>CM076581.1:1608198588-1608378848 GCA_034641835.2 Pinus albicaulis
TTTTCACAGAAACGGTTAGAGTGATTTATAAAAACTGGCCTAAATGCCTCCAAACTGGTTACAAAATGCTAGGCAGAGCCTAGATTTCTCCCTGACTAGTACCAAAGGAGTTTTCCATATTCTACATTCGAGGTATTTACGAAGTATTCTTTGATTAAACATATCGATCTTCCCCAATTTAAAGGTGCAGACAAACTGATTCAGAATTAAGCGATAGAACATGGTAAAAACAGTCAAGGGATGGGATCCCATCCATTTTCTCCATCTCTTAGAAGAGTTCCGAGAGGGAGAAGAGCTGCTTTATTGGCTTCGAGGTCCGCTTCTTTATTGTTTTCCCTTTTGACGTGATAGAACTTCAAATTCCGGAAATATTTTGAGAGGGTTCGAATTCTGCTCATCAGCCTGGACAGTCTTAAATCTGAAGGGGAATTATTGTCGATTAAGGACTTTATGATTGACTGCGAGTCTCCTATTATAACAGCAATGTTAATACCGAGGGCCTTGAGAAGCTTGAGGCCTTGGAAGAGGGCCAGAGCTTCCACTTGGATACTGGTGTTAAAGCCAACTCCCCAGGCGTAACTATGATCAATACAGTCAGCTACGTACTTGACCACACCTCCTGCACCTGATCTGCCCGGGTTTCCTTTTGCTGCACCGTCGAAGAAAAGAAAGAGCTGCGCCTGCTTTATGCAAAAGGCCAAGAAATCTGGTGCACTAAGGCGAATTTGCCAATCTTGAAGAGCCACGCAAGATCTGGGAATATCAGAGAAATAGAGATCAAGAGTAGCGCACCATGCGACATCTTGCTCACTAAGCTCCGCACCATCAAGCTGGTTACCAACACAGTCCTTTAAGAGGCTTTTAACTTTGACCCAAATGATCTTATAGTCGCTCTTTCTGTCTCTGAAGATTCTTTGATTTCGTTCTAACCAAGTCTGCCAACAGATAAGCTTGGGGAGAGTGCACCATATGGTTTTTATGTGGACATTCCGTGAATTGCCACCAGGAAAAGTACGCATCCAATTCGAGAACAATTCAGTAATGCGACTAGGGAGAATGAAGTCAGAGTTCCAATGTCCAGTAGCCTCTCTCCAAATACCTGCTACGTAATTATAGCAGAGCATAATGTGGGCAGCAGATTCAGAATTTTCTCCACACAACGTGCACCGGGAGGGGCCATGAAAGCCTCTTTTCTGCAATCTATCTTCAGTCAGAATGCGCTGGTGGCAGAGGAGCCAACATAAGGCATCAATTTTGGGGATTGAGGGCTGGAGCCATACCCCTTTCCAAGGTTTCGGATCCGGTGGGACGTGAGGATGGGCAGAGAGTTGTCGATACCCCTACGAGACAGAGTAACGCCCTGGAGAGGTCCCCCAGCCACGGGAATCCAGTTTCCTGTTGTTCAAGGGAGCCTTACCTCCTAAAAATGTCAATAAGTCTGCATAATCCTTGGCCAGGATTTGAGGAACCTCAATCGATTTCCAGCTGTGCCAGACTCCATCCTCCCAATTAGAAATATCCCATAAAGTATTGAATCCCGCTCTAGCCATCCAATCTTTCAGCTGAACCAGAGATCGATCTTCAACCAAGGAGTCTGTGCCCATAATGCGGTCCTCCCATATCCTGATGCGCTTGCCATTTCCAGGTATCCAATGTGCATACTGATTGATTAAGGAGATGGAGTTTGCACAGAGCCTATGGATCATTGTTCCAGGGATAGGTTTAGGATAGTCAAGGCACCGTTTCCTCTGCCCCCGGAAGTATTTTTTCCATAGAGCAAGTTGGGCCCAGCCCGGATTAGGAGCGATTATCCTCCATATCATCTTTGCGCCCAACGCAATGTTTTGCTTATCCAAATTCTTGAAGCTCAAACCACCTTCAAATCTGGGCAAGGATATTGTGTCCCAACTGATTAATGGGAGTTTCTTATCATTAGCTTTCCCTCCTTTCCAGAAGAAATTTTTTATATGTGCCTCCATTTTCTTCATTATGCCCACGGGAGCCAGCATAACGACAAATTGATATATGGGGAGGCTGCATAAGACTGCTTTTATAAGCACAGTATTGCCAGCCAGATTTAGCCATCTGAAACCCCAGGAATTAATCTTGGATTTTAACTTTTCTAGCATGGGTAACCAATCTCTGCTAACTGCACCTTTTTGAAGGATAGGGAGACCCAAATACTTGAAAGAAGACCAAGACGAAGAGGCAGCAAAATCCAGACAACTGGAAATGGCCTGAAGTGTGCTGGCAGGTATATTCCACCAATAAATATTGCATTTTCTATTATTGAGGCTACTTCCAGAGGCTTCACAGTAATCGTCAATCACAGCTTTGAATTTTTTGGCAGAAGAAACTGTAGCAGCACCCAACAGAAGAGAATCATCTGCGAACAATGCATGATTAATATTCTTGACTCCCCTTGCAATGTTCAGCCCTATAATCTCTTGATCTTGTTGTTTTTTATTCAAGAGAAAACTAAGGACTGAGGCTTGAAGGACAAAGAGCAACGGGGAAAGAGGGCACCCTTGTCTCAGCCCCCGAGAAGCTTTGAAGAAATCCGTGGCTCTCCCATTCACCAATGGGGCAATCCAAGGCTCGCTAATACAAGCCTTAATCCAGTTGATAAATTTAGTGCCAAACCCAAATTTATACAGCACATTTATCAGGAAACTATGCCTCACTCTGTCGAAGGCGTTTTCCAGATCTAACTTGACGACCATGCCTTTCTCTTTGCGCCCCATGCTTGAGTGGACGACTTCTTGGACCAGAATGAAATTATCCACAATCTGCCTTCCCTGGATAAAACCTCCCTGATTCTCAGGGATTATGTTTGGGAGAATGACTTTTAATCTGTTGGAAATCACTTTAGTGATTAGCTTGTAGCCGATATTACAAAGTGAGATAGGACGAAATCTGCTGAAGGTGTTGGCGCCTTTCTCCTTGGGGATGAGGGCGAGGAAGGCCGAATTGGTGCTTCCCCCTAATTTCTGACACTCTTGAGATTTCCGCACCATTCTACAAAGATCTTTCTCCAAAATCTGCCAACAAACCTGCAGGAATCTGGCAGTGAAGCCGTAAGGGCCCGGAGCCTTGTCCGGTTCCATAGCGAAGAGGGCGTTTTTTATTTCTTTATTAGAAATCTCTGCTTCCAAGAATCGATTCTTTCTGTCAGTTAGGAGGCAGGGTACCTCTTCCACTAAGCTAGGGGCGTGACCCATGTCCTCCTCTTCGCTATAAAGATTCTTGAAGTGACAGAATGCATCATTTTTTATACTTCTGATGTCTCTATGAGTGGTAGATTCAACCTTAATTTCTGAGATGGAGTTTAGGCATTTTCGGGCTTGGGCTTGCTTATGGAAAAAAGATGTGTTCTTGTCGCCCGCCTTTAGCCAGAGACTGCGAGACTTCATTCTCCAGAACTCTTCCTCAACAGCACTAGCCTTAAGGAGTTTTTGTTGAAGCTCAGCCTCCTTTTCAAGAACTTATTCGGTGATCTCTACATGTTTCGTGTCCAGATGGTGCTTCTCGAGACATTCCTGGATCTTTTTTCTTTCTAATGCAGGATTAGGTAAGGTTTTGACCCAAGCTTTTAACGCTGCTTTGACTCTTCTAAGTTTCTCCTCCCAAACAAAAAACGGAGAGCCTTTGACACGATGCTTCCAGCAATCTTTTATTAAAGGCATGAAGGAGTTTTCCTTAACCCACTGATGGCTAAACTTAAAAGGAATGGGGCCTTGATCCAGATGTGCCAGCAGATCAAGACTAATGGGTCTATGATCGGAGACACAGCAGGGGAGGATAATCATTCTATATTCTAAGCCAAGAAGAAGAAAAGAACTTTGAATGAAAAATCTGTCTAACCTTGTAGCGATATGGCCTGGACCGAGTCTTTTGTTGGACCAGGTATACTTACCGGACACAGGTTTGATGTCGATCATGTCCCAATCGTGCAGCAAGTCCTCGACCCATTCCCGCGCCTGATCCCTCACAATACTTCCACCTCGCTTTTCAGCCAGTGATAAAGTTAGGTTCAGATCCCCAGCAATGATGATATTTGCTAGCTCTTTAGTGTCTGCCAGACTTCTAATAGAATCCCAGCAGTTCTTTTTTTCTCCTGCACATACTGGAACATATACGTTAAAAAGGGAGAGAGTCAAGCCAGAATCCACGTGCTGTAGTTTTAGGAACAACCAATGGGTGTTGGAAATTTCTTTGACCCTTGAGAATTTTTCTGCATTCCAAATGGTGCCCAGACCACCTGAAGCGCCTCGAGCTGAGACAGCTTGACCATCGCTTTTCTTCCACAGTCTTTTGCAGATTTGGAGGAAGATATTGTCCTCCATTTTAGTCTCCTGGATGAGGAGTATGTCAGGAGAATCTATTCTCAACAAATTTATTATAGCTTCTTCCTTTATTCTGCTCCCCATACCCCTACAGTTCCAGGAGATGATCTTCATCACTTTCTTTTGGATTGCTGAGGTCCTTTAGAGCTCTGGGACTGATTTCTGGTCGACTTCGGTGTTTTTCCCAGGAGTTTTTCGAGCGTTGGTTGGCTTCCCTGAAGTTTGTCTTTATAGGTCTCCTGCTTTCTTTTTTCTCGAGCAGATTTCCGGCCTCTCACCGATCTTCTAGCCGAGGTATGTGAATCTCCTATTTCGCCTTCTTCTTCTGAATCCTCCATGCCTTGCCCTTCCTCGGTCTCTTCTATCAATATTTCTTTTGCTCTATCAGTATTGCCTTCATCTTGTTGTGATCCTGAGGGGATCTCTTTGTGTTGCGACCCTTCCTTCTGCATCACAGGTTCTTGAGTGTCTTCTAATGTTGAGCTTAAGTGAGAAAATTTATTTCCTTGTTCTGCGGTGGATTGGGTTTGGGGCCCCGATGCTGCCTGAGAAGTTTTACCATTCGAGTTGCATGTTCTTGGAGTTTTATGTGCAGTTTTTGTTCTTTTGACCTGAGTCCAACCATCCTCCTTTCCTTTCTCCCCTTCTATATTCTTCGGGCAGCTTCTCGCAAAATGCCCATAGACATGGCACTTCCTGCACTTGAACGAGAGCTGTTCATAGTCCAGCATTTGAAGATGTGTCCAGCTTCCAACTTTTATCTTTATAGCTTCAGGTAGTCCTACCTCCAAGTCGACTTCCACGCAGATACGAGCACAATCGTATTGCTCTTTTCTGTTAGCTCGGTCAATGAATTTACCTAAAGAGTTGCCGATATGTTTGAGAGATTCCCAATTCCAGCAATGGACAGGCAGATTTGGGAGTCTGACCCACACTGGGACGTCAGTGGGGACGTCAACTGTTGGATCAAAGTCAGGCGTCCACTTGTTGAGGTACAGCCCCTGAGGGCCCATGAAATAGGGACCGTTACGAAAGATCAGATCTTTGTCTTCCTTGTCAGAGAATTCGAACAGAAAAAATCCCTTCCCGAGAAAATACGAGGTGACATTGTTTTTAATCAGCGGAGCCCAATTCCTAGCGACCCAACTCTCTGTGGTTTTTGGAGAGGGCCAAAGCCCAGTAAACTGACCGACCAGAGCTCTTTCCGCCAAAGAAAGGGCAACCTTGATCGGGTCCTCCGGAGGAAGCGAGATTTCGGGGATATCGTCCTTTCGTTTTACAAACTTCGCTGCTTCGGAAGGTTTCTTCTTAGGCAGAGAGTTCAGGAGGGAGCGAAAAGCCTCTTCATCAGAGGGGGGAGGCGGGGGAGGCAACTCCATTGAAACAGCAATCCCTTCGCTCAGGGAAGTCACGCACACACCGCTTCCCGCTTACATACAATCCTCCACAGACCGCCTCAAAGGAAGAGGCCCCAGCAAGACAAGAGGACGGGAACAGAAAGAGCTGCGTGAGAGACCAACGCCCGCGCGGAAAGCAAAGAGGAGTGCCCTGCAATCAATTCAAGGCACCGAAGGACACGAGCAACCGACTCGCAGAAAAACCTAAGGCCAACTGCCCAAAACAAATCCAGGGAGGGAGCAAAGCCCACCAGGGCGGCCAGAGGGCCGAGCCGCCTCCAGAAGCTCAGAAGAACAGATGCAGACCGGCTAGGTCAAAAAAATAACAAACTTTGTTAGTATCATGACATTGCAATATTGTTAACACATATACTAGTAGTTATTCCCATTATGATTGAATACGTGTGCCTACATGCTCCTATGCATCCTAGAGTATTTGAGTAAGCTAGGTGACATTTAGTAATCCATTTTAGTTTTCCATGTGTTAATGGAGTTGGGGAAATATCATTCATCCTTATCTCCCCATCAATACCTATATTTGATTGTTCTCAAACATTTGAACTAGATTTTGCAATAGTAACTTCCTCACTCCCTTTGATCACGTAAAGGGATACTTGTGATCTAGTGGACCATTCATCCTCATCAAATTTCACATTTCATCTCACCAAAATCCTATTATGTGCTATATTATGGATTTTATAAGGTTTAAAAATATTTGTGGCTTTATTGGTATCATTATCTGCTACAGAAAGTTGTGTAGAGCCATGGTAGAATTGCAACCCCACTAAATTTCTTGTTAAATATGAATGCTTTTATCTATAATCATGCAATTTAACATGTCTTTTAGGCCTTAAGGGAAGAAATTTGTAGTCCTACGGTCTTATCAGTGCCAAACTTCACCAATATTTTCATCTTGGAATGTATTGCCTTCGAAAAATGTATTAGGGTGGGATTAGTGTAAGAGGGGCACCCATTGGTGTTGAATATTAAGAAATTGTGTAATAGAAACCTGAGAAATTTGAGATATGAGAAGATTGAAATTCATACTTCACATAGTGGATACATGACACATTATCCTTGTTTGGAGGAATTTTTAAAATATGATATACCATAGGAGGTTTGTGTATTTTTTTGAACAAAAAATATCTTCACTTAAATAGCACAAGTGAGTCACTAAGTTGTTAGGCTATGATTATAGGATTATCTGCAAGAATGGAAAGTATAATGTGGTGGATGACATCTTGTAATGGAGATACAACGAGGAAGGCTCCCCCATTTTCCTTGTCCTTGTGAATACTAGATTGGATCAACAAGGTTCATCAAGAATGATTAGTTAATGCCAAATTTGTTTCCCTCATCTAACCATTACACGAGGCCCCAAGCCCACTAACAAACTATACTTGGAAACATGACACCATAAGATACATACCGTATATTATTTTGGGTGTAACACTTTGTTTTAAAATTTAGTTTAATTACATTCCTCTCCCATCATAACTCAATCTAACTTTCAAAAAACATATGAACACATTGAGAGCCAATTCTTTTCAAATAGTATGTAGATAAAAATACATACATCCATCATTGAATTTGAGACATGTAAAATGAATAACGACGAATCAGTGAAGACTTGTAGGAGATTTACCACATGGAATAGTTTCAAGCACACCATGAGGTGATAAGAACTCGATGGTGATTTGAAGAAGACACGGAGGGAAAACCCTAGCCATGACAACGACTTTCTACCCTGGTTTCTTGCATTTGCTTTGGATTGGGTCTCCTCCTTTTTTACTATGAACTTGATTCATAGTTGACCAGGGCACTGAGCCTATCAGTCACTCTCTTGATTTTTCACTTATCCATTTGCTGCTGGGCAATACTTGTTGCGCGCCCGGTTGAGGCCTCATTTATCAAGCCATTTTATTTGTTTATTATGTGTTCTATCTGACTTCCTGCAGGTTGTGGGGTCGTTTTGCTGCGGTTTGGCGCATTGCGGTCAGGGTGTGCTTATTATTTAGGATCACGGGGTCCTCGTGGTGGGGGATCTACACCTGTTATCTGTCAGTTGAGTATTTTATCTGGTGGGATTTACCGGTCGGCCACTATGAGTAACTATGATGAGCTCTTCGATTACTCTGACGACCCTTTGGAGGGAGTTGACATATGGGGACATAAGGAGGAGACGGTTGCGGTAGATATGATTGATTCAGACCCGGGGCCGATACTTCCGGACTCTGCTCGGACTGACCATGTAACCGTATGGGGTTTCACCTCCATTTGAAGGTGGGTTGGAACCCATCAGTTTTGAGGCACCCTCCCTTTCGACAAACGATATTTGGAGCCTCCAAACACCGGGTACACCCGATATATCTGTGGTCGACCTGGGGTCACCGACACCTTTCGTGGAGGCGGCGCTATCCTACATAAGGGCCATGACTCAGACGCTGGGGAACCTCGACATTAGTGGTATTGGTCCCTCCTCATCTGCTGATACAGGGACTCCGGTTGTGGCATCGGGGGTTTTCGTTAACATTCTGGAGGATGCCCTTGGGGGAGATAAACCACCATAATCATCAGATTCGGAAGGCTCGGGTGACCCCATAAAGGTTTGTTCAGACTGTGGAAAGAAACACAAGACAACGAGGAAAAAAATCAGCAGAAACTCAAATTTTGGGCGAGATCAGGGGATGGATGATCTGGAGCTCACAATGGCCACAATGCTGGTTGGAAAGGTTTGGGGTAGGAAATATTCGATTGCTCGGCTTCAACAATGGACCAGGGAGATATGGGGGGGCTCTCTGGAGATCCTTCCGGTGGTTTCTCTTCTTACTCGTGGCTGGTTTACTCTCACCTTCACCATGTCGGCGCTTTTGGACTGGGTCCTAAAGCAGTACTGACATATTGAATTGCACCTGGTTCTTCTCAAACGATGGTCGCCGCTCTTCAATCCCAAAAAAGAAAATGCGGGGGCTGGACCCATTTGGATGTGGCTTCCTGGATTATCGGTTCAGTTCTGGAATGACACCGCCTTTCTGAACATTGGAGAAGACTTTGGCCACTACCTTGATCACGACCGCTTTTATTTGGTTACGGGTAATAAAGTTGTGGCTCGAATTCTGATTTTCCTTGACACTCGGGATGGCCTGCATGAAAATTATAATATGTTCTTTGAGGGCATGATGTGGCAACAGATGCTAGACTACAAGGGCGTTCCCTTCAGGTGCAGGAAGTGTCATGAAGTGGGTCATCTGTTCAAAGACTGCCCAAGACTGGGTTTTGGCAAGCCGAGCCTCAAGATGACCTCCGCAGCGGCCACTCAAACGAAACCATTCATTTTCCATTGCCAAGGGTCTGCGGAGACTCTACTTGTCGATTCGGAGAAGCCACCTGAATCCGAGGCGATGCAGACATTTCCATCATGGCCAACCACTCAAGCGAGATCTCATACTTCGATAGTACCGGTTTCTCTGCATCATGCCTCTACGATTCCAGGTACCCCTCCTTCTCCTGACTCTTTATTCAATAATTTTACTCCTGTTTCGTCTTCTTATGTAAATCACTCTGCTTTGATTTTTCCTTCACTTACTTGCACTATCGCACTGGCGCCCCCCTCCATTTCCCCGACATTCCCCACACTTCTGTGGACTTATCTAATGGTTCCACCTCACTCACCGACTCATCTTCAGCTCATCACCCTTATTTCCTTCGATCTATATCCCTACTGCCCCCCTTAGTTGGCCTAGGAATAGGTACGGGTCAGAGCTTCATACAGACCAAATCTAGGGGCAAACCATCGGAATTGGCAAAGGCTCTTAAATGAGCAAACTTTGAGGTTGCTGCGGGCACCCAATCCTCCATTATGCGGGTTCTTAGAGCAAGAAGACCCTTGAGTGTGGTTACATCATGATTTGTCTCTCTTTCAACTGCAGGGGACTAGCTAACCCCGTTAAGAGATTGGCTTTGAAAAATCTCCTTGCACAACAACGCTTAGATGTTTTATTTCTTCAGGAGACTCTGGCTGATGGGCCTTTTGTTTGTTCCACTCTTAACTCTCTCCTACCGAACTAGTCTTTCATCACTGTGGATGCCCAGGGCCGATCCAGTGGATGTGCTATTGGAATAAATAATAAGACTAACTGTATGAACAATTGTTGGAGTAGGGATGGGGTTCTTGGCATGGACATAAATTTTGGTAACATCGAACTCCCTTTCACCCTGATAAACATCTATGGGCCGTGTACTAATAGGGAGGTGTTCTGGAACTCTTTGTTCACCTGCTATCTTCTACAACACCCTCACACCATCATTGGTGGTGACCTAAAATTTCACTGGGCATCTCTGAATCCTAGGGTATTCATGTTGTCCCGGATCCTTTGGCGGATCTTATCATCACTGGTCTGGAATCAGCCAACCTTATTGACATTCATATGGCAAAGCTACAACCCACATGGAGGAACCGTAGAACTGGAGGGGCTGCTTTGGCTCAAAGACTTGATCGGTTCCTCATAAATCAGCCCCTACTTCAGATCATGAACAAAGCAAGGCAATGGGTGGGACATGGTGGCATCTTGTATCACTCACCTATCTTCCTTGCATTCGAGATTGGTCCTTTGCGCGCTCGACCACCTTTTAAATTCAATTCTAGATGGCTTATCGATCCTGACTACCACAAATTAGTGGTTCGGGCTTGGCAACATTGTCATCAATTACCTGATCGCGAGCCGACCATAGTGATAAATGACAATCTCACTCACATAAAGGGTTTGACAAACAAATGGATTGGGGAAAAAATTTGGAAGGAGCGAGAGGAATTACAAAGGATTGAACTTGAGCTCGCCCAACTCAATGACTCTGACATGAGGGGCTTCCAATCCAGTGCTTCAAAAGAGCACCTTATTACCCTTGAAGCTACCAGAACCAAGTTCCTGCATAAAAAAGAATCAGATTGGAGACTCAAAAGTAGAGAAATTTGGCTACAAGTTGGGGATGAAAATACCAGATTTTTCCAACAACATGCAAATGGCCGCCAGATTAGCAACACGATTTGGGAACTTACTGATCAGCACGGTATGGTGGCTTGCACTGATTCACAACTCCTGGACATGGGCATTTAGTATTTTTCCAATTTATACAGAGCCCCTTTACATTGTAACCTGCTGGAGATTATGCACATTACCAGAGCCTTCACTAGGTTTGTGGACCAAGATATGGTGGAGGATGTCACTGCTCTGGTCATTAAGGGTGATATTGAAGGAGTAATTAAATGGTTCAAAAAAGATAAAAGCCCTGGATTGGACGGTTGGCCCATTGAATTTTTCATTCACTTTTTTTAGCTAATGGGCAATGACCTCCTAATTGCAATTGAAGATTGTCGCACTCAGGGGAAAATCTATGATGGTTTCAATTCAACATTCATTGCCCTCATACTCAAGACTGATCACCCTAACTCCTTTAAGGACTACCGGCCCATATCCCTCTGCAATTGCATTTACAAAATCATATCAAAAATCATTGCTAATCACATCAAACCCATCCTATCATCTCACATCGCAAAAGAGAAATTTTCTTTTCTCCATCATAGGCAGATTCATGAAGCTATTGGCATGGCACAAGATGCCATTCACTCTATCAAATCAAAAAATCTCAAGGCTACCATTCTTAAAATTGACCTGGAAAAAGCTTTTGATCAGGTTAATTGGAGCTATCTCCACTTCATCCTAATTCAAATTGGTTTTCCCTTTTTATTTATCAACTGGATTATGGGGTGTATCTGTCATGCTTCTTTAAGTATTCTCATAAATGGCACGGCTTCAGACTTCTTTCATGAGGGTAGGGGATTGCGGCAGGGATGTCCCCTCTCCCCATTGCTTTTTGTCCTTGTTATGGAAGGCCTCTCTGTGCTCATCAAACGAGTTAAAGAGGATGGGGCTCTCCACGGCCTCAATATTAATGAAATTATGCACCTCATGCACCTTCTATTTGTGGATGATTTTCTCATATTTATTGATGATTCTTGTCAGGATTCCACTTAGTTTGGGATTATTCTCCAAAAAATTTGCAAAGCAACGGGGATGGCACCAAATCACCACAAGTCCACCATCGTCATGAACCGTTGCACAACTCGGGAACGGGATAATGTTTTGGCATTATTTTCTTTCACTCCCCACAATATTGATTATGGCCTGAAATATCTGGGTTTCCATCTAAAACCAAATGACTAGCAAATCAAAGACTGGAACTGGCTCATTGCAAAAGTGGAACGAAGGATCAATGTTTGGTATCACAGTTGGCTTTCTAGGGCTGGTCGACTGGTTTTAATCAAATCTGTTCTCGAGGCTATTCCTGTTACTGGATGTCTTTGGCTTGGATTCCAATTGGAGTCACTGATCGCATAAAAAAAAATTTCAGACATTTCTTGTGGAGGAACAAGGAAAGAGATAACACTTTTTCTTGGATTGCCTGGGATAAAATCAGTAGACCCAAACATTGGGGTGGTTGGGGCATCAAGGATTTACACCTCTTTTCAACCACCCGAGCGGAAAAATTATGCTGACACCTTGTCTCTGGCCACAGCCTTTGGAAAGAGGTTATCATTGCAAAATATATTACTCCCAGGAACACACTTGAATGGATTAGGGGTAGCATCTTGCCTACCCTCGGTGCCTCCATTATTTGGAAAGCTATCACAAAGGCTACTCCTCTTATTCAAAAGGGCCTCTCTTGGCAAGTTGGTACAAGTGACTATGTTCGGGTGGGCTCAGACTCGTGGGCTGGCAGTGGTGAACATTATAAGTTACCTGACTGGATCACTGAGCATTTGGCTTTCAGGGGGATTCGATATCTTGCACAGATTTCAGACTCGGCTCGGATGGATTGGCAATCACAACACTGGTTATCGGCTTTTGATTTGGCCATTCCTCAGGATGGTTGGCGTGACTGGGCTCTGTATATCAGAGCTTTACAAGCATCACATATTCGACTATCGGATCAGGAGGATCAACTGATCTGGGCTCTCTCACCAAAGGGCAGTTATACTCCTAAAATTGGCTATTTGACTCTCTGCCTCTACAATGAACCACTTGAAAAGCTATGGTGGTGGCAGACAATCTAGAAACTTAAGGCTCTCCATAAATTTCGATTACTTTTCTGGTGTATACTTTAGGATTTCATCCCCACTATTGAATATTTACATAGACGTGCTTATCATGGACCCTCCAGATGCTGTTACTGCCTATCTCATGTGGAGGATGCATTGCACCTTTTCCTGCATTGCCCCAATATTCAACGCATATGGCTGCTTGTCACACATGAGCTGGGATGCTCACAACTCTGGCGTGGATCTACAATCGTGGATGCCTGGACTACTTGGTGGTGGTCGAACGCTACAGTCACAAAAATGTGCAACCTTCCTTTGATATTTGCTTGGGAATTATGGATACACAGGAATATGCACATATTTGAAAACAAATCGGTGAGCGCTGACTGTGGCCTACTATAGTTTGATTCTTGATGATGACAATCACCAATGTGTGCGAATTGACATTCCTGAAAATATTGATCGCACTCGGCCTTGGGCCTTTTTTGATGGCGCGGCTAACCAACAGAGATGTGAGCTGGGGCTAGACTCTACATCAATGAGCTCCACCATTATCACCTCAAAATGGGCTTGGGCCGTGGTACAAATAATTTCACCGAACTTCAGTGTTTAAGACTTATTCTGATATTTGCTCGGGAAAAAAATTGCAACACCCTTCAGATCTTTGGCGACTCCCTTATTGTGATTAACTGGTTCAACTCACTTGCATAGTGTCACTCGCACACACTATCTGCTTTACTGAGGGAGGTTCATCATCTCAAATCATTATTTGATTCCATTTCTGTCACTCATATTTACAGGAATCGGAACAAAGTGGCAGACAAACTTTCTAAGGAAGCTGCGGAGCTAAATTGGGGAGATTGGCACATTACAGAACACATTGCTACACAGGTGTACAGTTACTTCCATCGGCCCTTCATCGAGGCAATACGAGATCCGCATGAAGTTGGCACATAAATGCAATTTTGATTATAAATTTTGAATTAACTATATATATATTTTTGATACATGTACTCTGGCGATTATACCACAACCATTGTAAAAAACAGTTTTTGTTTTGATTTTGGTTTTCTCATTACTAGTAAGTTATGCACCGAACTTACTTTGATTACTGAAACTCTCTGAAAATTTTTGTACTATCACTGATGATACATACAGTTAGCTTTATATATGCATCTACTGGATCACATATTTGTAAAATGTAACAAGTAATTTTTCTAACTTAATGAAAGATTATGAATTTTTCCTTTGCGAAAAAAATGCAAAATATGGAGAAACGCTGAGCCATTTTATTATGAATTGAGAGATACAATGAGTACAATGGTGATCAGAATGATGGCACCTTGGCTTGCACTCAACATGTTGGAAATACTCTCATAAATGCTCACTGAATGGCTGCTCAACCAAGGACTGCGTAATCTATGAATGATGTTGTTGTTGCTGTCGTACTGCTGCTACTATTGAAATGGAATAGCTCTTTGGGGTTGTTCCCCTGCTCATAAAAATGTGAAACTCTGGGAATGAACTCTCCTCCAAATACCCAGAAAAGCCGAGAAAGGAATTCCGGAATGGATGACCCCAAAATTTGACCTCCCTTAAGGAATAATGTTATCCCAGTGAAACACGTTGACCCTAAATGATCCTCTGCAAATAATGGCCTCCTCTTGTACCAAAATGATGAAATAGTGAAGGGATGATCCCTTCACACTATCTCAGGCTGAATCCCCTGATAAATCCTCACTTCCAGAATTGCCTCTACCACAAAATGCGTGATCTCTCCCAGAGACTGCACTGCCCAAGCAAATGCATAATTCCTAGCTGAAGATGCTATGTCTCCCTCCTACAAAACAATGGATAAACTCCTCACCTGAGCATGCACTCGAAGTCCCCCGGGGCTGAGGTTGGGATCTCCGCTCAGAGACACCCGGTGTGCTAAAAAACACTTGCATACTTCGCTCAACAGCAAAAGTGTGCTCAATGTCAAAAGACAGAAATCATAGATGCATAATGGAATCACAGAATGAGGAGCCTCTTCCTCGTTTTACGCTTTGAGAGCCTTGCTCTCACCCGAGACCCACCAACTACGTTGTCCCTCTCTCATTTGCGTTGTCATGGGCCCACGCTACCTATTCCCTCACGCTGCCACTTCGTCCTCCTGGGCCCCATGATGCCAAATAATTATATGCTGAAGTGACTTTAGGGAAGTGCTTTTATTATAATGTTTTATTCGTGGGTCCCCTCACCTCTTTATTTCTGCCAAACATTAATATTTGCCGAAATTAATCAAAATTAATATCCCAATTAGCTGACTACTAATTTGGGGATATTACAGTCCTCCCTGCCAAAAATTGCTTGTCCTCAAGCAATGCCTAAACAAGCCTCCTCTTTGGCTAATGCTCCCCACTGCCACTGCAAAATGTGCCTGGGTCCCAGATGTGCCACTGAATCTTTTCTATCCTCTGCATCGCCCTGATATGAAGGGATCTCTCAATTCCATGATCCCAAGTCGTCTTGTCCAACATGAATCCCCTCCTGCTCCACTCACCATCCTGCCAAGATAATGAAGTCCCCCACTCCACCAGTGATTTGTTAAAGCCCAATGGAAGATCTACATGATCTCCCCATGCTGGATACAACTCACCCCTAGAGTTTATCAAGCTGTGTAGAGTTGTAATGCTCAGGTCCCCTGCTAATCTCGTAGAGGTGCCACCATGTTGTCGTTGCGCCACTCTAACTATGAGATACCCCCATCGTGCATAGATTGTATCCCTCTCTCTTGGGGCCTCGTGGCAAAAAATCTGTGAAGGAAAAGCTCATGCTACTCGGGCATCTCCATGATGCTGATATCTACCCCTCCATTGCCGATCGTGACCCCGAGCAACAACATAATAATTCCGCCTCGCCGTGCGATGGAGATCTCAGTGCTCTCTCTCATGTTAAAACCAAGGTGGATTGGATCACCATCTGCTCTGTCCCTGCTCATCACAAAGGAGAGTGATCCACCTGGCCAACAGGCCCCTGGATCCCCCAACCATACGGGGAGCTCACAACTCCCACTCCCCGCGAGACGCTGCCACATACTGCTGCTACTTGCTAGAACCCATCTGGCCCTCATCTCTGACCCCTTTGTGTATCCCCTCGGTGGACCCTGAGTATCAGGAGTCTGTCCTACACATGCGTACCTACCCTGCTCCTGCCAGACCACGTCATGATACCCACTATCCCAACTCCTGCTGATACACCTGGATACTGCTCAGAGCCTAGGTACCCTCCTGTAGATGAAATATATCATCCACTGTCCCTCAAATGTGAGCCCATGGGTGGAACATATTCTACCTTGGCAATCAACCATACTATTCGTAAGCTTGGATCTGTCGATTTGTGGACCTACCAAGTGTCTCAACTGGAGAGTCTCCTCCCATCTCATGACATGAGGTACCTCATCCAACGGTCTAAGGTGAGCCTCCCATGCCCTGCGGCCTGAATTGAGAGTGTAAAGGGGTGAGTTGCATCCCATGGTACACCTACTGCCCCTGTCCATATGTCTCTTTGGAGGCAACGCTCCAAGAGCCCACTACTTTGCATCATGTGTCACTGCATACGACCAAGTATCACTGTAATCCTCGACCTGCCACTGTATTCTGTAACCTTCCCCTGTACACTAGTGGATACCCCGACAATAACTATACTATCATGTACCATCATGTGTCCATCTTGCATCGCCGCACCTATCACTCCCCGCATGTACTCAATGCAATGGAAAGCACTCCTACTCCACAATGAAGTCTGACATACTCCAATACATCCCCATGCATCTCCATGCTCATCTACAGACCACTGCCCAATGATGAATTCTCCTACACGTCCCATGGTGTGATGGCCTAAAGTTGTATCCATATGCGTCGGCCCATGCTCGATCGTTATCGTCACCTCCACTGTCGCATCACCATACTCTCCAATGAATGGATCTCCCTTCCAATTCCTCTGGGAGGGACCCAAGAAGTGAATCTCCCTAGGTACTAGTAGCGATGCCAATCTTGCTCTACTCCTTTGTGTCCTCCGTGCCGCTCACAAATGCGAAGAATCACCAGCTCCATACAAGGCACTATCTGGTGGCCTACCAATGCCCCCTTCTCTATCAAACTCCTGCCAGAGTATGTTGATCATCTTGTGATCTTGTGTACAATCCTCATACCAAGAAAACTCAAGAAGTTCGTACCTAAATTGGTTGGACACTAGTGTTGGATGAAACTCCCCTAGTGAATGTGTACGATCAAATGCTAGGTCAATTGTACCCTCTAGGTCATAGTCAACTAGCATACCTAGGAGGTGATGGGTAGTCCCGCCCGGATCCCAATGCCAGTTGGGTCTTTCAGTGACCCCAGTGCCTGGAAGCTCCTGTTGAGCTACACCTCGGTGCATCACCATCTCCATAACCCACTCCACCGGGTAACAACTCAGAATATCTCACCATCCAACCCCAAGAGAGGGATCGAATGCATGAACTCCTGCACCTAGAGCAACCCTGACATGCAGATGTTGCACCATGTGCAACTCAGGTTGTCTCATCCCACTATCCACGTCAATGCATGAGATCTGACTAGGTAGCTCTATCTCTCTCTCTAATGGCCAAAGGTGACCCAACTGTGCTGCTAGCCCCATCTATGTATTCTTGAAGGGGGTTGCTCCGATGCTCCAATGTGCCCTCTGGCAGTACCATAAGTTGTTGTGGCTGAATCATCACAAGTGACTCATCATCCTGAACATCTCCCATAGAGTCCCTTGATACCATATGCACACTGGAATACGAAACCGGCCTACTATCATCAACTCGACATGACTCCTCATGCTCCCCAAAAGCATCCTCATATGACCCCATGGACTCATCCAAGGAAAATACCTCATCCTGACATCTAGAAGGAATGTCATCCTACCCTACCTTTGTATCTCTTAGTGCCTCCTCAAAGGTGGATATATCTCCTGGCACCTCACCCATCTGTTGCGTGTGGTTGTCACCCAAAAACTCGGACACGACTCCAGTCATCACCTCAATGGATGGCTCTACTGGGGTAGGCTCTACTGTCTCCACTAAGATGTCAGTCGACATGGTCAAGGAGGTCTCCAACAAGGGTGAGTCTTGTGTCACACTAGGTGTATCCGCGAGCTCCCCACAATCTTGTGTGCCCTCATCCTCCAAGTGCGAGGTAACCATTTTGATCGCTTCCCCTTCCGTTATTCGGTCAAGCTGGAAAGAGGTATCCAAATTTTCCACCTGATCCCGAGCCGTGTAATCAGTGGATCCATCATACGTGGTAGAATGTGTCCTCCCAATGGTACGTTGCAACTCTAAACTCTACGTGCTAGACCCCCCTGTTCCTTCCTTCTTCATCCCGCCTGAGCAGTAATATCTGAAGGACAAAGCCGCTCTGAAGTTTTCCCCCATGGACTCCCACTCTCGGAAATAATCTCCCATGGGTATATTATCATGCCACCTACCTTGCTCACTCGGTACTAGAGGTAAGAATGTAGGCATCGTGATCATGGTTGGCCTACTGAAGGCTGGCGGGTGAGTGGCTGGTAAAGGGTAGTCACATTGTTGTGAGACGCCTGAAGTCTCCCCAACTAGGAATTCCTGATGGATGCTCTCATTCCTATTTTTTTGCTTGAGTCTATCAAACATTCCCTTATGTCCTTTGGCTAAATCATTTAGGGCCTTGAAAATGTTACCAAATGATTCTTCCCCTTTTCTCCTTGACTCCCCCATATTTACCACCTCTATTACCTTTGGTAGGTAAGGTTTTTCCTACCCTCCTAGTTCATAGAAAAAGATCCCCATGGTTGAGCCAAGAATAGAGCTCTGATACCACTATAATATTCTGAATAGAGACAAATAGTAATACACAGCAACATAAACAAGAGTCTACAATAAATAGAGAGACATCACACGAATAATGCAAAATATGGAGAAACGTTGAGCCATTTTATTATGTAACTGAGAGATACAATTAGTACAATGGTGATCAAAATGATGGCACCTTGGCTTGCACTTGACAAGATGGAAATACTCTTAGAAATTCTCACTGAATGGCTGCTCAAACAAGGACTGCGTAATCTTTGAATGTTGTTGCTGCTGCTGCCGTATTGCTGAAATGGAATATCTCTTTGGGACTTTTCCCCTGCTCATAAAAATGTGAAACTCTGGGAATGAGCTCTCCTCCAAATACCCATAAAATCCCAGAAAGGAATTATGGAATGGATGACCCCGAATTCGACCTCCCTTCAGGAATAACACTATCCCAGTGAAACACGCTAGCCCTTAATGATCCTCTACAAATAATGGCCTCCTCCTGTACCAAAATGATAAAATAGTGAAGGGTTTATCCCTTCACACTATCTCAGGCTGAATACCCTGATAAATCCTCACTCTCGGAACTGCCTCTACCACAAACTGCATGATCTCCCCCAGAAACTGCACTGGCCAAGCAAATGCATAATTCCCAGCTGAAGATGTTATGGTTCCCTCCTACAAAGCAATGGATAGAACTCCTCACCCGAGCAAGCACTCCAAGTCCCCCGGGGCTGAGGTTGGGATCTCCACTCGGAGACACCCGATGTGCTAAACAACACTTGCAGACTTCGCTCAACAGCAAAAGCGTGCTCAATGTCAAAAGACAAAAATCATAGATGCATAATGGAATCAGAGAATGAGGAGCCTCTTCCCCTTTTTATGCTTTGAGAACCTTGCTCTCACCTAGTCCCCACCAACTACGTTGTCCCTCTCTCACTGCATTGTCATGGACCCATGCTGCCTCTTCCCTCATGCTGCCACTTCGTCCTCCAAGGCCCCACGCTAACAAATAACTATATTCTCAAGTGACTTTAGGGAAGTGCTTTTATTCTAATGTTTTATTCATGGGTCCCCTCACCTCTTTATTTCCGCTCAACATTAGGATTTGCCGAAATTAATCAAAATTAATATCCCAATTAGTTGACTGCTAATTTGGGGATATTACACTCGCTCGACCCTGAAATAGTTCTTGAAAGGCCCAAATATGCTCACATCAAGGGGCTGCAATCTATGAGTGGTATGAGCCAGCAATGTTAACAGGTCAATGCCCAATTTATTGGCCTCCTCAATTGTCTACACAACCATGTGGCTTCCATGGCCATCTAAAATCACTAAGTGCCTATTTCCAGGCGAGACACCACCCGGTACAGAAGCAGTAAAGTGGCAAAGCCAATTTAGGAACAGTTCCTTTGTCATCCATGCATGTGGATGTGCAACCATGCATCCACCTGGTTCACAATTATGTATATAATTTTTTAGTTGAGCTATACCTTTAAATAGATAAAACACTGGTATTGATGAACCAATTTCATTGACACATGCAAGAATTGTGATCCACTCCCTGCTCTTAGGCAATACCTTAGGCACGTTTCTACTCCCTCTCTTGGAAATTACCCGCATACCATAATTCCTTCCTGCCTGTAAGCTTGTTTCATCACAGTTCCATATATGGTATGGGGCATATGAGTGTTGGTCATATTCAACGGAAAGAGTGTTATAGAACTTGGAAACAATTGCATGGCGTAGATTTAAAGCTCGGTCTCTGTTAAGGCCCTCCGCTATACGTAACACAAGGTCTGGATGCCTCTTTTTAAACCCACTCCACCATGACTTACCAGGAAAACCATCTTTAAAGGGGTTTGGCCTCCCTTGACAGATTTGAGCTACAGTGGATTTAAGTTGTATAAGCTCTAACCCATGTCCCAATTGGGCCATATCCTTACACCACTCGACCACCTCATCCTCCTCCTCTTCAGTCATAACTGTAACAAGCCCTCTACGCTTTGTATTAGTCAACCCATTTATCCAATAATGTATGTTAGAGGCAGAAATACCATGTTTTTTTGCAGATGCACGGACTGAATATCCCTTAAACTCGATGTCATCAATTGCATCGAGCATGTCTTACTTTGTCCAGCCTCTGACGGCACTGATTTTCTTTGTTGAACTTGCGCCTTGCACTGTGGTTGAAGGTGGCTCCGTGGCTGATGGTGGGATGGGATGATCTGCTACCATAGAGTCCTTTTCAATGACATTGTTGGGAGAATTGGGAGCATTGGCATCCTCATTCGATGAACTGCTCCGCAGTTGGGCCCCCCTTTTCCCTCGCCTCCTGTTCCTTATCCGATCTGCAATAGAAACTCCTGGCATGGCTCCAACAACCTGCAGATTTACCACGAAATTCTGATTAAAAAATGTATTTGAGTACAAGATGAGTACGAAATTTGATAAGTATTACAACACAACTGTATAGAGTAAACTATATTTATGTATGAATTCCAATATTAGCATGAGATTCAATAAGTAATACCTATTGACAGCTAACAACATGAAATCTTCTGTTGTTTGTTGTGAACTCTTCCATTTGTGTAGGCAACTTGGTATTTTACTGAAAAGAGTTCAGGTTGCATCTGAGTGTATACTGTGTTATCAACAAGGTTTTATCTTAATGATAAAACCAAACCCAGTAATCCATTCATATCAATGAAGAATTTTGTGAATTAATTGACATTGAAGTGGAACAGACATGATTTACTTGAACAATTGAATTTGGATTATATTGTTACTTTGAATTATTAAATTATTTTCATTATTGTATTTCAATTATGTATGATTTCTAATATCAGCATGAGAAAGATAAGTGATACCTATTGACTGTTAACAACATGGTTGTAAGCTAACATGGCAAGCTACATGGCTGTAAGGTCACATGGCTGTAAGCTAACATGGATTTAAGCTAACATGGATGTAAGAAACATGGTTGTAAGCAACATGGTTCTAAGTTAACATGGCATCTTCTATTGTTAACATGGCTGTAAGCAACATACTTTTTGTACTGGTGTAGAGGTACTGACTAATAGGACATTCATAGTTTCTTGTTAAGTGTATGTAAGTTTCAAGATGAATTCCTTTCATGTCCAAGCAGTCCCAAGCAAATTCACCATACCATTTTTGAATAATTTCTACCACATGTTGTTGTTGTTCTGTACTTAAGTATGTACCTATGTAGATTATTTTTCTAGGGCTAATTTCAACAAGTTTAGTGCACAATTCCTTGTTTCCACCTATCGCTGGAAATTCCCTATTGACTGTTGGTGCTACTGCTTAAACTCTTGGTGTTGGAACCACTGCTCTTGCCTTTTCTATTGGTTTAGGTTGTTAACATGGCTGTAAGCAACATACTTTTTGGCTTCATTAGGACAAGTTTGGTGACTTCGTTAAATTCCATCTATTGGGGGCAAGGGTTGAATAGAGGTATTGACTTGGCAAGAAAAACTAACTAGATAGGACATTCATAGTTTCTGGTTAAGTTCATATTGAAGCATTTTGTACTGGTGTAGAGGTATTGACTAACAAGACATTCATAGTTTCTGGTTAAGTGTATGCAAGTTTCAAGGTGAATTCCTTTCATGTCCAAGCAGTCCCAAGCAAATTCACCATACTATTTTTGAATAATTTCTACCACCTGTTGTTGTTCTCTACTTAAGTATGTACCTATGTAGAGTATTTTTCCAGGGCTAATTTCAACAATTTAGCGCACATTTCCTTGTTTTCATCTATAGCTAGAAATTCCCTATTGATTGTTGGTGTTGTTGCTTAAAATCTTGGTGCTAGAACCAATGCTCTTGCCTTTGCTACTATTTTAGGTTATACTAATGAAAGTTAGAGCTATGTTTGACAACTATGGCTTGCAATGATCAGCTATCAAATGCCCTTATGGAAATGAACACTGCATATGTTTGGCTATATGACTGGCTGGCAAAGTCCACCTCCTGTCAATGATACTAGCTATCAACCTCAGCCTTAGTCCATGTCAATAAGCTCTAGATACACTTTGGACATGGAATTATCTACCTAGTGCGTATATGCTCAACAAATATGTGTTAATGTTTCCTGTTTGTTTAGAAAAAAATAGAGACAACAATTTATTCTATTTGGCTAAGCCTGTGATCCAAATAGTGTAGTTCAACTTGTTGCTCTTAGCTTGAGCTAAGTAGCAGTTAAGAAGGAAGTTGTAGTGAAACTGAAATGAGACTTCTAATGAGTTGTATTTCCACTCTTGCAATCTCTCTGACTCCTATGTAGTTAGTAGATTTCCATTCTTATAACAACGACTATGCTTTAATTAAAAAGCTCTCTCTATTTGAATTTACGAACTAAAGGCAGACCCGAGAATGGACTAACTCTAGTCTTAGTCCCATGCCTTAAGGTAAGTAACTTGTTGTCTTAGAGTTCAAGCTTTAGTTCAGAAAGAAATACGACAACAATAAGTACTATTAGCTTTCGAGTAGAACTACCAGCTTTAGTCTGTAACTTAGAATATTAGACTATTAGCTCTAAGAACTACTAGCTAGTATAAGGATGTATAATGGGTCTCTCCATAATAGTGAGACCTTATAAGGATGTTACATAGTCAATATAAGCTAATGAATAGAGTAGTAAGCTTTCCAGGTCGTGTCTTAGTAAGCTAGTTTGAATACTCATAGCTTCTTTAATCTACATGATTTTCTCGTAATAAACATAACTCTCACGTCTTAGTAAGCTAGTTTGAATACTCATAGCTTCTTTAATCTACGTGATTTTCTAATAAACATAACTCTCATTACTAGTGTTCATTATCATAACTCAAGCTTGTAAACAGTAGAAAGCCATACACTGTTTCTATCTTTCTCTTGCATGGTTGTGGGATTTCCTTGATTGATTTGTCTAGGGTGTGAGGATAGAAGCCATAAAGTTACTGAACTAAGCTCCAATAAGCAGATACTAGCAGGTATATGATCTATAACTTATAAGCTTAACATGGTTTCTCAACTAAAATAATGATAAAGTACTCAATATAATAACATTATTCCACAAAAACAAAAACCTCTATGTCTCCAGCAACCGATGAAGAGAATGAATGTAACACTGTGCACACACTCTGTTTGGATGAAGAGAATGAATGTAACACTATGCACACACTCTATCTAGAATGTAACACTAAGCACACTCTGTCTGTATGTCTAGAACATTGTCTGAAAATGATTATATATGAAAACTCTGAATGTATGTCAGCAGCAGCTCCAGAGTATAATGAATGCTTCAAATGCAGTAAGGGTTGATGTTTTATAGTTTTATGATCTAGAATTTAATTGGTAGGGAAGATTGGCATGGATTTCCATCTCCCAAATTCAATTATGTGTTGTGGATTGATATGTACATGATCCAATGGCTGATAATATTTCATGGTTGATCCTTGTGCTTTCCTAAATTTAATTCGTGAATTGAAAGGGTTGTGTTTAATTCTTGAATTGAAAGGTTGGGCAAACTATTTCTTGAATTGAATGGTGTCATTTAATGTCTTCAATAGGCTGAATGGTTAAACAACCATGTACATATGGCTGACACACATTTCACCTATTTTTGTGCAGGTGTTACCCAACAATGGGATGCATTGCCCCAATGCAAAATTAACGGGTGACTATTTGATGGGATAACTGTACTTTTGGATGGAAAGAATTGTAATGTTTTGTAGTGCATTTTGAATTAATTGGTAATTCAGAACTAGAGGTACTTGAGACAATAAGTCTTGTCAACTTGTGATGTTAAGGCTTTGTGTATGACAGTTGTTGGCCCAATAAAAAACTAGGCCCATTTTGGACATATTTATATAACTTATATAACTTAATATAAAGTATTTCTGTGCATATTTTAGTGAGTTTATGGTTTTTGTTTGATGGATGTGTGACTAGTACTATAACTACTAGTGGTCATTGCACAATAATAGAAGCCTCTCCCCTATTTGAGAGACAATGTGTTTGGAAATCATTGGATTCTTGCTCTGGGCTTAAAACGCGCGCACTTCACGTCGCTGCCCTCGTCTCGAGAAATCACACTACAAGGGATTCTATCCAATAACTTGGAAACAATTGGAGATATGAATTAAACATGGCAGTGAAATGAGTATGGATGACAATAAGCTCAAATCTCCGTTCAATCTCCACTCACAAAATATTTTAATCCAAAATCAAAGTTGACATTAAAAAACAACAATTTTTTTAGGTACATACAAACTAATACAAACAACTCATTGCTAGATGTCACTTCATATCAATGACATAACGAAATGTATTGATGCACATGTTATGTAAAATACTTTAATGTCAACTATATATTATATATTGTTTAAAATATATATATATATATATATATATAAAGCTATTAAATATAAGTTTTCTGCGTTAAAAAGTGGTTCTTTAGTCTTTTTAGGTATATATATATATATATATATATATATATAGATTTTTCTTTTACCTAAATCTAACCAATTTTTTTGGGACTTACCAATTCAAATTATATATTCTATATAATATTAACTAGCAATTGCACCACATGTTGCAAAGGAAACGCCGCAAGGTTGTGGTATAGGAAAGAATAACATATAAGAAAGAAGAGGTAGTAGGAACTTTCTCGGCTCCAACTGATCCTCCAGAATAAGGGGTGGAGAATTATGTTTACTGGACCTCAAATCAAAATATCCATAGTGGGTAATTGATGTGGAATAACTTCTTTGTTGTTAATTGCATGTAAGATGTGTTTTTTCATATTGGATGAGACATTTTGGCCAAAGTACTCAAGACCTCTATATGACGAAATCTACACGTTTATTTTATTTTATTTTTCTGTATGAAGGATGCACTTGGTTTTTATGACCAAGTTGGGCAGACTTCACCCTTGCATGAAATTATTTGCTTCTATCACATTCGTAATGTTGAATTCCTCTGATACTACTCCTAGAACTCTGACTCTGCTCTACATCTAGAATTATTTAATGGAATAAAAACTTATCATTATGACATGTTGTACTTCATAAGAGACTACTAAGAAGCTTAAGTATGGTAAATCCACCTTCACCTGTGATTTGAACATAGAGCATAGAGTTATCTTAATCTTTAAGATTTTATGGATAAGATACATTTGGGCCCTTTTAACCCTTAGGGATGATGAATTAGTCTCAATTCAGATAATTTATATTAACAAATTATCTACAATCATATTTTCATAGTTCCTCTTTGAATGACCAATATTCCACTTCTTTGGAACTTTTCACCTCAGTCAGGATAACAAACATCATGAAGACCCAAAAGTAAGAAAAAATAAGCTCATAATTAGGGAATCTAGCGACTTCTTTAAGAATCACAGTTCAAGACTTTAGTGTCTTTTAAAGATCATTTATTTTCCCATCAAATAAAAAGCAACAATCAAATTTCGTAGTGACAAGAATGGGAAAATTTTTTAAATGTAATAACTCCCTTCCCTAGTGATAGTACATTTTTGTTTTGAAATGAAATTATTTTCCCAATCATTTAAATAATAGATTCCTCCCCAAGTGACCCTTTAGAGATACATTTTTTTTCAACTGATTGCAATAGGTAAGTGTCTTTTGTCTAGTATTTTATGAGTCATTGAATTTAAGGGCAGAGGCAAAAAGACTACAAGACAAAAAAGAGCAGAGTGATTGAATGTTAGATGAAAATAACATTAAGGAATCTCTTTTGATTTTCTCGTGTGGGCCTTCTTCAATTGATGAGGTAGTAGGAACTGTCTCCTCCAGAATAAGCGGCGCAGAATTATGTTGAGTGAACTACTGCTCATGTAACTTTGACTCCTCCTTACAATTGGAATGTTTCTTTTACCATAACTCTATCTCGGGTTATAATTCTAACTTTCTTTTGTTTATGAATAAATTGTCTCTATATCACTATTGTTTGTCTTTTTTGAGCGCTTGCTTGATTCAAAAATCCTTGAGTAACCCATTTTCTGAAGAGTCCTCTTCTATTTTTAATTCTTCTATTTGGTCCTCCATAGCCTTGTCAACATCGTTTCCTTCTAAAGAATCATACATTCTTGATAAGTATCCATTGTCCTTCTTTTCTTCTTCCATATACATCAGATCTAAATGAATGGAACATGAGATAAGCTTTGTGACATTTTCCAAATTCCAAGATTTTTCATTGCACTTCTAATGTGTATCAGGGAAAATGGATTCCATACATTCAACATTATGCATTTTTAGGGCTTGTTGTAAGGTTGGAAGCTTCTCTTCACCATGTCTCATTTCTTTTGTATCCTTGACTTTGATACAAACAATTGTTACTGACCCCTTTAAAGGTAAATGAGAATTATGAACATTCATCATTATTGCTCAAGATAAATCATGTCCTCTGAAATAATTTGGAAATTTAAAAAAGACCACATATTTTAAAAAATTTCATTATTAATTTAATTTTTTATATATTAAGAAATAATACTCGTGAATTATAAAACAAAAAAAACCATGTATTTTTGGAATAATAAAATAGTTGTAATAAAAATAATACAGAACAAGAAAAACTATGTATATTTGGATGTATGAAAATTTAGGTACATTTTAATAAGTAAAATTTTAAAAGAATAATGGTTATAAACATTTAAGAATAATTTTATTAAATAATTAGCTTAGATCCAAAGTTAAGATTGATTTAGGCCATGTTAGTTCCTCTTTATAAAGAAACTACATTCCACATGAATACCATAGGTCAATACCATGGTCTATATTTATAGTTTATCATTATTTTATTTTATTATTTTTATTTTTTATTGTATTTTGACCTAGTTAAAATGTTCATTTAATGTTTATGTAAACTACATTCCACATGAATACTATGGGTTAATGCCATGGGTTGTATTTATAGTTTATCATTATTTTATTTTATTATTTTTATTTTTTATTGTATTTTGACCTAGTTAAAATGATCATTTAATGTTTATGTATTTTAACAAAAAAAAAATATTCATTAAACTAACTTATGTTAAATCTAGTTTTATTAAGTTATTAATTTAAATTTTATTAAAAAAATTGAGGTTAAAATCTAACAAATTTTTAATAACAACACTTTTTTCATTTTTTTTATTTTTTTATTTTTTATTCAGTAAGAAAAAAACGTTGTAGTATTACAGTTCATATTCAATCAAATACTAGTGATTACATCATAAGACCTTACACCCAATTTTAGTCCCGAAGAATCCAGCAATTGGAAACCCAATCCTCTAAGCATTCTCTAAGCATTTACCATAACATCCCATGAATAGAAAATCCCATAATGGCCTCTAATTTTACTGGAATTCAATGCCTCACAATACAAGAAACAACTATAACTCAGATACTGAGTGATCTCTAAGACGCCTAAATGAAGGAAAATACGAGATTCAGAATGAATCATGTCTGATGAAGCAATACCAAGAACAGAGTCAATGCCAAGAAGTCACCAGCAACCTCGCTTGCAGAAGAAGGCTCGCTTGCACCCAACATCGAGGAAACAAATTAGAAAGCAGGCTCACTTGCACCCATCATTTGTCGACTGTTAAGGAATAGGGAGTATCCGAGTGTCGAGGCAAAGGGAACCCCTGTAGAGATGAATGTGAAACTCTCCAGAAGGACTGTCCAGTCCTTTCTTCGATAACTTATCAGCTCTAGTATTCAAATCTCTATAGATGTGTTCAATACTATATGACTGAAATTTCTGTAGAATATTTCTAATTCTCTGAATCCAACAAAAGCAACGATGGATTTGCAGATTACAGCGATCATTGATCCCATCTATAGTAATCTTCGAGTCTTCGTATATATAGATGTTTGAGAGTTTTAGATTATATGCAATGTACAGACCTCCCCAGAGTGCCATAATTTCAGCCTTGTTGTTTGAGCCAGATCCCCCGTTCCAATAGATTTGATAGTGGTCATTGTTGTGAAGACGAATCCAAGCACCGCAGCCGCATATTCCATTGATGCATGCACCATCAAAAAATAATGCTGGGATAATGATCTGATGAGGTATAATTCGTCCAGAAAGATATTTTATATCAGAGATGATGCATGAATTTATATTGATCCAAGTCGAGATATCCTTAATGATCAAGGCAGAGTGAGGAGGGGAATCTTCAAAAATACATCGATTTCTAGCATTCCAGATTTCCCATATAACATAGAAAGGTGTAGTGTTTAATGGATATGCGACTCCATCCCATGATGTAATAGATTGCATACAATCAGAAGGCTGCCAAGATGAATTGCAAATAACACCTGAGAAATGCATCCAAATCGAAAGGCAGAAAGGGCAAGTAAAAAAGAGATGTGATGAGGTTTCTTCCTGCAATCGACAAAAGGGGCATCTTCCAGGACCCATAAGGGCCCGCCTACATAAAACATCCCAAGTCAATATTTTATTTTTCCATAATAGCCAGATAAATAATACAATCTTGTTTGGAATATTTAGGTGCCAGGCAAAGTAGAAGGGAGACGGTGCAATAGAAGGATTTGGTTGAATGAGATTTTCATAAATGTCCTTCACAATTAAGCCTGATCTAGATGTTCTTCCGTTCCAAGTCAGTTGGTCACCATTTCTGTTATACGATAATCCCAGTCCTTGTAGAAATTTTTTATACTCGTTCCATGTCGGTAAATCAATTCCATATATGCCCAGCCTGTCAGCGGATTTCCAAATGGGAGCATCAAGGGACCAGTAGAGGATAAGGTCCAATAAAGTAAATATGCCCGACTGTTGTAATCTGTGTAATAAGTGTTCATCTATCTGATATTGTTTAGAGGATGAAAATATCCTGTCAATCCCAATGAAAATATTACGCCCATTCCCAAATTTCCATGCAAGTCTTTGACTCAGCAAGGGCATGATCTTGCAAAAAATGATCCAAATTGCAGATGCCCGACGCGCCTTGATAGATCCACCCGAATAAAGAAGTTTTAATGGGTCACTATGTATGTATTTAAGTCTGATGATGCTCAACCATTTTCCATCACAATTAAGAGCGCGCCAAAGGGATTTTATCAATAAAGCATTGGCGAAAGATCTAATGTTTAGTAATCCCCAACCTCCATTTCTTTTCGGAACCGATATTTCGCTCAATTTGCAAAGATGTATGTTGGTGTGATCAGGAGATGAACCCCATAGGAAGTTTGCAATCATAGAATTGATTTTGTTTACTGTATATGCCGGGAGGAAATAAAGGTGCGACCAGTAGACAACATATTGTGACAGAATAACCATTATCAATATGTATCTACCTCCCATCGAAAGTGATATGTTTTGCCACTTGTTTATCTTGTTGCTAAACTTTTCGGCAAGCCAGATCTAGTCAGCAGTAGTATAAGAGCATGCCTTCAGTCTAAATCCTAGGTAGGCGAGTCCCTTAGAAATATGGCGACTGTTTGTTCCCATAAAAGCTGCTATGAATTTTATTTCCTCCATGTCACCCTCGTTGTATATAAGGGATTTGTCATTGTTGATACAAAGCCCAGAGGCATGCCGAAATCAGATGAGGATATAGTGCAAGTAAAACCACTGATTTCTGTCGAGCATAACGAATACTAATAAATCATCTGCAAATAGTGAGTGCGTGACAGTAACCGAAGGGGAGAAAGGTAGACCTTTAAAGTAGCTTCGTTCCTTTGCCATCTTCATAACATTGCTGAAGTAGTCCATGATTAGAATAAAAATGAGGGGGGATAATGAACATCCCTGCCTCAGACCCCTTTCAGCTCCAAAGAATGCAGTCGGAATACCATTTATGAGGATTTCATATTGCACAGAGGTGATACAGGCCATAACCCACCTGAGAGACCTCATTAAGAAACCGATCTTGAGGAGAATAAGTCGAATAAAAGACCAATCAGCAGAGTCGAATGCCTTCTTAATATCAATATTCATGATGATTGCCTCAGATTTGTTTGCGTGAATCGAATGAAGAGCCTCTTGAGCAATCGCGATTGCGTCATGTATGGACCTTCCACCCAGAAATCCAAATTGCTCTTTTGAAATCTTAGACGATAAGGTTGCTCGGATTCTGTTTGCGATTATTTTAGAATTTAGCTTGTATATTACATTACAAAGTGCAATAGGCCTATAGTCTGAGAACTGTTCAGGGGAAGACGATTTTGCAATGATAGTTAGAAAAGTTGAATACATATCAGCAAGAACACAACCCATTACTCTAATCTATTCGGCCACCGTGAGGATCTCATCTGCCATTAAATCATAGAAGTGTGAGTAAAATTCGGCCGACCAGCCGTTTGGGCTAGGACTTTTTGTCCTGGGCGAAATCCTTTAGAGCTGATTCAATCTCTTTCTTGGTTATCTCTGCTTCCAAGATTTCATTTGCTGCTTGGTCAAACATAATTGGTAAGTGTTGTAAAAACCATGTTTGATTTAGCGAGTCAATCTCATTATCAGCTTTATAAAAGTCAGAGAAATATTTGAATGTCTCGGTCTGTATTTCAGAATTTATATACTTCATCGAGCCATCAGCCGCCTTAATATTCCAGATAAAGTTTTTGTTCCTGCGTCCGTTAGCACAATTGTGAAAAAACTTAGTATTAAGGTCGCCCTCTTTCAACCATTGCACTCTGCTTTTTCATTTCCATGTTGTTTCTTGTATCCTTAGTATTTCAATCTTTCTTGTCTCCAGCATTTTGAGAGTGGAAAATGTTAAAGAATCAGGTGCCGAATCTTTCATTTGTTTAAATATTTGTTGTATTTTATTTTCAATGTCCCTGAGCTCTTTATCAAGACTGGATTTCTTATCCTTTTGCCAAGTCTTTATAATAAATTTTAGTTTGTGCAGCTTATCTGCGAATTTTCTCCATCCATCAACATCAGAGACATTATCCTCCTGATTCCAAAATTCGATCACCAGTTTATTGAATGTTGGATCTTGTAACCAAATTCTGTTGAATTTAAAGGGGATTCCACTCGTCCTTTCCTCCCGTTTCCACGTTAATGAGATAGTCATATGATTAGATGAGTAAAAAGGGAAAACCGTTGTTCTAACATTTCCCAACATTGTGTTGAGAGGAACCTTCATCATAATTCGGTCAAGACGTTTGTCGATGAAATTGTGGCCACTGCGTCTATTCGTCCATGTAGGGACAAGAGGAGATGGCTTGATGTCGATGAAGCTCGAATTCAAGAATATTTTTCCAATACTATCAGCCAAAGGATCCCTCCGTGCCCTGTCACCCCAAGACTCATCCACCGAGAGAGAAGCATTATAGTCCCCAATAATCATTATATATTTGATATTCAATATACCGGATTGATCCATTCAATCCCAGAAGGAGGCTCGATTTCTACATGGAGCATATAGATTAACAATATGAATTTTTTCCCCCAACCCTCTGATATTTCCATAGAGTAGAATACCTCCAAAAAACTTGTAAGCTCTAAGGCTAAAAATGGAAGGATCCCATGCTGCTATTAATCCCCCTGCCCTGTATTCCGCGTCAACCCCCGCAGTGTTCCAGCTTGGTCTGATCTTAAGAATTACATCTATTGCAACAGTCCTACTACATAAAGTCTCCTGGAGAAGAATCATCGAAGGCAGAAAATCAGAGAACATTTTATTAAGGCAGAGTTTTTTTTAGGATCTGCCTACTCCTCTGATATTTAAGGATAAGATAGTCATCATATTCGAGATGTACTGGGGCTGACCACTCTAAGGCCCCGAAGATTAGCTGATGACACAATTGGCACATCATGTAGGTCATTCAATTCACCCTGAAACAATGACTTTGTTTTCATTCGACCCCTAAAATGTCTGGACCCATTTTTGGAGGTTTTTCGAACAGTAATATTTTTAGCCGATTCTGGAGAAATGTGTAGACTAGAAGAAGTAGATGATTTTCCATATACTGTGAGTGCTGCTAAATCTAGCAAAGGGTTGTGTAGAATTGCCTCTAAGTCGCTGTCAACAATATTTTTAGGTGATTCTGGACAAAGTGGAGGAATCGGTATAATATTTTTAGGTGATTTTGGACAAAGTGGTGGAATCGGTTCAATTGGAGAAGTTGGAGAGGCATGTTCAAGTGGTGGCATAGAAGGAGACACCTCTAATGGTTCGGATGTGAGTAGGTGCCGTGGCGAGGTGTGAAGATCTGATATTGTAACTCCCCGTGGTTCATCAAGTGGAATTTCATAGTGTGGTGGGATGGACTTATGAGATGAAGATGATTTTTGAGAGAGAGAAATGTCCAGGTTATCAGATTTATTCCTTGTCTTATTAATCTTTTGAGAAGTAGAGTGAAAATCAGATGAGGTTGATTTAACAGAGTTGTTGGAAAGGGGAGTTGTCTTACCATAATCAGAGCCATTTCCTTTTTGTTGTTTTTTCCATCTAGTGAGGTGTCTGCCCTCTCTGCAACGTTCCCTTCTCCAGTAGCGCATTGGACAGGTTTTTTGTAGATGACCTGTGTGATGGCAAATTAGACATCTAAATGGGATGCCCCAGTAGTCTATTCTCTGGCGGTGAGTTCGTTGTCCCCAAATGAGATCCACATCAGACGACAATCCTCCTTGCAGAGTGACTTCAGCTAATATCCAAGCAATTCACTTGTCCACTACACCAATACATTGGGGGTCCAGATACTTTGTTATCCCAATCGAGTTTCCAATAGCTTGTAAGGTCTTTAAAGTCCAGAATTCGAGCGGAAAGCCTGGTAGTTTTACCCAAATACAATTTCTCTTCGGAGCATCTATAACAGGGTTAAATCCCAAATACCATGGGAGCAATTGAATGAAGCTTCTTCCTTTAACCCAAGTTCGATTTACGATATTTTTGCAATCCTCTTCATGCAGGAAATGCACACTAAACCAGTTCCCCATCATTCTGCTTACTTTGGGAGTGTATCCCAGTATTGGTATCTAGTTTGATTTAACCCATTCAGTCATATCTACAGAAAGATCCTCTGGGAATAGCCACTTGCCAATCAAAGCTTGTTTCTGTAATCCTGCCACTCTATTCCAGAGATCGCTGTGTTCCAAAAATATTTGCTTTACTGAGGTGGCAAGTTTATAACATCTGTCTTTGTAAGAGTTCTTTCTCTGGTGTAATCCATGTTGTGCACTTGAGTGAGGATGTTCTTGATTTGTATATATACCTTGACTATTACTTCCCCGATCTCGTGTCTTATCAGCTCTATTGATTTCAACACTCATGGTCTCGTTCTCTGTTCACTGAATTCTTAATCAAATCCTGCAGATTTTCCTTGTTCCTGATTTCGATTCAATTTATCTCTATTTCTTGAATCATGCAGAGTTTTCTTGTTCTAGACTTTAATTCAATAGATGGTTGTTTCTCAATCATATCCTACAAAGTTTTATTGTTCCTATTTTCAATTCAGAGTTTTATGAATCGTTGTTTCTTGAATCATGCAGAGTTTTCTTGTTCCAGAATTCAATTCAATAAATGGTTGATTCTTAGTCAAAATCTGCAGAGTTTTCCTGTTCCTGATTTCAATTCAATAGATCTCTGTTTCTTGATCCTAACGAGAAAAAATTCAAGAAAGGATTACCAGAGTTCTTGCCCATCAAGAAAATGAATTCCGTTGATGAAACATGGGGGCCCGATACAAGAACTTAATCAAATATAAAATATAAAATCTCGTATCGCAGTGCACCCCTACTCTGAGCTCAACTATCAGCATCGGACTTGAGGGCTAAATCTGTTGAACAAGAATTAGAGCTTCCAAAATCATTCAGACCGCTAAGAGGACATGAACCAAATAATTCCATTCCAGTCTCTGTCTCTTTCTTTCTTGTGTTATGTACTGAAAACAGATAGGTAATGCTTTTCAACAGAGCGAAGATCCATTCCTGATGAGTACTTTTAGTTACTCTGAAAAGACCACCGACATTCGTAGTCACAAGAATATGGTCAAGAAACATGAATCTTTCCCCACTGCAACTATGCGACCTTTTTCAGTTGCCGGGTCGTGACATCGCACCTGAAGGAGTCAATTAGTGGTGTGACCCATCCTTTTTCAGCGACCGTGTAACCTCGCCGTTACGCAATTTGTCACCGTCCTTACCATTCCCCATCCCGCACAATGGAGGACCCATTCTGTGACCTGTGAACATTGTCATGCCTTGAAATCATCATCAATGCATCCCTCTGAACATGAGCTTCATTTGCCCTTGAGACATCTCCTTGCAAAAGTCATGAAAAACATCCCTTTTGGCATTGGCGCGGGCAAGCAGTTTAATACTCGCGCCAATGGGGAAATCACTGCAAAGGGGTCGCGCCACCTGGCGCTCTGTCATAGAGCCGTAGTCGCGCCACCCAATTTGGGAGTTGTTTTTTAAATATGGATGGCGGAAGTTGAGTTCTAACAAATTCACAAACCATCACCTATCTTGAGTTGGGAGGTTGGCTGCGGGAGTTCTATGGAGGGAAGTGGTTTTGCCACCTCCCATGGAACTTTCCTTGTTGATAGGGCCAATCCCATAATAATAGGGATCCCAACTCCTCCTTCCCCATCTATAAAAGCTTGCTCAAATCAATGGCAAGCTAGTCTTGAAGTGCCTAAGCTCTGAATCTCCATACCCCACATTTTGTGTTGTGCAGCACCCTCTTTCCTTGCATCTCACCTGCTGGGTGAGGGACTGCTGGTCACGGAGACTCGGAGAGTGTTTTCCCTTTCCTTTCGTTGTTTTTGCGAGATGGGGATCATCGGGAGACCGTCCTAAGGAGACCGTTGCTTTGGTCTGTTGAAATCTTCTTTCGTTGTTATTTAATAGATGATCATGATTATGGTTCCACTCTGTTTTCCATCATGTTAATGTGAGTATCATCCTTTCTGACTGATGTTTAGTTACGTATGCCGGTTTCTATGCTTGTATCTGTTCGTTTCTTCCATGTGCAGGTGTTCATCCGCGGAGATCGTGGAGGGATTGTGATCTGCCGAGGCTGAGGAACGGGGACGCTTCTTCTTCAGATCCTAGCGTTGGAATCCAGGTAGGCTTCTATCTCCAGCCTTTTCATTCGTAATTAGGAACCCGCGTCATGACATTGTTTGTTTGTTGCTAGACCCCTGCTGGGCTAGTAGGGATCGCCTCTGTCCGCAGAGGGGATTTACCTCCTCAACATCGCTAAGTGCCGGGTCGTGAACAGGTAGCCTAAGGGAGTCAACGATTAGTGTGACCAATCCTCTCCAACGACTATGCGACCTCACGGATATTCCCTTCTCTACCATGCGAGATCCTCCTGCCTGAGTTCAACAACCACCTATGTATATTATTCAACGAAGGTTGCAAAGATATATTCAATGGAGACTGCAGAGGTATATTCAATGGAGGCATACTAACTCCATGATTCTCATTCTGATCTGCCCCTCTCTCTGCTTACAATTATTTGCCATTACTCGCATGGATTCCTCGATCCCTTTCGGAAAACCTATTTCGAAATCTGGATTCAGATTACTTTTTTACTCACAGAATTTGGAGCCAATTCCGTCTTCCACATTTGTCCCCGAAGTTGTTGATTCAATTCCATATTTTACTTGTATATTTACTGCTCTCCTACTCAGTGTGGGTCGTTGGATAAAAAATTACCACACAACACACTCTGCAACCTGGAGTTCTCTGTTCCTTATTTACACCTTCATAAGTGCAATAGAACATAATGAAATACCCATCAACCCAACGACCCCATCAACCCAGGTCGCAGAGTCGCATGTTTGCTCTCGGCCAGGAGATGCGACCCAAGGCCACAATGTGACCTCCCCGAGGTTGCAAGGTCGCAGAAAGATGTGTCCAAGGGAAGCTGCGACTAAGGAAATTCTCCGACTACGCGACCCTCGTTACAAAATGTGACCTCCCCTTCAAAGTGCGACCTCCCTCAAAGGCAACGCCCATGCCTCATTTTTAAGCCAGATTTTGAAGAAATTGCATGGCTGAACCTCACGAAGAAGTGGCAGCTGAGTTCGATGCGTGAACGCAGTCTATGGAATATTACAGGAGAAGCCAAATATTGGCAAAGATTTTGGCTCCGAGAACTTTCCTTCAAACATTAACAGTGTCCTCCAGACTTTCTTTTGGAAGTCAAAATACCTTAGAGAACCTTAGGATCTTGATGTTACTGTTATAGATTCCTTTGACGATGCCGATTCCTCACTCGAGATGACAACCTGGCCTAGCCTACAGATTCGTAGTACGCGAAGCGAATCTCCAATCTTTAAATCTTTAATCTCATCTATCTTGATTAAAATTGTTAAAGATTCAATTGAACATGCTCATCTATCTTGATTGAAGGGTTGAACGCTGTAAACCATCACTTCTGGGGTTTGAAATAGCTAATCACACGTTCGAAGCAGTAAACTGCGATTGTTGCTCAAAATGCTATAGATCCTTCAACGATATGGATCTGTGGATTTCAGGACTTGTGTTGCGTTGAGGCGGTGTTGTGGATCTTTGACGAGCATGCATGAGATGAGGTATTTGGCCAACATCCAAGTCGCTAAGTCGCATAATCACTCCCAAGCAATCATATTGCGACTTGTACCAATTTGCGACTATGCAACTTGTCTGGGTCACATGCGACTATTTTCCTTGAATGCGACTATGCGACTTCACTAAGTCGCATGCGACTGTTTTGCTTTGCTTCCACCGGTTTGCGACTACGCGACTACGCGACTTCTCTGGGTCGCATGCGCATACACCTTTCCTTTTTTCCAAGAAGTCAGAGCACCAGCCAAGTAGTGCAGAACGCTCAGCTAGCGGTCGTTTCGCCTTCCAGAATCAAGACGACTAGTTGATGAGCAACTCGCTCCGTGGCCCGCACACAGGGAAAACAACACTCCTCTACTGGAAAGCTCGTCTGGGAACTCCAAAAGATTGCTTAGTTAAGATAACCCGTCAAGAACAAATAATGAGAGGCTTTCCTGGCCATACCCTTGAAGAATCGAACTCGATAGAAGTCTTCTTCTTCTGTTCAAACTTCACTGTGCCACATTGCATTGCATTTCTGATGAAATCTGGAGCAAAAAGAAAATAAAGAAATCGCAGGAATCCGCACTGGAGAAGGATTGCGTCACCAAAACCTAAATTCAATCTAACTTATTAAAAAGTAAAAAAAACCTAACATTATAAAAAACATAGATAAAAATATTTACTTGAACTAATGGCCTAAAACATTTCAATCATCCAATATTTAATTTAATGGCTCAATCATAGACACTAGCATAATTGTTTTTAAATAGTAACAAGTTATGACATAAATATACCATTTAAAGAATAAAAAATTACACAACATATTTTATATAATTTTAAAAATACCATTTAAATAATGAAAAATTAAAATTACACAATAAAAAATTTGCACCCATCCATACTTAAAATGAATTACTAAGACTTATAATTATGAATAGAAAAATTAACATGCTTTAAAAAAAAGTCAAGTTTTAAAAAGAATATTCTATTTATTTGAAAAAAATTAGCCGCAAAATGTCACGTGTACAAGTGGATAAGTGAGCATCTTAGCAATTGGTTTACTTGTAGATCTATGCCCAATGTACGGCCAAGATTAAACGGAGATCATCAATCCGTGCCTCATTCAACTAACCAATAGGAGAACACACGTCTCTTAATATAACTGTGCAGGCTTAGATTTTGAAGTATTGTACTGTATCTCTGTTTATGCTCTCAAGATAGTTTTGCGAAGAACTTGAAGCTTTGGTCTCGTTGGATTCTAACTCTAACAATGGCTCCTAAGGCAGACAAGAAACCCGCTGAGAAGAAGCCCGTTGCAGAGAAATCTCCAGCTGCGGAAAAGAAACCCGCCCCAAAGGCGGAGAAAAAGCTGCCAAAGGAAAGCGGAGACAAGAAGGGAAAGAAGAGGCATAAGAAGAACATTGAGACATACAAGATCTATATCTTCAAGGTCTTGAAACAGGTTCATCCCGATATCGGAATTTCCAGCAAGGCTATGGGAATCATGAACTCGTTTATCAATGATATTTTTGAGAAATTGGCTAGCGAGGCATCGAAGCTCGCCCGGTACAACAAGAAGCCTACTATTACCTCTCGGGAGATTCAGACCGCCGTAAGGCTTGCTCTTCCAGGGGAGCTCGCGAAGCACGCTGTTTCAGAGGGTACAAAGGCTGTTACCAAGTTTACAAGCGCTTAAATTCGGTATTTTTCCGAGAATTGAATTTATTGGTGTCTTTTGACGCCACCTCTGCTTTGGAACTTTGAACATGCTCTTTGAGGTTAATAAATTTTTATTTGTAATTTTGTTTTTATTTAATTTTTGATGTGGGTTGGAGGTAACATCCGTGGGATGGCTTCCTGGTTTCTGGATTTTTTTTGATAAAATTTGAAGGCTAGGTCATCGTGTGTTTCCTGGGCTGTGTTGAACAGTTATTTGAAACCCTAGCCTTTTGGCGGATAAGGTTTATAAACTGTTGAAAAGTTTGTGGAAGCCCTAACTTGTAGGGTCGCAAGGGCCACAACACGCAGTAGTGATGTAATGCTGGTTTTAAAATAATTTCAATAACCTTGTACCTTGTCTTCAGGGCGTTTTTGTTTTTCTGTGTTTCTTAAATTTCCCTTTTTAACGATGTTTAGTTTGGTTCTAATGTAATACGTCTTTGTTTTTCCGCTTGTAGTTGAAGTGAAGATTTTTTGATCTTCCTGGCCACAAGAGGTTGGTGGCTCGTATCACTGTTGTGATTAGTAAATTTATGAACTTGATTTGAGCGTTTGGCCCTAGCTTTCTTTTATTATGTTTTTTGGTGGATGGTTTAATTGATTGGGCGAATCTCTGTTAATCCTATTCCAGTTTTTCTAATCACTGTTGGAGTTTTGTGGGAATTACCACGGATATGTCTTTGGGTATTCCATCTAAATGAGTGGTTCGATTGAAGGTGAATGCCTTTAATTTTGTTTCCTGATTCCTTTTGAGTAGAAGCAAAAGATGGATGCCCAGTCTCCCTTTGGTGCGTAGTGTTGGCTGTTTTGTGGAGGCTTTCCAAGATTTGCTTTTTATATACTGATTGCCCTTCTATTTTCCGAAGGTAGAAACATAATAACTTTGTACATAAACTAATTGAATTCTCACAGTTGTCATTTTCTTTATGCATTAAACCTCCTTCGATTTGTTTAATCACTGGCTGTAAATGGAAACGGTTCGGTTTAATGGGTTGATTATCTAAGGTTTATTTCAGCTGTTCGGTTTAAATGGGAATTGATTGTTTTAATGGGTTAGTTGAAGATATTGGGGTTTGTGATCTAATCTATATCGGGAAGGTTTGGTGTAAATCCTTCCTCTGCATTCTCTGAATGTCGGCGTTTATACTCAACATTCAATGGTTGTGATCAGCTATTTGATGTGTAGTAGTCTTTTCATAATGGTAGAGCTCCAAGAGTTCCAGTGTTGAATATGGTTGGTGATATTTCTCTATTGAAATTATATACGTATATTACATAATTGATATTTTGCTAATTTGAATCTACATTGTCTGGATTAGTAAGCCCAAATACATACCTAATTGCTTTTATGCTAATTTTATTCTACATTTTCTGGACTAGTAAACCCAAATATAATATTAAGTTTGTCAGTAAATCCTGGGTTTTCAAATTCTGCAAGCCTTTGGGCGGTTGTGAGGTAATCTCTGTTTGTAATTTCATGATTAAGCGTTACTCCTGTCTAGAGATTCTTTTATGGTGCGATGTTGATGACGATTACAGTTATAAACTAAATCCATTTTGGTAAAAGCACTAGTGGCAGAGAAATTAGGGAGGATAAATTATATCATCCACTGTAAGCCATTTCTTTCCCTGTAAGAACGGTGTAAGATGCTCTGATTTTGGAGAAACCAATGTTTTAAATTTGAACATAAATTTATTTATTTATGTCTTAAATAATTATTTGCTTGCGGGTTGCTTTAAATACTTGGAGTTTCAAAGCTAACAGCTTAGAGGCCTTTAGAGTTAATAGAGAATATTGGGATATCATTAAAACGAAGGTTTTGGCCTGTACTACATGGTAAAGAAAAGACATGAAGCTATTTGAGGAGCCCAAACAAATCCTTTTAGAAGGCCATTTGTATGAGGAATCTCTTAAACATAACCTTTTATATTGGATGCATTTTTATTTAGGAGACATTGATATACTTTGTGTAGCCATAGGAGGATATAAATTTCTGTGGAGGTATATAGCGGGCATCGACTCCCAAAATTTCGTTGGGGGAGAAAAGACGTGTAACTCCATTGTCTTATGCGTGTCCTTCGTGAACATTAATACAATCACTAAATTTGTTTTCATATAAGTTCTTTAAAAATAAAGTAACTCTTTATAAAGACAGATTATTTTAAAATGTTTTATTTTGTTTTGTTTCTCAATTATAATTTTAAAAGGTTATATTTAACCCCAATTCTAATTTTTATGCCGTTTCTGATGGATTCGTGAACATTAATACAATCACTAAATTTGTTTTCATACAAGTTCTTTATAAATAAAGAAACTCTTTATAAAGACAGATTGTTTTAAAATGTTTTATTTTGTTTTGTTTATCAATTATAATTCTTAAAGGTTATATTTAATCCCAATTCTAATTTTTATGCCGTTTCTGATGGATCCTAGAAACTCGAATTGCATCTTTCTCCATCTCAGTTTGAAAGAAAAGCATATGCAGAGCCAAAAATGTAACTCCATTTTCAAGCTATTTCCTGTTTTTTTTGTTAATCTCAATTCCAGATATGGCATTTATCGTCTTCCATTGTAGACTCTGATTTTCTTCCTCTCCTCTCAATCTCAAATTTCTAATTTTTTATGCCGTTTCTGATGGATTCTAGAAACCCGAATTGCATCTTTCTCGATTTCAGTTTGAAAGAAAAGCATATGCAGAGCCAAAAATGTAACTCCATTTTCAAGCTATTTTCTGTTTTTTTTGTTAACCCCAATTCCAGAAATGGCATTTATTGTCTTCCATTGTAGACTCGGATTTTCTTCCTCTCCTCTCAATCTCAAATTTCTAATTTTTATGCCGTTTCTGATGGATCCTAGAAACCTGAATTGTATCTTTCTCCATCGCAGTTTGAAACAAAAGCATATGCAGAGCCAAACATGTATCTCCATTTTCAAGCTATTTTTTGTTTTTTTTGTTTTTGTTAACCCCAATTCCAGATATGGCATTTATTGTCTTCCATTATAGACTCTGATTTTCTTCCTCTCCTCAACCTCAAATTTTGATGTTCCGTTGCTACTGTTCCTGTGTTTTGCATTAAACCCAGATTCAAAAATGTCATTTATGTGCATGCAAAATAGTTGCCTCTTTTCTGAGGCTCGTACATCCATTTAATCTACACAGGAGTAGGTTCATTATTCACCACTGATTATATGCAGTGAAGATGTAGATCAGAGTTGAGCTGAGCAATTTCACCCCTTAGACAGTTTAGCTTCAGTGTCATCGTAGAGATATCAGGTATGGTTTATCAAGGCAGTTTTTGCTTTTTACTCTGTCTAGATTATTATTTTTTCTTTTATTTGATTTGAATGCAGTGTCGCTTTGTCTGTCTACCTTAGCTTCCAATTCTGCAAGTTAGAAGACCCTGTGTGCTTTGAATTGACAGAGCGAAACACCTTAGCCTCATAATGGAGATCCTAGAAACCCAAATTGCACCTTCTCTGTCTTAGTTTGAAAGAAAAGCATATGCAGCAACAATTCAAATATTCGTAAGATTTTTTTTGTTTATTTCTCCTTCTCATTATCAATTTTTTGTGCAAGAAGTATTGCAGTTGAAGAGTACATTGATTATGAATGAAATAGGTTATTGAGTATATAGCTTTCTGTATATCATACCAGTAGGCTTGTATATAACCATTGTCTATGTTGGTTTCGCTTAGCCTGCATGTTTATGAGATTTTCATCATTTCACAACACTCCTTCAAGTTGAACAATTTAAATTTGTAATAAAGCTTGCATAAACTTGTCATGGAGAATACATGACATGTGTAAAGGAAGGCCCCTTTGTGTCCATGACTTTCTCCTTTTCTGTACAGGTAATACTCTGAATTTAATAGTTAATATATAAATCACTCCTTTTTTGTTCATGACTTTCTCCTGTTCTGTACATGCAATACCCTGAATTTAGTGGTTAATATATAAACCAATCCAAACTGCGGATTATCCTCCAAAACTGTTTAGTTTGAAGATGTGCCAATAGAGTAGTTGTCTCGCAGAGGTCCCAAAGGGGACCCATTCCATTTATGCTCAGCCTAAATTTGTATCTTAGCAACGTCTCTCTTTTACTATTACTCTTTGGCCCCCACCACTGCAATCTCCTGAGAACATACTAAAATTTACATCAACTTAATATTGAAAGAATCTACCTCTTTTACAATCTTTAAGCATACTTGGTTGCAAGCCTGAAGAATTTATACAAATCCATATCACCAACAAAATATTAATTGGCCGTAAGGTTTTTCCTTTCTGCCCTATCTCTATTGGAAGGGCAAGATATTTTACTACTCTCAACCAGATGCATAAGACCTTGGTCATTGATTTTATCCATACCAGTTCTATTATTAGTATCAGAGGGGTATTTCAAAGATGCAGAAGCTTGTGCAAGCTGACTAAGGATTTGATGTGAGGGATTCTTGTCTTCATTCCTTGTAGTGGCAATGCAGTCACTGCATGGGCTAAAAGATCCCTCTCATTCAATAACATTAACCTGAACGACTTTAATATCCATTTTCTCCAAACCCATATCTTCTTCTTGAAGAGAAGTGTAATATCACTCAAAGGCTTGATGTCAATAATATCTTTCCTCGCTTGCAACATCTGCTGCAAGTTTTTTGCTATTTTCAATGGTGTTTTGTTATCTTTGTTGATGTAGCCATGTCACTATTGTTGTCCTTTTCACAACAATTAGTTTCTTCCAACTTCTCTTTCAAGTTTTTTGCTATTTTCAATGGTGTTTTGTTATCTTTGTTGATGTAGCCATGTCACTATTGTTGTCCTTTTCACAACAATTAGTTTCTTCCAACTTCTCTTTCAAACTCTCCAAATGCAACACGACAACATCAAAAACTGCAAAAGAAATAATATATTTTGTTTCCCATTCCGTTTTTTCTTGTAAATTTGAAATTGAAATGGAAAATTCTCACTTCTGCAAATTTGCTATAATTGAAACTATATTTTTCTTTTTTTCTGTTCATCCTCTAAATAAAATTCCAAGGTTTATCTTCAAAACAGAGAGAGAAAAGAAAAATATTGAAGGCAAGAGATTCTAACAACAACACTTAGATAAATGTAACTGGACTGTTTCTTTCTCATGAAAGTATCCCATAGGGTTCTTTAAACTATCAAAATGTTTAAAATGACCTGGGTCATGCTAATTGTTTCTGGACCAAATATTCGCTGTATCTTCCTTCTCTGCCAGCTTCACATCTCTAATTTATTTGATATCTACTTAACTGAAGCAAGATCAAGAATTTCCGATTTTGCAGGACCATATTTATCATCTTATTTAACATCACGTTCACGTCTACGAATTAGGAATATATGTTGAGGTCCAACCTATATAACAAACAAAAATATGAAACTGTCCTGTTGATAGTCACAATCTGTTACATGCCAACTGTTGTGCCCTTCAAGCCAACATTAGTGATCAATATATAAGTGAATGTTATATTTGGTATGAGGTCGGTGCACACGAGTAATGCATGACATCTGATATTATTACATTTTGGGGGTTTGGGTAGGAATTGCTGTGGAATTCGGGAGAATCATTGACATGGTTTCTCCTTTTAGTAACTCTGGATTGCAATAATTTCTTGTCTTTTTATTATTGAATTTCTTCTTCTATTCCCTGTGACTCTGACAAACTTGTGGATATACTTGCAAAGTTCACCCTTTTCAGTACATGCTCATTCAGAAACTAGCACAAAATGTTCATAATTTTCAGTACATGTTCATTAGGAAACTAGCACATAAAACAAGTGATCACAATATTATGGTTTTTCTCCCACGTCTGAGCATCTAAATATATGCATATCACTCTGATTCACTCTGATTCAGGTACAGGAACTTCCCAACTTCCAAGTGACATGGACAATAATATATTCTACCAATTACATCCAGTCCTTTTACCTTCCAGATTACATACATGCAACCATTCTATGCCCTATAAAGTGCCCTGCTGTATAAAGATACAAAAGGGAGATGGCTACTTCTTTATCCCCCTGGCTATTCATACAAAGGCAGACCCCTCCACAGAAAAATCACCATTTCCAACATAAGAGCATCAAGGCATATCCTCCTTAACCACATTAGGCTTTGAAATATCGACCCACAATCCAAAATATGTGGCATCATAGACCTAAATTGTATAAGAACAAGCCTACAACAGAAAACAGTACAAGAATACAATTGAAAACAGTTTGTGTTCTCTGTGTTGGCCCAATATAACCAAAGACTTCATATGAAAATAAAATAAAAACACTGATATGTATTTGAAATTTTGCTCTAAATGCTATCATTGTTGAAAGTCATGCAATTTGTATTCTCTAAACGCACAGAAGTACAACCATCCATATTACATAAGAGCAGGTCCTGTGAGCTCTAATTCCACGATTCAAAGACCGACCAACAGAGTGACAAGCATTGACCGAGCATTAACCAGAAAGACATAAAAAAAAGGGGCTACTGATCAAATTCAATTCCAGGCTTATGTAGTGCCAACACAAGAAGTATTGTGGAGGCCAGAAATCTGAAAGTACTAGCTGAAAGACATAACAAAAAAGGGACTACTGATCAAATTCAATTCCAGGCTTATGTAGTGCCAACACAAGTATTGTGGAGGCCAGAAATCTAGAAGTATCTAAAAGTACTAGCTGAACTGACTTGGAAACTTTGTTTAAGGGTAGTCTTCCATATCTATTTGTACAAGTAACTTAGTGCAGTAAATGTTTGGTTGCTTTTCCATGACTCAAATGCTAAAGTAAGTCTTATCTCGATATAACTTGACCATACCCAACCCTGCCTTACCCACTTCTATCCAATCGTTTCATTTTAGCAGTCGAGCTTAATGCTACCTGTCCTAAATTTATTGCAGTCAAGCTTAATGCTACCAGCTCCGAGCATTAGGAACGTATACAATTATGCAAAAATTATCAAGAGAAGTTAGCCACTTTCAAAGGCAAAGAAACTTTAAAAGAGTACCTGTGCGTGCATGAGATGCCCATGTGGGGCAATTTAAACTTACTTCTAATGCTCATTTGGATCATAAAAAAAAAAAATACTGGTGCCCTTTGGCCTAGGGAAACGGGTCAGCGTAAAATAATTACGATTATGCTTTTAATCATCACTTGTGTTGGGTAATATATTGGCCTTAGTGGATATCAAGTTTGTCAGACAACCTTATTAATTCAAGATAGCTCCACCTATACCTACTGAAAAGTTGGCTAATCCTTTCCTTATAGGAAACCCTGCCTGTGAGAAGTCGAATCACTCATTCACGCGAGTCCTCCATTTGGCATTTCAAAAAGCATGCACAAGGGAGTAAATCGAGGCAATTTTACTTCATTTCAGTTTGGCAACCGGAGCATATTAGATAGTATGAACAAGCTATAACACTTTGTTCAGATGCATGCAACATGAGAATATATGATGCAACTGAGTCATTGAGGTTGTTTTCTTTTTTTGTATATTGGATGCCAACTGGAGCAAGCTATAACACTTCGTTCAGATGCATGCAACATGATAATGTATGATGCAACTGAGTCATTGAGGTGGTTTTCCTTTTTTGTATATTGGATGAGGGATGCACATTGTATCCAACTACAACTCACACAGACTAATCTATCTTGTTCCAATCCAAGAAGGGTTGCATAGATTAGTCCCTGGAGTTGTAGTTGGATATAAAATGCAATGTGCATCCTTTTATACAATTTACAAATAGCAAAGATAACCTCAACGAGTCTGTAGCACCATATCTTCTTGTATTGCATTCATCTGAACAAAGTGAGTGTGCTGCAACGCTTATTCGATTGGAGCGAGATAGATTAGTCCATGCAGTTGTGGTTGGGGTATTGAGGGCAATGTGCAAGATGTAATAAAAATATAAATGTAGCTTGGAGTTTTGATGGTATGAACAAAATATTACACTCACTTTGGTTGGATGCATGCAACATGAGAAGATATGTTGCAGCGGACTCACGGAGGTTAGTTTTTCTACTTGTAAATTGTACAAAAGGGTGCACATTGCTCTCTATATCGAACTATTTTATGGACTAATCTAATCAAGTATTTCTATACGATGTAACAACCCCCTCCCCTCAAGGTGTCATGTCTGGCATTATTTGTCATTTTTTTAAAAATCAAGAACTTAAATCAACAACTTCCACATCAGATGGGAATGTTCTGGCTACAAACAACATGTGGAGTACAATCTCTGAAAGCTCAGATGACATCTTGTCTCTTGTTTTCTTTCTTCGCCTTCTTGTTTAGTCATTTGGTTTTACATTGTTATTGCAATGACATTGTACGGCCGTGCAATTAAGAGTGGTGATTTTGTAACTTCTTTAACTGTTAATAAATTTTAATTGCACAAAGAATTAGTATCTGTGAGGTGCACCAAGAGTTAGCGACATTGTGGGGGAATGACCAGTAGTTGTACACCCATTTATTTGTGTACTAAGCCACATAAGACGCAAGTTTAGACTTGTTCTAAACATGAGGGAATAGGCACTGTGGTATGTTGATGTGGTGTATTTTGTATGGCCACATGTTATCATATACTCCTACCAGCTTTGACTTCATCGTTTACAGAGCCCTGTTATCCTTTTCCAACCACGCGGTTGTCTACTAAGGTACAAATTTATACGGTTGTCTACTAAGGTACAAATTTATATACTTTAATCCATTGGTTGGGTGGTTCCTGACTTTATAAATTCAGGTTCCAGAAAAGGGTTAAGTATGAAAACTCAGTGCAAGTGAACAGAGGGATCAAGTTAAAAGTGTTGATTGAAAGATACACAGATAGGAGAGAGAAAATAATGATTCTTTGCATATATAAGATTAAAGGTCATCCAATTATGTAATATGTTGTGTTGATTGAAAGATACACAAATAGGAGAGAGAAAATAATGATTATATATATATATATATAAAAAGATTAAAGGTCATTGAATTATGTAATATGTTTTATACCATGATATATATTGTAGGTGGGAATGTTGTTGATTGAACTTGGATCATGAAGTGCCAAGATGTATGTTTTTCAATTTATAGGAGTTTTTTTAATCATTTCACATATTAATTATACTGAAGAGGTTTTTTAATTATTTCACATATTATACTGATAAGAGTCTTTTTAATTATAAGAGTAAAATTCAAATATAACGATAAGAGTTTTTTTAATTGTAAGAGTAAAATTCAAATTTTTTAATTGTAAGTTTTTGTTTTTGTTTTTTTAATTATAATTATTTCACATATTAATTATACATTATAAGAGTAAAATTCTAATATAACTACGATATTGATGGGAAAGTGTATATATGTTGTATATTGTTGGTGGGCATGTTGTTGATTGAACTTGGATCATGAAGACGTATGTCTTTCAATTTCACATATTAATTACACTGAAAAGAGTATTTTAAAATTCAAATATAACTAAGATGATCATGAAGTGCGAGGATGTATGTCTTTCAATTTTACATATTAATGTATAGTCTTTCAATTTCACATATTAATGATACCGATAAGAGTATTATTTTTAATTATGAGAGTAAAATTCAAATATAACTAAGATGTTTATGAGAAAGTGTGTATATATGTGTAGGTTTATTTTAAAATAGGGTAAATGATGTAGGGCTGTGGCTAACACCGCTCTTACCCCAAGATTAATATTCATAAAAGAGTATACACTCTGAATTTGACACATTTGGATAGGTTCATAATATCTCAAAAAACTTTTAAAAACCACATTTGGATAGGTTCATAATATCTCAAAAGACTTTTAAAAACCCATTTTAACAATAAGCGTATTTATCATGAAACAGTTATACTTATCTTACCTTTTTATTTGCTCTTCATCCGTGACCACAACACGTCACCCAGTGAACTTCTCAACACATGGCTTCAACTATTCCTCCATGGCATCGCCGATCCCATATTGCGCATATATCTTTTGCAATACTTGATACCATATACTATTTCCATAGCGCAATTCCCGAAACATAGTGCAGTGTCGCAAATTGTCAATCATAACATTACACACATTGATGATTATAACATATTGCACTTCGGCACTTTGCAAACTTACCTCATTTCGCACATTGCATCGTATTGCCGAACCACATCGCAAATATGTCATTCTTTAATTGGATGCGATATGCGATGGTATCCCATTGTAACCACCACTTTTTTTCGCATTGCAACATATAACAATTAACTTGCAATAGCTAAATATAAAAATCATCAATAGCGATGTGCGATATTCCACTTGGATTGCAATTTAATTTTCAATGTCCATCTCCCACTTCAGATCTGCAATAAGATCTTGACTGTCAATCTCCACTTCAACTCTGCGATATGATCTTAACCATCCATCGCTCTCACTTCAATTCTGCGATTTGATCACCATCGCTTGTCTTCAGTCTTCACGCTTCCTCTAGATTTTAAAGGAAAATCAAGGCTGCAGCCTTCGGAAGAATGTAGTTGATTTATTCTCTTCGCTGGAATCTCATAACACAGATTCTAGAAATTAATCACTGTGACCTCACTTCTTAGTCTTGGGTGTTAATTCCCTCTTGAGCTTTATTTTGGTTATTTAATTGTATTCGAAAACTATCTTGATCGCTTCAACACCTTTGCACGTTGTTCTCAATTCGATCCTCCTTAGACTCATCTACAACTCCCATGTTAGGCGAAATACTCTGGTTGCACACACAATTGTATATTTCATTAACATATCAAGAAGTACCTCAACTCACTGCGCCAACATAAACTTGGAATTGAGTTTTATATTCACAAACAAATATTTACAATAATAAAAACTTCTCTTGCCCTAATTTTATTTAAAAATGAACTTTTCTCATTCCTCTCTCTCTATCCCTATAAGTTTACAATCAAATCTCCTCTATTACCTATTTAAGGATATAGTCTCTTAATGCTTTCGATGCTTACAAATATATACAAAAAGGTTCTGCACCCAATTCTGGTTCAAATTCTCAATCTTCTCAACTAAATCTTAAGAATCCTTTAAATCCATAAAATCATTAAATAATTTGTAAGTTTAGGATTCACAATCTCTTTGAAATCTCAAGTAGCTTAAATCTCTCATGTTCTCCTACATTTGAGAACATTTATAAATATCCCTCGTGTTGGGTGTGGAACCTGATAATCTTGTTTTTTTTTTTTTTTGGTATCACAGCATTGGACCCCCCCTGTACTTTAATGGGACGGTAATGCCGCCTGTAATTAAACGCTGCCTGGGGGGTCTAAGGGAGGCGGCTGCGTCTTTATGGAGCCCCCTCAGGCGGGGGGTTTCGGGAGCAGCGGCCCCGAAGCTAAAAAACAGATGTAAAATTGCATTGCTGCTTGTAATTAACGCTGCCTGGGGGGTCAAAGGGGGGCGGCTGTGACTTTATGGAGCCCCCCTTGGTGAGGGGTTTCGGGGGCAGCGGCCCCGAAGCTAAAAACCTATGTAAAATTGCTTTGTAAAAGTATAGTAATTTCTAGTCAATCTGGGCCGTTCATTAGGTGGATGATCTGACTGTTGAAGATATGTTTAGTTTAGAGTGGTTGTTCTAGAAGGCAACCCCTTGCTTGTATGAGAGTATTGTATTACCATTGTGTATTGTATGTGTATTTCTCAGAGCGAGAAACAGATAGGGAGACTGTGAGAAAGAACAAAGGATATTACAAAGGATCTGTCGTAGGTTGTGTCTTTTCATTTTGTTGGATAATAGAAAGAAAGAACTAGTTATTCGGGGTGGACATAGCCCAAACTGGGTGAACCACATATATGTGTATCTGGTCTTATGTGTTTGTTTTTTTCGCATATTTTATGTGTTGCATTGCTCTGTAATATATAATTTTCTAACCACTGGTATTAGAGCCGAAGTTCTGTTTCGCTGATAAACTCGTAGGAAAGAAGTGTTCCTAGTTCGAGTGGGAGCAATGGCGGAAGATGGTAAGTTTAGGGTCGATAAATTTAACGGCCAAAATTCCCCGTTGTGGCCCCGTTGTGGAAGATGTAGATGGTAGATTATCTATATCAGAAAGATCTATATCTACCATTGATTTGAAAAACAAGAAAGCCGACGATTATGACAGACGCAGAATGGGAGATTTTCGATAGAAAGGCACTCAAAACAATACGGTTGTGTCTCGCGGCATTGGTAGCCTTCAATATTTCGAAGGAAACAACAACAGAGGGTTTGATTAAGGCATTGGCGAAACTATATGAAAAACCCTCTGCTTCAAACAAGGTATTTCTTATAAAACGTCTATTTAATATGAAGATGTCAGAAGGTGGATCTGTTGCAGACCATTTAAATGATGTTAATACAATTACCAATTAGTTAAATTATGTAGGGGTAAACTTTGATGATGAAGTTATGGCTCTTTAATTTCTGTGCTCATTGTCAGAAAGTTGGAATGGTTTAGTTATGGCCATTAATAACTCTGTCTCTAGATCTAGTATTTTAAACTCTGTCTCTAGATCTAGTATTTTAAAGTTTGATGGTGTTGTCGGGAAATGCGACAGAAAAGCTCCGGTGAGACATCTGGTAATGCTTTGAGTGCAGAGTTCCGGGGAAGAAAAATGGAAAGAGGAAAGAGCTCAGCATATCGCAGTAAATCAAGGAAAGACAGATCGAAGTCTAAATCAGGGATAGTGTGCTGGAAATGCAGAAAGAAATGACACTTGAAGAAATACCGTAGATCTCGGAAGGAAAAAGGAGGAGACACAACAAGAAAACAATCATGAAGCAAATGTGATAGGTGATGTGTTACAAGATGTTTTGATTTTTCTTTCGAAAATGTTACTGATTCATGGGTGGTAGATTCAGGGGCCTCATTCCATGTCACACCTGATAAGAAATATTTTCATGACTATGTTCAAGGGGATTTTGGACAAGTCCGTTTGGGTGATGATAAACCATGTAAAATTGTTGGAATGGGTAAAGTTATTGTAAAACAGCGGAATGGAAACCAATGGCTATTAAAGGAGGTAAGACATGTGCCAGATCTGAAGAAAATTTTGCTTTCAACAAGGCAGTTAGGCGGTGAAGGTTGTATGACAACTTTCACAAGGCAGTTAGGCGAGATGAAGGTTGTGTGATAATTTTCACAGATAAAATTTGGAAAGTCACCAAAGAAGCCCTGATAACAACAAAAGACGAAAATGTTGGTACATTGTATTTATGCAATGGTCTAACTCTGTTAATGCTTTAACTTCCAAAGGAGCAGATGCAATATCATGGCATCATAGACTCGAGCACATGAGTGAGAAGAGAATGAAGATTCTTTACTAAAAAAATTTGTTGTTGGGTTTGAAGAATAATGATTTGGATTTCTGTGAGAATTGCATTTATGGAAAACAGAAGAGATTTTGATTTTTCAGAGTTGGAAAAGAAAAGAAGAGCGAAAAATTAGAGCTTGTGCATACAGAGGTATGGGGACTTGCTCAGGTATCATTTTTCGGTGCCTCTCGTTATTATGTTACTTTTATTGATGATGCAACTAGGAAAACTTGGATTTATTTGTATTCAGAATAAATCTAATGTATTTGATACTTTCAAGAAATGGAAAGCTTTGGTTGAGATTGAGATGGGAAAGAAGCTGAAATGTCTCAAATCAGATAATGGAGGTGAATATTGCAGTAAAGAGTTTGATAGGTATTGTTCAGAGCAGAGAAAAGACAGTTCCAAGAACACCACAAGAAAATGGTGTGTCAAAAAAGATGAACAAAACAATCATGGAGCGTGCAAGGTGCATGAGATTGCATGCAAGATTGCCTTTACAATTTGGGCATATGCTGCAGACACTGATGTTTATGTAATAAATAGAGGGCCGGCCTTCAAGTTTTTTGGATGATGGTATTCCAGAGGAAGCATAGACAGGTAAAAAAAGTAAACTACTCTTTTTTAAAGCTTTTTGGTTGTGAGGCCTTTGTCCATATTAATAAAGAAAATATAACAAAGTTTGAGGGAAAATCAAAGAAATATATATTTATTGGATATGGAAAATGGTGTGTCAAAAAGGATGAACAAAACAATCATGGAGCGTGCAAGGTGCATGAGATTGCATGCAAGATTGCCTTTACAATTTGGGCATATGCTGCAGACACTGATGTTTATGTAATAAATAGAGGGCCGGCCTTCAAGTTTTTTGGATGATGGTATTCCAGAGGAAGCATAGACAGGTAAAAAAAGTAAACTACTCTTTTTTAAAGCTTTTTGGTTGTGAGGCATTTGTCCATATTAATAAAGAAAATATAACAAAGTTTGAGGGAAAATCAAAGAAATATATATTTATTGGATATGGTGTTAATGATTTTGGTTATCGCTTATATGAGTATGAAAATCACAAAATCATTAGGAGCAGAGAGATAATATTCAATGAAAAGGTCTTGTATAAGAATCAGTGGTAAGAAAATAAACAGGTAAAAGAAAACAAAGAATACACAGTTCTTGATGAGATCATAGAAAATGTAAAGGTGCCCGAAAATAATAATAATCAACAACCACAACAGCAATAGACACCTCAAACACCTGAGAGTGGTGTTAGAAGATCTACCAGGATAAGTAGACCCCCTGAACAATACTCTCTTTCATTATGTTATTTATTGTTCACTGATTCTGGTGAACCCGAATGTTATGAAGAAGCAATGCAGGTTGAAACCAGGTAGAAGTGGGAGCTAGCCATGGAAGAAGAGATGAACTCCTTAATACATAACCAGACTTGAGACTTAGTCAGGTCGCTTGCAGGTAAGACAACATTGCAAAATAATTGGGTTTACAGGCTGAAGGAAGGAGGAAAACATAGGTACAAAGCTAGACTTGTGGTGAAGGGATTTGCACAAAATAAAGGTATTGATTTTGATAAAATATTTTCTTCTGTTGTTAAGATGACTTCAATAAGAACTATTTTAAGTCTTGTAGCAGCGGAATATTAACATCTTGAACAATTAGATGTAAAGACAACATTTCTCCATGGAGATTTGGAAAAAGAGATCTACATACAACAACCAGAAGGATATGAGGTCAAAGGGAAAGAAAAATTAGTGTGCAGGTTAAAGAAGGGCTTGTATGGCTTAAAACAGGGTTTAATGCAGTGGTATCTAAAATTTGACAGGTTTATATATGAACAAGGTTATACTAGATGTCACTCTGATCATTGTGTTTATCTGAAAAAAAAATAATGGCAGTGATATTATATTGTTATTGTATATAGATGACATGCTTGTTGCAGGGTTTAACATGTAGGGAATAATGTGCTCAAAAGAAAATTGACAAATTCGTTTGCAATAAAAGATTTGGGCGCTGCAAAACAAATCCTTGGTATGAGAATAACTAGAGACAGGAAAAATCACAAATTAACATTGTCTCAGAATGAGTGCATACAAAAGGTGTTGAAAAGATTTAATATGCAGAATGCAAAACTGGAGACTACACTTTTTGCCAGCGATTTCAAACTCAATAAGGAGATATGCGCCAAGACCCAAGAAGAAATGGATTATATGTCTAAAGTTCCATATGCATTAGCAGTTGGAAGCTTAATGTATGTAATGGTCTGTACAAGGCCTGATATTGCACATGAAATGGAGTTTTAAGCGGGGACATGAACAATCCAGGAAAAGAACATTGGATGGCAGTGAAATGGATTCTCAGATATTTGAGAGGAACTACAAATCAAACATTATGCTTTGGTGGTTAAAACATCTCTCTACATGGATATGTTGATGCAGATATGACAGGTGATAGAAATAACATGAGGAGCACTACATGGTATGTATTTATTGTAGGTGGAACAACGGTTAGTTGGGTTTCAAAAATCCAAAGTGTTGTTGCACTTTCAACAAAAGAAGTAGAGTATGTTGTTGCTACAGAGGTTAGTAAAGAAATGATTTGGTTACAATGTTTTATGGATGAATTGGGTAAGACGCATGATATGAGCACGTTATACAATGATAGCCAAAGTGCCATTCATCTTGCAAAGAACTCAGCAACGGTTAGTTGGGTTTCAAAAATCCAAAGTGTTGTTGCACTTTCAACAAAAGAAGTAGAGTATGTTGTTGCTACAGAGGTTAGTAAAGAAATGATTTGGTTACAATGTTTTATGGATGAATTGGGTAAGACGCATGATATGAGCACGTTATACAATGATAGCCAAAGTGCCATTCATCTTGCAAAGAACTCAACATTTCATTCTAGGACTAAACACATACAGTGCAAGTATCATTTCATACTGTCAGTGTTGGAAGATTGACAATTGAAGCGGAAAAAGATACACACTAGCCAGAGTCTTACAGATATGCTAACAAAAGTTGTAACCAGGGAGAAATTGATAATATGCTTAGTGTTAATTGGTCTTCAAGGATGATGATGAAGATGAGAAACAACCAGGTCCAAAGTGGAGTCATTGTCCAGCAAATGAAGCAGCGGTGGAGTCACTACAATCAATGTCCAAGTGGGAGATTGTTGGATGTGGAGCTTGATTATCTTGTTTCTTTTGTATCACAACGTTGGACCCCTGTACCTTAATGGGGCGACAATGCCACCCGTAATTAAACGCTGTCTGGGGGTCCAAGGGGGGGAAGTAGCGGTGGAGTCACTACAATCAGTGTCCAAGTGGGAGATTGTTGGGTGTGGAGCGTGATTATCTTGTTTCTTTTGTATCACAGTGTCGGACCCCTATACCTTAATGGGGTGGCAATGTCGCCCATAATTAAACGCTGCCTTGGGGGTCCAAAGGGGGGGGGGGGGAAGGGGGGTTGCAGCCGTGACTTTATGGAGCCGCCCCCCCTCTGGCGGGGGGTTTTGGGAGTAGCGCCCCCGAAGCTAAAAACATATGTAAAATTGCCTTGTAAAAGTATAGTAATTTCTAGTCAATTTGGGCCGTTCATTAGGCGGATGATTTGATGGTAGAAGTTATGTTTAGTTTAGAGATTTTTCCCTAGAAGAAACCCCCTTGCTTGTACGAGGGTATTGTATTGCGGCTGTGTATTGTATGTGTTTCTCAGAGCGAGAAACAGATAGAGAGACTGTGATAGAGAAAAGAGGATATTACAACAGATCTACTGTAGGTTGTGTCTCTTCATTTTGTTGGATAATAGAAAGTAAACACTCGCTGTTTGGGGCGGACGTAGGCCAAACTGAGTGAACCACGTATATATGTGTCTCTATGGTTTTATGTGTTTGTGTTTTCCACATATTTTATGTGTTGCATTGCGCTGTAATATATAATTTTCTAACACCTTGCAATATTTAATTAAATCCTATTCTAAATGTCTCACATAAAATCACTCAAAACATTGAAAACTACATTAATTAAATACTTAGAGAACTAACGCCCTTGAAAATATAAGACCCCCTAGATTCTACTAAATGTACAAAATTTGGAACCATGATGCTCCTGCATCAGAGTTCCAAGGTAGAAATTAATCATTATCTCCAGATCCTGTGTCTTCAATTCTGATTGAATTCCTCTTAGATTCCAGACCTTAGTTTGTAATTTGTCTTTGGCTGCCTCTCTTCCTTTTTGTTGTTTTGCTGCTGTTCTCCAGGTCTCCATACTTTATGTTGCATTGCCCCATTGGCTTGGCTATGCTCTCACAATCAACTGCTGTCTTTCTTTTGCTGCTGTCTTCTTTTGAGACACTTTCATCATTGACTTTCTTATTATTTCAATCTCCATGCCCAGTTTATCTTCTAACTGGTAATCACTCAGCCATTTGTTGTTTATTATTATTTTTAGCTTCTCCTGCTTCAACTTCTGCTATTACTCTGGAGATTACTCTAGATATTGCTGTAGATATCGCTATTTCTGCCATCCAAACTTCCCGAATATCCTTGAGGATATCTCTCTCCTTCATTTGACTATTCTCCCGTGCCAAATATTCTTTAATCTTTGCAACAATACCTTCATTAAAACCTGTAATCATAAAACAATTATCATAATTAAAAATATAAGGCCTCATTGCCTTTTCCTTCTCTAGAAACATTTCAGTGTGCTGCTCCGAGTTTTCCTCTAACTCCTTTGTCAGCGCATCAGTAGGCTAATTTAAATTCTTCAAAGAGCTCACGACATTGTCAGCGAGTCTCTCCTCCATATCATCTGTTTCAAGGATGTCTCCCTGCTCTAGTTTACAATATGAACTCCTTCATCTGGAATTTCGATTTGCTGAACTCTTATTACCACTCTTACATCCTTACCCTCTTTCTCATGATTTTCATTCATGACAATTTCTTTGCCTTCCTTCTTCAACAATTTATCTCGAGTATATATCCTCTATCCTCTGCCTTTCCAACTTTCTTCTTTGAAGGTCTTAACTTTCTATATAAATCAACAATTTCAATTGGAGTAGATTTGGAAACTTTACCCAGTTTTCAATACCTTCACTTATTGTTCGACCAATCATCAGATGGCCCTTCTCCCTTTGCTAATCTATACACGTTTAAATCATCATACTTAAAAAATTCCAATCTCATTAGGCACAATAAGATTTTCCTTTGTTTCTGTAAGATTTTCCTCTGTCTCTTTAATACTTTCAGAAATCAATGGGCCATGTTCTGGTTCACATACCAAAATTTTCTCTGCATACTCATTTACTCTGAGTAACTCTTCTTTCAATTGAGAATTCACTCTTATGCTCCCACTTCACTCGCAACCTATGCCATTTCACTTTCCTTCTCATAAGCCAACCATACCTCTGGTCCTCTTTACTTCTCTGTAACATTTACATCAATAACTCAAGATGGAAACTTATTTTTCTCTATGTTAATCTCTTTTTAACTATATTCTCTATTCCTTTTACCTTGGCATATTTCTCCACTCTTCTTCTGCCGTGGCTTTCCTTTGAAACTCTGGAATGGCTTTCAGTGATCATCGACTTCCCTTCCTTTGTGAACTTCATCTTGTTCACTTGTGAACTACACTAAGCCTCTCCTTCTCAACAAGTCTCTATCTCTGCTGCAAGTACCTCATCAAGTCCTCTTTCCTATGAGCTTGGTCTTTCGATAATACAGGTTTTCTTTCTTTGAAACCTCTATTGAGCAACTCCTTTGCTCCTTGGTTTATGCAATTCTACTTTTTTTTGAGAACACTCTTGTCCTCTCTGTCCAAACTTCAGTTGGATTCTTCAGGTTCACTGCCACTTTTCTCAATGTCTATCATTCACTCCGTCTTCAAGAACACAACCGATTCTTCTTCTTACAACTCCTTTTTTTGTTCTTTCGCTGAGATATTCTCTCTTTGTCTGCGACCTAAAATATGCAAACATATTATCAAACCAAAGTTAAAATAAAAACATACCATATCACCTTCAAGATCTCTGCATGATTTTGTTCCACCATTCATTTGCACTTTGAATGGACTATTTCCTGTTTCTTTGCCTATGCAAATTCTCTTCAATAGTATCAATTACTCTCCATATTCTGCCACACTTTATCTCTGTGTGTCTGCTGCCTGTCAGATTTAAAATTTGATCATTCTTTATGCAATCACAATTGTATTATGCACAAACAATATGAAGAACATATCTCTTCTCCAAATTTCTCCCAAAAGAGCTTTTACCAACCTCTGTGTTTTAACCAAACTTTAACCTTCAAAAGAGCTTTAACCAACTTTGATACCAAAAATGATGCAGGGCTATGGCTAACCTTGCTCTTACCCTAGGATTACTACTCATAAAAGAGTATACACTCCAATTTTGACACATTTGGATAGGTTCATAATATCTCTAAGAACTTTTAAAAACCAATTTTAACAATAAGCGCATTTATCATGAAATGCTTATGCTTATCCTTATCTTTTTATTTTCTCTTCATCCGTGACCACAACACGTCACCCAATGAACCTCTCAACATGTGACTTCAACTATTCCTCCGTGGCATCGCCAATCCCATATCGCACATATATCCTTCACAATACTTGATACCATATACTACTTCTATTGCACATACACTGTAGCGCAAATTTTGAAACATAGCGCAGTATTGCAAATCGGAAAACATAACATTTTGCACATCAGCGATTATAACATATCGCACTTCGACACTTTGCAAAATTACCTCATTTCGCACATCGCATTGCATCGCCGAACCACATCGCAAGTGCTTCATCCTTTATCCGGATGCGATATGCGATGGCATCGCATCGCAACCCCCACTTTTTTTCGCATCGCAAATTATAACAATTAACTTGCGATAACTAAATATAAAAATCACTGATAGCGATGTGCTATATTCCACTGGGATTGCAATTTAATCTGGACTGTCCACCTCCCACTTCATATCTGCAATAAGATCTTGACCGTCAATCTCCACTTCATCTCTGCGATATGATCCTAACCATCCATCACTCTCACTTCAATTATGGGATTTGATCACCATCGCCCATCTTCAATCTTCACGCTTCCTCGGGATTTAAAAGCAAAATCATGGTTGCGGCTTTCAGAAGAACGTAGTCGATTTCTCCTCTTGGCTGGAATCTCATAACACAAAGATTCTTGAAATTAATCACTGCGACTACACTTCTTTGTCTCGGGCGTTAATTCCCTCTAGAGCTTTATTTTGGTTATTTAATCGTATCCAAAAACTATCCCGATCGCTGTAACACCTTTGCAGATGTTCTCGATCCGATCCTCCTTAGACTCACCTACAACCCCTGTGTTAGGCAAAATACTCTGATTACACACACAATTGTATATTTCATTACCATATCAGGAAGTGCCTCAACTCATTGCACCGACATAAACTCGGAATTGAGTTTTATATTCACAAACAAATATTTACAGTAATAAAACCTTCTCTCGACCCGATTTTCTTTAAAAATGGCATTCTCTCATTCCTCTCTCTCTATGCCCGTAGGATTACAATCAAATCTCCTCTATTACCTATCTAAGAATATGGTCTCTTAATGCCTTCGAGGCTTACAAATATATACAAAAGGTTTTGTAACCAATTCTGGTTCAGATCTTCAATATTCTGAACTAAATCCTAAGAATCCTCTAAAGCCAAAAAATCATCAACTAATTCCAAAGTCTAGGATTCACAATCCCTTTGAAATCTCAACTAGTCTAAATCTTTCATGTTCTCCTACATTCGAGAACATTTACAAATATGTCTCACAATATTTAATTAAATCCTATTCTAAATATCTCACATAAAATCACTCAAAACATTGAAAATTACATTAATTAAATACTTAGGGAACCAACTCCCTTGAAAATATAAGACCCTTTAGACTCTACTAAATGTACAAAATTTGGAACCATGATGCTTCTGCATCAGTGAAATTTAATTACATATAAATTATTAAAAAAAGGCATTGATTTTGGGGTTTTCTAATTAATATATGTTTTAGAGTTTTTAGTTGGAATTTGGGGAAATAATTTTTGGTCAAAACATGATATTTAATGTGACATGATAGACATTGTTTCCTAGATATTGGAACAAGTAGATGGTCTATTCAAGTTTCTACCTATGCATATCTTATTTAGGATCATTTAACATTGATTTTGGGGTTGTCTAATTAATATATGTTTTAGAGTTTTTAGTTGGAATTTGGGGAAATAATTTTTGGTCAAATCATGATATTTAATATGACAGAATAGACATTGTTTCCTAGATATTGGAACAAGTATATGGTCTATGTCAAGTTTCTACCCATGCATATCTTATTTAGGATCATTTTGTAACCTTTACATTCAATTCTCTACACAATTTGTTTATGTTGCTATGCATTTACATTTCCTAGCCACTTGCAATGCCCATCTTCGAACAACACAGATGTAACAAAATGGAGGCAACTTTAACTAACAATTCAATTTCACTATTGAAACCCATTCTACTGAGTTGCAACTAGTCCTCCAAGTCATTTCCACTGAGAAAATTTGTGCAATTTGGGCGGCATCCCCTCGATATCTTCCATCCCTCTCTGATGGAACTCACAATCATGCGGTCCTCCAAGTCATTGCCATTGAGAAAATTTGTGCAATTTGGGCTGCATCCCCTCGATATTGTCTATCTCTCTCTGATGGAACTCACAAGCATGCAGTCTTGTTTTCCTCTACTCACAATGTCCTTGCAACATCCAGGGATCTTCGACCAGGCTCCGTTGTACTCCTAAAAAAAAGTGCTTGCATGGAATTCCATCAAACTTTTTTTGACATCTACTATGTCTATTGCTTCTTCTATTTTTTTCCTCCTCTCGCAACTCTTTTATCTTGCAAGACACTTTGAGTAATCGAACTCAAGATTATCCACTGTGAAGCACCTTTGGTTGGTGAGCCAACCCCTATTCTTCATTCCAATGATGAAGGTCTCCATGCTAGCTCATTCTTAACAAATGCCTATGCCATCCCAATGACGCCCCTGACAAAGTCACAAACTACAATTTCTACTGTAAATACTATTGCTCCTCCAAAAACACTCCCTTTCAAGGCACTAAAACCATCATGTAAATATTGGTCCATCCAAGGGAGATCCCTCACGAGAACACCCCTTTGTGAATATAACATCTCACGTGGCACCGATAAATCACTCGTTTTCGACCTCGTGGATTGTGACAGTGATGAGATCCACTTAATCGCCTACAATGACTTGGAAAGACTCGTTGAATGCTCTCATATGCATTGGTAAACTATACACAATAACAAATGGCACCGCGAAGGTCCCCAACCCCAACTACAATCATCTAAATCGTCCATTTGAAATCCTCCTCTTTGCATCAACTGTCTTAATTCATACATGATTACTTGGAAGAATTGTTGAATCCTCTCATATTCATTGGTAAACTATACACAGTGACAAATGGCACCACGAAGGTCCCCAACCCCAACTACAATCATCTAAATCGTCCATTTGAAATCCTCCTCTCTGCATCAACTGTGTCTCAATGCATACATGATGATCGCTCCATTCTTATTCCTTTCATTTCACCAACTATATCTCAATGCATACACGATGATTGTTCCATTCCTTTCATTTCACGCCAATTAGTTCACTCAACATTGCAGCACACAACTCAATTGTTGATGTTAGTATTGTTAGTTCGACTTATCCTACATCCATTATGTGCCGATGTGATGGCTCATAAACTCTTAAGAAAAACTCATGTTGCGCGACATGTCAAGGTGCAACATTGATGTCACCTTATGGGGCACTGAATGTCGTGTTGAAGGGAATGAAATTTCCGATCTTTGTGCTTCAAGAACCATTCAAGTTCTTGCAATTAAAGGGGGTCACATCGTCAAGTTCAGTGGAAAGACCATTGAAACAATTCCCACCCAATGCCTTCTTATAAATCCAGATATTGCTGAAACACAACAACTCCAACAATGGTTTCAGGAAATAGGTTCAGATGCATCTTCACCTTCACTGAGCCGAAAATACACAGGCATCTCGAGCAGACCCCTCAAAAGAAAAACAATCTTTGAACTTGATGCAATTCCCTGCACTGAGAAATCTCCATGGGTTGCTGTCCGTGCTACTGCCACAACAATCAACATGGAAGACTTTTACTCACTTGCATGCCCCCTTAGCATTGATGGCATGCAATGCATGAAAAAGGTTGTGCAACATTATGACCTGTGGCATTCAACAAAATGTAATGGTGCCTCCATTGAATGTGACTATCGCTATGTACTCTATCTTCAATTACATGACCACACTGGCCATCTGGGAAATGTCGGTGCTTTTGATGATGATGCAACTAAACTCTTGGGTGTAACGACAAAGGATCTATGTCTCCCTTCAAGCGAGCCATAATCCATTAGAGACATTTCCACCAAGATAAAGTGTCGTCATTACCTCTTCACCCTCTCTATTAGAACGAATACTTTCAATGTCGTTGAACGCCTTCGCGCAACCCGCATGCACTCTGAAGAACTTGCTTATGCCTCTGCATCAACCCTTATCCTACAAGAAATTAAATAAAATTTTGGCCCTCCCACAAGGACTTCTTGTGAAATTTGAACTCTATTTTTCCCCTCTCCTTTGTTTCCTTTCATGCTTTCATTTTGCATACCTTTTCCCTATAGTATTTTCAAACTTCGTTTTTTCCCTCCTTTCTCAAAGTTTTAGCACTTGAGCTACCACAATTCTTATTACTCTTGTAATTTTTTTCTCATAAATACATAAACATTTGATTAGTTTCATTTCAAATACGCATATGGATATCGATACGATCTAATGTGCAACCCTTACATGTCTATTGCATCTACTATTAGTAAAATACAATTGTGTACTTTTCAACATCCAAAACAAACTTACATAGTGAAAATGTTCCTAATACTAATGTGCAACCCTTACATGTCTATTGCATCTACTATTAGTAAAATACAATTGTGTACTTTTCAACATCCAAAACAAACTTACATAGTGAAAATGTTCCTAATAAAGATAAGGTAACATTCATTTGAACATCCCATTGTTCAATTTGCAAACAATTATTCCTACTTTTGTAAAGTTATAATAAGGTTGGTTTCATTTCAAATATGCATATGGATATCAATATGCTTTAATGTGAAACCCTTACATGTCTACTACTTATAATATACAATCGTGCATTTTTCAACATTCATAAAAAAATTACTCCTAATAATGGTAACATTCATTTGAGCATCCCATTGTTTAATTTGCAAAATCAAAAAATAAATAAATAAAGGACCCTCGTTGTTTAATTTGCAAAATCAAAACAAAAAAAAATAAAGGACCCTTTGAAAAAGTTGTGGTCTCCGTTGAACTTATAGATATTTAGACCACTTTTGTAGATGACATATCCATTAAAAACAACTCACACTGGAAACATCTCTACCAAGATTAAATGTCGTCATCACCTCCTCTTAACAAATCTCAAATACACATATCGTTATGGATATACTCTAATGTGATTTCTAATAATGGTAATATTTATTTGCATAGATATATATATATCTCAAATACACGTATCATTATGGATATACTCTAATGTGATTTCTAATAATGCTAATAACTTAGATATATGTTTCTTGTTTCATTTACAATAGTACAATGTTTCTCATGTTATTTATCTTTCAAATTGCAGATAATATAAATGCCTTTTCCTTCATCACACCAAAAAAAATGTTTTCTATATAGAAAATGAATTGCCATTCTTCTCTATCTATAGAGTGGTAGGGTTGGATTACAACAACATAATCATCATAAGAGTAAACATGATGAAGGAATCATACAAACTTCATTTCTCCTCATTTTTCACTCTGTGACTTGTTAAGTCCAATGTTTTAAAATTGATGACATATCATTTGCAATTCCTATTGTGACATTTTTGCAGAGTCTTTGTGGATCATATAACTCCATTGTTGTAACAAATAATCATTTATACATTTTCTAACATGCACATTGATATATTAATTGATGTTGCTGTATAATTGATATAAAATTTGTATTTCATTGTTCAATATTTAACCCATTCTATTTTGATAAAATATCAAATATAAATGTACATTTTTTTACAAAATAAACCAAATTACAACTTTTCCAACTTAATTATCCTATCGCGTACCTTTGCACCGTTTTGGGGCAATTGAGAGATTCTATTTAATGAGTTGGCTTTGATCGATATATTTTCTCAATAGATTGCAATTGATGGTGTAAGCATAAGTTTCTCAATAAATTGCAATTGCTAGCGGATCTGGATCAACGATTAAGATGGTGTAAGCATAAGTTGTTGTGTGATTAAGATGATGTAGGTGTGTGAGTATGGTATGTGATTGAGAGAATTTCTCAAATAAGTTGATAGTGTGATTAAGTTGATATAAGTTGTTAAGTGTGCTTAACATGATGTATCTTAAGCCAAAGTTTGATATATAAATAAGTTTCTGTTGAGATTCGTAGTCCTTTGACAAATAATCTCAATAGTGTCACCTCATTATCACCTCATCAACTTTAGCTGTAAAAGTACAAACTGATCTGCAGTAATCTTTTACAAATGGACATACAGTAAATATCTTCACTGTCACGTGAAGACCTAGACCTGTACAACAGTTCTAAGAAATTCCACGTAATACCCTAATCTCTTCAGGATTTCAAATTTGAATATGTGCAGTGGTTTGCAGAAATTTAGCATAGTCCCTGATCTGTGCAGTTGTTCAAATTTGAATATGTGCAGTGGTTTGCATAAATTTGGCATAGTCCCTGATCTATGAAGCTGTTCGAACTTGAATATGTGTAGCAATATGTTATGTTATCATTTTTACCTTTGAATCTTCCTTCCTCTATTTGCGCCCTTTCTGCAGGTAGCGAGGCGAGGCGAGGCGACCTTCTTATTCTTCTGCTTCGATTTGCAGTGCAATCTTTGGGTCCGAGAGGATTGAAGGTTTAGGGTTTATTGGATCTTTGTTTTAGGTTATTTTGGTTGCAGAAGTTGTGTGGGCGCAGAGTGTTCAAGGATTTTGAGCTCGAAGTTCAGCTACCAGTTTTTAGGTTGTGTTGTTCCTAGATTGTTGGAAGCTCTGGTATGGTGTCTTTAATGTCTTTAATGGTGTGTGAAGGAAGGGGTTATGCTGTGCCATCGAACCTGGTGGATGGTGAGTTTTGGTTGCCGTTTGATTTTCTCAGTGATGAGGCTATGTCTCTGTCGAAGAATTCTGGATTTGACCTGTTAGCCACCTATGAAAATTTAGTCAAGCAAACAGGTGGCTAAATTGATTTATGAGACTTCAAGAGATAAATTTCCATGAAAATCTCTCATCCTTGAAGCCTTTGTGTGTTCATCGCCTTTAAAAAAGATCTTCACTGCTGTTTCCATCCAAAAGGCCTCACTGTCTATGAAAAAATTGTGTTTTGAAGAGCCTTCATCTACCCTTGTATCTCTGCAAAATGCCCCATTTTGGCTTTTTTTCCCTTTTGCAAAATTTCCCCTTTAACCTAAAAAATCCCTCCTAAGTTTCCCAAACCATCAGATTCTTCCTTTTAAACCAAGTGAAATCCTTTCATTTGATTGCAACTCCCCTTTTTCCCCTAACCGAAAGCCTAATTGTAGCCTTAAGGGCTCTGTTTTTGGCTAAAAACCCATATTTTTCATGTGCAGGCTAAGCCCCTTTTGGCTAGCCCTTAACCACTTCCCCTCCATAAGCCCGAGCGCTAAGTCCAAGCGCTAAACCATATGGCGCTTATCGCAATCGGAGAGATGGTCGGGAGCGCATTCCTGTGTGCAAACAAAAACTTCCGATGCGATAGTGTATTGGGTTTGTCGGCTTTGAAATAATTCCCGCCGTTGATCTGAATAGATCTGACGACCTGCGCTTGTTCCATCGCGCCCCGATCACACCTCGTTGTAAACCTCCGATGACCTTCTCCATCGTCGATTCGCCTTTTAATCCGACGGTCCTCGCATCCTTGCGCCGATTGCAATCGCAAAGTTTAAACTGTGCCATCCTCCATCCCCCCCGATTGCGATCCTCCGACGCGATCCTAGCCATTGAATCCACAAGAATCAACAACCAGGATTTGTCATCATTATGCCATGTGTCCCCCGATTGGGCTCCTCCAATCCAATCGCAGCCATCGATCCCTCATAGATCCAACGGTCAGAAGCCAATCGCGCCATCACTCATCGGAGTTTTGACCCTCCCATCACTCCCCTTCGATTAGATCGCAGCCGTCCATCCTTGATGATCTAACGACTCATATTCCTCCCGCCCACCAACCATATTTTCTGCCTGTGTTTCTCTCTCCAGATCTCGGTCATCCGTCACATATGATCAGAGAGTCCACAAATGAAACCGTCGTCCATTGTCCCCACCTCTATTGTCCATGCACCTCCTCAGATCACGCTCCGTATCCCACCGTCCAAACTGCCCGCTCCCGATCTGACGACCCTCGGTAATATCGCGCAGTTCAATCATCCGAAGTTTTAAATTCACGCAATATGGGCGATTTTCCAGAGCCACGTGTCAGCTAAGGGCCCATATCGCGTTGAAAAAGTGAAAACTGCCTCCCAGCCGTTTGGCAGCGCGAAACCAACGGTTTTCTGTCTTAAAAACGTTTCCCCACTTCATTACCCGAAACCTCCTTTGCAGATCCTGACCGTTGATCTACTTCAATAGACGACCCTCATTGCATCTCGCGTCCCAACCATTGTTTTTCATCACGCAGCCCATGCATGGCATTAGATCATCGCAACCGTTAATCTCCTCCTGAGATCCGATGGTCCTAATCAAATCGCCCTCCGCCCATTGACCAGGTCCCATCAGATCCGCCCATTTCATATGTTTTCCACGCATTTTCTGTGTATTTTGTTCGAAGGCCCAAACCTTGGGTTTTGCATTAAAACATTATATCATCCCGCCAAGCATTAAAATTTTAATGTTTTACATTAAAGTTTTTTCATTTCGCCCAACTTTCATTAGATCAATTTCACTATTCACTGCATGTTTCCACCGCTTTCCATTGCATCCACAGCGTTCGTTTTTGTTGCGCTGCCATCGCCACGACATTCCACCGCAACCATCCCCCCACTGCATGGATTTCTTAACAGATTTGCGTGTTTTTGGAGGTTATAGGGGGTGAAAACCGCCATTGCTCATGGTCACTGTTATAGTGGCGCAGAGCGCAGATGAAGTCTGTTCAGAACCTGTGATCACAGAGAAATGTCGGGGAGGGTGTTAAAACTTAATTTTTCATCAAGGAACAGAGTTAAACTCTGTAAAACCTCTCCAGCGCCAGTAAAGCTCAAATTTCACAGACAGAGACAATAATGAAGCGGCAAAGAGTATCGGTGGATAATCAGAGAGTTTAACGCTTGTAATTGAAAAACTTAAGCTCTGATTCATTGTTCAAAGGGAAGTTGTACCAGATTGAAGACCTCACAATTAATGCAGAAGGCCTAAAGAGGCCTACAACACAGAAAAAAAATATTGACATTGTTCCACATCAACAAAGGTTTCCTCCCGAGAAAGGACACAATACCCATACTCTTTTATTCCACATTGTGTCCCCGAGAAGATTTCCACCCTGACAACAGTCCTAATGCCACCAGAGCATTTGTTACACAGTATGGCAGACCTCATAGTAATTTATCTGCCTTTATTTTATTCACCAGAGTACTGCAGAGTGTTATAGCCAAAATACATCAAGAACATACCTAGAGTAAATTTCAGCCTGTCGAAGACCACTCTTTCATCCAAAGAGTACTGAAGATTAATGCTCAAATATTAAGACAGAATGGGCCTCGACCCTCTCCTTCTACTCTGTTTTAATGTTTCATTTAGTATTTCATATACCTCCTCTGCCTCTCTTTCAGCTATAAAACTCATGAAGGAACTCATTGTAAAGGTTGTTGATTGGATATCTGTGAAATGTTAGCTGTTTCTCTTGAGATATAGTTCTCTGTGTAAAGTTGTAAGATAGGCTGAGGAAGATGTTTTCAGACTGAATATCAAGCTGTTGGAAATGCTGTACATCACTGGTGTTGCTCTTTAATATGACAAGCACATTTCTTTGGATCCTGATTTAAAGCAGCGGTGATGTTTTTCTATCTCTGTGTTTCTTTCCCTTTGTGATTCATCATATTTCATTTCTTCTGGTACGCATCAGAAATATGGCATAGGATTTACCCTCACATGGTATCCTATGTTTTTTCTCTCCCTACCTTCGATGTTTTCTGTTGTATGTGTTATCTGAGTACTGATTTAAGTTAATTTAACTAGTGTAGTGGCTATAATTTACTGCTAGCTGATGTATGGATTAATGAATTTGTCTTCAGATGTTCTTGTTGGGGTTTAATTGAAAGAATTGGGATACTGGGAGTTTAAAATGCTGATTCTGCCTCACTAGGGTCCTTTTCGATTAATTTAATCTTTCCAAGTTCTCCTAAGTTGGATGCCGAAGCATTGAGAGTTCAAAGTCTCTCTATGATCTCAGGTTTTCTCCTTTGTGTTTAGATCTTTGATGTTCCCTTTGTCTGAAGAGTTTACCCTTTAGGAGTTGGATCACAGGTGTCTAATGGCATGTCTTATCCTTGGATCTGATTCCTGAATGGTCACCTTGGAGGTTTCCTTGCCTTTCACCTTCTTTCTTACCATTTCATGCCACATTATCATATTTAAGATCCAATGCTTTAGATGACTAGCCCAACTGAAAGCCTGCATATCGAATAGCAAGTAAACCCTTTCCTGACTCCATTGCCCAATGGTTTCGAGTATTCTTTGAATCATCTCTCCTTTGCCTAAAATCTTCTTTATTCATCCTTGTCTCATATTGAACCCTTTCTTCCTGATTCCAAACAACCAAACAAACAATTAAACAAACAAACAAACCCGTGCCTATAACTAGCCTAAAACCTTAAAACGGAGCTTCAAAGACATATACCTTTGCCTATACAGAGAGATCCCTCTCTGGACCCAGGAGGGCTAGATCCTGAGGTTTGAAAGTGGTTCTGATGTTGTCTCATCTTTTGGTATTGCCAAACTTGCCAAAACATGGGAACCCCAACATAATGGAGACTCTGCTGGGGAATTTGAGAAAAATACACCTTTAAACACTTCTAAGACTCGAAGAATACCATAGTAGCCTTAGTTTGGTGGTTAATCACCGTGGTGGACAGAATACCCCCTTGAAACATTCTTAACCTTCCACCTGGCGACTCCATAGTTCCTTAATGATTAAAGACTCCACTGGTGATCAGTAGGCCTGCTGATTATCTTGGTTTATGAAAGACTCCACTAGGAAACCAACCCCATTGCAACATCAGCCATATTGGAAGTGACAAGTAGGATTATGCGGCATTGTTTGAAGACAACATTCTGGCTTCAAGAACCATTCACACAAGAGCTTATCCTAACCCAGACCCACCTGGAATAGTTGACAACCCCGAGAGCATTCTCAAGAAAGCCCATACACCTAGAAGACCAACTATCTCCAGACATATCCTTAGAGGTAACTCTGCACCAAAAGACTTTACAGCGCTATTAGACCCTCTGTTTGACTTAGATTTGCGAAACAGTCTACCCAGAACTAGGTCATTCAGTGCTCTAGACCAACCCAACCTTGAGCTCCCTGGTTCACCATCTCACAGTGGTCAACACAGTCGGGATAGAGAGACCCATCCATCTACACCTCCCGATATTCATTTCATTCAAAACTTGGGGCTCTGCCATCCTAAATCTGCTCAACAGACTTCTGCTGAACCTAGTATCCCTGTCATGCACATACCTGCTGCACAAGCAAATCTGTTACCTCATCAAAACATCATTATGGAAGCCTGGTATGCACCTATGCTGTTACCTCAGCCTCTAGTGCCTTTACCCAACGATTATCAATAAAAAATCCCACACTTCATTGCTAAAGAGTCTACCACAACTCAACACCATGTAGATAGGATGGAAGATTCCTTTGACTATATGGAGATAGATGATGAGATGGTCAAAATGAGAATCTTTGCACAGAGTTTAGGAGGTGATGTGAAGAAATGGTTTAAGGGCCTGCCTCCTAATAGTATCCAAGACCTTCCTACTCTATATCAAACCTTCATAAACAAATGGGAGGTCAAGGCCAATCCTCTCCAAATCCTAGCAGAATACAAGAAACTTAAAAGAAATGTGGGAGAGAGTGTCCATGACTACTCTACAAGGTTTAATAGCGTTTACAACACTCTTCTTCCACATATGAAACCTCCCCAAGGTATGGCCTTAGTGAAATACCCTGAAGGTTTTGATGCTGATATGGCCTACCAGCTTAGGGAGAGAGATTACAACACATTGGAAGACATGCAAAAGAGAGTAGTGAGTGTTGAGGCTACCCTGATTGAGAAGAAAGCCAAAATGAGGGCTGAGAAAAGGGTGACATATAGGGATGATACTGTAGCTTCCACATTTGATCCCAAGTATGACCATCTAGCCAAAAACATGGAAAAGCTATAGCAAATGGTGGAAAGAATGCTTGTCTCAGTCAGAAATCAAAATAGAAACCAAAATTATAACCAGAATCAAAGCTTTAGGAGAAACAATACTACTCCCAACAGAGAAAGAGAATCAGATCAACAAGTCATACCTCCATTTCAGGAGAATTTCCTCGATGAAGATGAGGGGATAATAGAAGAGTCTGAGGGAAACACTATAAACATGTTAGGAATAGAAAACTCAATCCACAACTGTTCCACAAAAGAAGATCAGCCCTCACCTTCATATTGGGACGAGGAAATATTAGAATCTGAGGATTATAGGCTCGATTTTGAAAATGCTATCATGCAGGTCAGAGAACAGTATGAACTTAGAAGCAAAAAGAGCTTAGACTCTTCTAAACCCAAAGATTATGAGATTACCATCAAGAAAATACCTGAGAAAACTTTTAGAGTGACTGCTGAAAGTGATAAATCAGTGGTTGAGAGTTCTTGGAAAAACAAAGAGAAAGACAACCAAAACACCGAAAAACAAAGTCAACCAACTAGCAGCACTAGCACTGCAGTTAGTGCTCCTGATAAAACAATTCCTAACACTGTATATAGTGAGAACTTGCACACTGATTCAACCACTAAGATAGTGGCTAACAAAACAAAGTTGAGTGTCACGAAGGTCAATCCACCTTCAATTTGGAAAGTGAGATCACAAAAATTAAAATCTCTGTTCCACTCTCTGAACTGGCCACTCAGGATGTATATAAAGGCCAAATTTTGAAAGCTCTAAATCTAGGTGAAAAAAGTGATACTGTCAATCTGAGTGATGATCAACCAACACTTCTATTCGGTCCAAAGATAGAAGGGACGTTTCAGGAAGGGGTAGTACCTCCTTTTTATATCAGTCTCAATATCCATGACAAGATCCTTCACAATACAATGCATGACTATAGGGCATCTCAAAACTTAATGCCTAAGGTAGTTATGGAGAGGTTAGGCCTAGAGATAAACCGTCCTTACAAAGATTTATATTCATTTGACTCGAGCAGAGTAAAATGTCTTGGCCTGATCAAAGACTTGTGTGCGAGCTTGACCTAGATTCCAGCAAAATGTATGGTTATGGATGTTGTAGTGGCAGATGTGCCACCTGAGTATGGGATGCTATTGTCAAGGTCATGGGGAGCCAAGTTGCAAGGTACAATGTATATGGATGGGGCATATGCCACAATCCCTGTCTTTAGCCAACTTAGGAGACTGTATAGAGAGGCACAAATGAAATTCCTGGTCAGTAGCCCTGAAAAGCTTGAAAATTCGCCTCTGTATTCTGTACACACAGATCTGGACTCCTTCATCCTCTGCGACGATGAATCCTTAGAAGAGCCAAAATTAGAAAACAGAGATACAAACCATGAGGCAACGCCCAGAGATTTTAACATAATGGCCATGTTGGACTTAGAAGAAAACGAAGAAGAATCCTCTGGATGGTACACTAAAGCTCAAACTCAGAGTGAACAAGAAAAAAAATGCAAACAACTGACTAGCATTCTCTCTGAAACCAACACAGAGCATGAAGAACGAAACCCTCCACACCACAAAATAGAATCCCCATTGCAGCATAACAAAGAAACCAACGCTATGAAAGAAACCGATGATAAACCCGAGAATGAACCTTTATGGGAAATGAATTTCGATGGGTCTTGCACTAGGAAGACTGCGGGAGCGGTGGTGTGGTTGCATAACACTGAGAGTGACTACACAGAGAGTCATGCTTTTAATCTGAACTTCAAGTGTACAAACAATATTGTGGAGTATGGGCTCTCATCCTAGGCCTGAATTTATTGAGAAAACTAGGAGCCCGAATGATAGCTGTACATGGAAACTCTGAGCTAATCATTAAACAAGTGAATGGCGAATACACAGAAAAACACCCTAGGTTGAGAGCGTACATGAATGATGCCATGGATTTATTGAAAGCCTTTGTGGAATATGAGCTGGTGTTTGTTCCTAGGAGTCAGAATGCAATTGAAAATGGATTAGCTTGCATAGCTAGTTCATATCATGAGCCTCCCAGTGATAAAAAAATCATCATTCAGACAAAATACAGACCTGCAGTGCCTGACAATGAGAAATATTGGAAGGTCTTTGAGGGCGATAAGCAGATTGAGGATTTCCTGATGGGCAGGAATGAGTTTGAATTCTTTAATTCAGACTCTAAATCCGATGATAGCTGCATGAGTGAGGAACCTCTCGACGAAGAAAAATCACCACGTAGTGTAGAAATAAACACTTTAACTGAACAGATTGGAAATACAACTGAAGAATATAAGAATGCAGATAAAGAGGAAATAGAAGTGCTGCAGGCCAAAGATAAGAACATACCTTGAGGTCTGGCACCTTTAGAGGATCTTTTTGATTTCGATGATGTAGCGAAAAAACCCACCATAGATCACTCGGACTCTGATGTCGAGGAATGCAACATAGGCACTGAAGATAATCCTAAGATGATAAAATTGGCTAAGTCCTTTCTTGCAGACATGAAAAAGAAATACATTGACTTATTTAAAGAATTCATTGATGTGTTTGCCTGGAGCTACGAGGCCTTAAAGGCCTGTGACACAAACATTATATAGCACAAAATACCTTTGAAAGAGAACCAGAAACCCTTCAGACAGAAACTTCGCATAATTAACCCAAAACCACTGCCTGCGGTTGAAAAGGAAATAAAGAATATGTACGAGGCAGGAATAATAGTTCCTGTGAGGTTCTCTGATTGGATCTCGAACCTAGTGGCTGTGAGAAAGAAAATGGGTGAGATCAGACTGTGCATTGATTTCAAGAACCTTAACAGAGCCTCGCTCAAAGACAATTACCCTTTGCCAAAAATGGAACACATTCTTCAGAGGGTAGTAGGCTAAAAAAGTATCTCCCCGCTGGATGGTTTTTCAGGTTATAACCAAGTTTTAGTACTCCCAGAGGATCAACTCAAGACCGCCTTCACCACTCCATGGGGCACTTTTATGTACGTAAAAATGCCTTTTGGACTGATGAACGTTGGCGCGACCTTCCAACGAGCTATGGATATAGCTTCTTTGGATGAAATAGGGCACTTCATTGTCATCTATCTGGATGACATAACAGTCTATTCCAAGACTGATGAGGAGCACCTAAAACATTTGAGAAGAGTTTTTGAAAAATGTAGAAGGTTCATTTTGTCATTGAATCCCAAAAATACTGTATTCAGGCTACAAGAAGGTAAGCTTCTCGGCCACATTATATCTGAGAAGGGAATTAAGATAGACCCACGGAGGGTTGAGGGAATACTACATATCACACACCCGAGAAACATTAAAGAGTTACAGTCCTTTATTGGGAAAATTAACTTTCGAAGGAGGTTTATTCCCAACTTCGCTGAGCACCTCAAGAATATGACTAACATGCTAAAGAAAGGTGTAGGAGTTAAGTGGATTGTAGAGGCTAAAAAATCTTTTGAATCAGTTAAACTTGCACTCACCCGGGTTCCTGTCCTAATCAGCTTAGATTTATCAAAATATTTCTTGATATTTTCATTTGCCTCCGAGCATACAATGGCTGCAGTTCTCTTGCAGAAAAATCCAGAGGGAATGGAACAACCTATTGCTTTCTTCAGCAAGGCTCTGAGGGATGTGTTAGCCACCTATAAAATTTGTTATAGCAAAAGGTGGCTAAGACTTTTTGAGCCTTCAAGGAACTAATTTTATTGCTAAAAAATGTTGGCTCTTGAAGACTCTTGAAGGCCTCATGCCTCTGTCCAAATATTCACTGCTGTTTCCCTTTTTTATACTCAGGAATTCTGCTGATTTCATGAGAAAAGACTGCTGCAAAATCATCATTTTTCCCCTCCTCCACTCAAAACTAACCTTCATTTGCTCCCCTTTTTTTCTCCATAAAATTCCTCTACTTTTCATGGTGTCCCTTCTCCCATTCGTGAAAATCCTCTTTACATAGTTTAAAACTCATTTTTAAACTATACCGAAACCCCCAAATCCATCGAAAACTTTGAAAAATTTCATAAAAAACAAGTTTTTATTACTATGGACTTAAGCCCCTTGGGCTAAGTCCTAACCACTTCCCCACCATACACTTTTGGGCTGGAACCAAGTGCTAACCCTTTTCAGCGCTTATCGCATCGCAAACATCCAAGTGAGCAAGTCTTTTTGCCATTTACAAAAACTCCAATGCGATTAAGCCCCGTGTTTATAAACCCTGATCATATTGTTTTTCCATAACCCGTGGGCCTCCCTTCGACGCTTAAAACATTGAAAAAATCCATTTGTGATCCATTTTTTCCTTTATAAATACAAAAACCCTTTTTTCCAACGTGTTATTCTAACGCGCCCATACAATGATTTTCAAATAAAAAATGGTTAGATTAAAAAGACCCGATCGCGCAATCGCATCGGAAGAATCTACAAAGGGTTGATTGTAAAGACCCGCATCAATATTTCTGATGCGATTGGGTCATATATGTAAACTCCGCACCCTCCACTTCATTCATATAACTCATGCCCAGGACCAAAGGTCAAAGACCCAAGGCGCTTATCGCATCGGAAACTTCTGTGAAGACTCTTCCGATTGCTCCCCTTTGAAACCCTTAATTGCAACCTCCCGATGCATCTCCCACCGTCAATCTGATCTGCAGATCGACGGTCAGCACTCAATTGCATCGCAAGTTTCATCGGGTGCATTTGTTTGTTCCCCCCGATCGGCCATCCCTCCGATTCATTTTCCACCGTTGATCTGATCCTCAGATCAACGTCCCGCGCTACATCGCATCACAAGTTTTTCCAAGCGCATTAACATTGTTTCTCTGCCGATTGCAATCCTCCGATTGGATCTGGATCGTCCGATCGATCTCATCTGACGGCTACGCCCCTCCCCACGCCCTCTACAGCAGTAAAACCAAAAAACGCAAGATTTCTTAAATATTGTTTGTGTTTTTCAGGTTTCAAAGGCTTTTCCCATTATAATATAAAGAAAAAGAAAGCTGAGGGTGACGATCCTCTGGCCTTTCGTTATTAAAGGGAAAGAACTACGAAGACTCTATTCCACGTTTCGTCGATGCTTCATGAGAATTGATGCCTTGAGAGCCTTGCGCGGCCTGCACATCAACAAGACACTGTGTTATTAAATCACAATTAAAAAGAATATCAGTGTCGAAGACAGAACACAACAGAACCGAAGATTGAAGACAGATAATTTGGGGATTACGGCTAAGAATGATTATCAAAAGCCTAATCCCCAGAATTAAAACACAGTTAAAAGAAAATCATAAGTGTTTTATCAGAAATAAAGGTCTCCACCACCACATCTGATGCAAATTGATTCCTCTCAGCTACCACAGTGCCACATGTAGCCACAAGCATTCAAACAGAGGCCGAAGTTATTGAGCAAAATCAGATATTCGCCTCAGCGCAGCGAGAGAAGTTAATTCTGCACATAAACTTAATGATAAAATATCAGCAGATTTACTCCAACATAACACAGAGCCTCAAAAGTCAACAAAAGCTCCCACCGAGCTTAATCTTAAGTGTAAAACAATTAATACAGTGAAACACCTGTAAACTTCTTCATCGAGCCTCTCAAAGCTCGAGAATTCATCACTCTGTATTAATTGTCCTGAGAGATCTTTTATTGAGATCTCACCTCCTCATTCTTCTATAAATACTTATGTAGAAGATGAGAAACCATTGGTTGCAGAACTTTGAAATACATTTGAGCTTAAAATTCTGATTGTAAATAATGTTCACTGGCCCTTGGAGCTCTGCTTGTGATAGATAAGTTAGGCTGAGATGAGAAGATGACTGCTGAACTGAAACATTGGACTTGAAGACTGTAACTGGTTTGACATCAATAAAAAGCTTTTTCTTGGGATCCTGGTCTATATCACTGGTGAAGTGCCCCTTTTTTTGTTATTGTTTTGTCCTTCTATGTATGCCATATTGTTCACTATTCTCTGATAAAGAACAACATTTATAGAGTTAGGATTTACTGTTTACCAGTACCCTTCTCTCACTGATAAGCTTTATCTCAATGTTTTCCTCCAATTTGTTTATTTAAGAATGATTCAATACAGTTTACGCAGTTAGGAATGTTGCGTTCCCTCGTCTTACTGTTTGCTTTAAACATTGTTCTTGAAAGTTATTTTCATCATTTGCTTATTAAAGTTAGACTAGAAAAGTGATGGTTTGCCCTGTTTCTAGTTCCTATTCTCCAAAGGCAGATTTTGAAAGTTTCCCTTGGTGTTGGCTGAAAGCAGATTAGGTTTAAAAGTACCTTACCTAATCTTAGGTTACATTTTGTTTCTCTTATGTTTTTTCATACTTTCTGAAGGTAATTATGCGGATCACTGGATTTTCTTGTCAATTACGCTGCTTTAATACAAACTTGCCCAAGAAGTTTATGGTTAGCCCTGTTCTTGGTTGGTTTTAAACAGTGACTTAAGAGGCTTTTCTTGTTTGGATTGACTGTAAATCCCTTGTGAAATTATTATCAATTTCCTCCCCTCCAACACTTTATTGTTTCCATTCCATCATTTTAATCTCAATAATATTGTGATATAGATGACTTGCCCTTTGGATCACTCTTGATGTTGTTGCTCAATTAAAGCCCTGATATGACTCCATAGCCTAATGGACTAAAAACCAGCATTATATCTATCTTTTTAGACAAAGCTGTTCTATTCACTTGCAACTTCTCACCTTTGGAACTCTTTGCATTTAATAATTTCTTCCTCAAACAGTAAATCATGCTCAACCATCCAAAAACAAAACAAACCCTTGGCTTTCATAACTAGCCTAATATTATTACCCCAAACTTCAAAGGCAAATCCATATTTGCACCTATTGGAGAGATCCCTCTCCGGATTCAGGAGGGCTAGATCCTAGAATCCCAAAGTAATTGAAACGATGTTGTTTCTGTAATCGGACTTTGCCAATCTTGCTGATTACAGGGAGCTAACATTTCTTGTGACTCCGCTGGGGACTGAGTCAAATTTTCATCTTAGTTTCCTTTAGAAATTCATACAAACCTGGTGAGTAAAAAGCAGCCTTTGCAAGCACTACCAAAGAATGGTAATAATGATGAAACTTGTTTGAATCAGTGACAAACTAGGCAAACCCTAGGATTCTCATAAGATTTTATCTAACCTTGAAAAATCAGCTGGCTTAGCCATAAGAGTGGATTGTCTTTGTCTCATGACCGTAGCTAAGTTTTGAAACAGAGTTGGGATATTCTTAAAAACCACACAACTGAAAAATAACTTAGAAAAACCTAAAAATATTTCAGATTGGTATTCAATAAACATGGTGGTGGACCATACAACCTTTTACCTCTGAAAGGAGTTAAACATCTTCCACCTGGCGTCTCCACACTCCACGATCCTCAACAGACCTTAAGACTCCACTGGGAAGAACCCTTATCATTGTAATATCATTCGAACTCAGTTAGAGGACTGTAGGATTTAAAATTTGTGTAAACAGACTAGTTAACCTCTCAAAGACTGTCATACCTGGTTGAACTTTTCCTGTTTATTTGGGTCTGAAAAACACAGCATAGTGGCTCCTAGAAAGATTCACACTAGAGCCCATCCTAACCCTAACCCACCTGAGACGGTAGATAACCCATAAAGTATCCTTAGGAAGTCTCCTAAGATAAAATTATCAGCTGTTTTCAGATCAACCTTGAGAGCTAATTCAGTTCCTGAAAATCTTCCAGCTCCACAAGAAACACATGGTGGTGGAACCATAAAACATTTTACCTCCTTACGAGCTAAAATTATTCCACCTGGCGACTCTACACTCTGAAACTCCCAGAAGACCAAATGAATCCACTGGTAGAAGACTCTGAACTGATTCACCAGACACAATGACCTCTTTCCTTATTTACAAAAATGATTCCAAGAATACAACGAAGATATGCCCCAATGAGTAGAGATCATATCCCTGGGTTTCCACATAAGATGCCCCAGGTGAATTGGGATGACAACCTGCCTGTTTTTCAAGGTGAAAAGTTTGATGACCCTCTATTACATCTCATCAAATTTCATATACATGTATGGAGGTTGAAAGTTGAATGACATGAAGTCTTCCTAATGAAAATTTTCATGTTAACATTAGAAGAAAAAGCTAGGGATTGGTATGAATGCTTAAGATCTAGTAGTTTGTTTTCTTTAAGAGACCTTGAATATGTGTTCTATGAGAGCTATAAAGAAAACACTACATCATTATCATTGGGTGAAATATATTATGATCCATCATAAAACATCACCCAACACATTATGGATAATGAGGAAGCTTTGGAAGAGATGCATCCTGAAGATCTTTTAACAACCATTCATGAGTTTAATATCCTATTGAAAAATTTAAAAACATAGGTGAATCAGTTGAGGAAGATATGATCCAAGAAATAAAGAACATTCCTCAAGATATCCCCGAAAACTCAAATATTGATTCATCATCCCTTATCGCTGAGGCTCAAAAAGACATCCAGCCTCAAAATTAGTCTTCGCAAGAGACAAAGAACTGCTGTACTCCTGTTCAAAGGAACATAGAAAAATCTTCCCCTTTGATAGAAAAAGAGATAGATCAGACTATTTATAAACAGTCGCTCTCTAAAACTTTCTGCAAAACAAACACTCTTGCCCATTCACATAGAGAACTTTGTTGTACAGATTTATAAAGTTCTTTTGTAGATCAAAATGAAGAAGGACCTGCTGATAACCCAATATGTTTGATTGATAGTATTACTTATATTCGTGATTCTCCTAACTTTGATCTATCTAGTGATGATGCTTCCCAAATGGAAGTCAATTTTGCAGGATCATCATTAGAAGATTTATGCGAGGAAGATCAGTTTCTTCAAAAAAAGTAATGAGCCAGTGCAAACTATTTATGATACTGATGATAAAAGTTTTCAAAGTCTAGAAGTGAGTGAAGATTCATTGGATCTTTGCTCTGTTTCATTTCAGATCATCAGTAATAGTTTCCATGTGATTGGGAATCAACAGAGTTTCAGCTCAAAGGATGAGGAGGAAAGCAATGAAGAAATTTTTGAGCAAGTTGAAACCAAGGAGCCTTCTCTTGAAAAAGAGGAAGCAATAGAACAAACACTTGCTCAAGAATATAATAACCTCCTCATAAAGTACAGTCCACTAAACCAGATCTTACCAGGACTACAAGAGGACAACCCCGTAAGATATGATGAGTCCTCCAGTTCAGATAATATTGAAGATGAGGAAGTTTTTCTTTATCAAGAGAATCTTTGCCTTGATCCAGTGGAGAAAGAAGAGATGATCCTGGTTGAAACACATCTTCCAAATACTCTTAACCAGGCATCATTCCAAGATCCCTATGTTGATTTTCTGAAGACATCTGAAGAAGGGATAAAAGTTGCAGACAACAACATATCACCAAGTGCAACAAAATTTTTCAAAGCTGCTGTCAAGAAATAGAAAACATGGGAGTGGCCTTGCCTATCCAGCATGCTCAAAGAAATGAGCAGAGACCAGTCATGGAATCATTTGATTGACTGGATGTATTGGAAGAGAGAGTTCATCAGCTAAACATGTAAATATTCCAAGTTAGAATAGGTTAGATAGAAATGTCAATAAAGCTCAGTTATGAGCATGTAGTTAGTTGTTGTTTTCTACTTTGAAGAAAAATAAAAAATTCAAAAATACAAAAACAATGAAAGAAAGAAAAGAGGGCAGATTGTGAAAATAAGAAAGGTACAACCCCATACCAAAAAAGAGAAACAAATCTGAAAGTGTGCAAGCTCAAATGCCACTCTTGAAGAACACACTTCTAGTTACTCAAACAGCTTAATCTTGACTAATTAGCTTTAAATTTTCTGCTGACAGGGTAGTGAATTCGATTTGCCAAAATGTTTAATCTTGGATTATCAGTGGATAGTTTATGATATAAATTAAAGGTTCAAACATGCTCAAAATCTGAACCTAAGGTTTCAAAGCAAGAAATGACTCAAAACTGTTTTAAATCCTGAGTCACAAAGGATGTAAAACTGGTTCTAATCAGCTCAAAATCTGAGCCAGTGAATAGAAGAAAAACAACTCAAACAAATTCAAAACAGAGCTGAAGAAAAGATGAAGGAAGTACTTTGAAATTTCAGATCTCAAGCCTTCCATTTTTGTTTTAAATTTTGTGCAAGATAATGTCTATGTGCAGCTTGTTTTTATGCCATAGACCAGCATCAAGTTAGACTATTCAATCCTGACTTGAATGCTTTTGAATTTCTGTTGTAGAATTTAGAGAATAAAGTCTAATTGGACAGTTTAATCCCAACAGACAGTAGATTAGGTAGAGAATTATATGGGCTCAACTACTTAATCTAAGTCCATGGAGAAATAAGAAGTAGAAATAGATTAGATTTCCTGTTTTCAAAAGAATAAAATGTTATAAAAGAGTTTGCCAATCCAAGTGCACTCTAATGAAGAAAAAATGTCAGATCAATAGAATTGGGTAGGTAGAAAGCTTGTTGATGAAAGAACCATTGTTTTTATGGCTGCTAATAGGTTTTCAGCGCAAGATCATCCCAGCAAAGGAAGGGAAGCCCAATGGATGAGGCACAGGTCAGCGTCCCAGAGAATGCAAGTCTGAAGTTCTTGATGCCTTCAAGTGTTGAGAATGCAGCAAGATGATGGAGCTTAGTGAAATGAAGTCGCCTTCACTAAGTGGGCCCGCAGGCAAATTCTGGCGCAAAATCTATTTTTAGACTATGTCTATTTTTAGACATATGGAGCATGGTCCGGGAATTCCAATATGAGATTCTTGGAGCATTGGTCATGTTGGTAAAAATAGATGGGACTCTATTTTTTGGACCTATAGGTCGAAGTCTATTTTTAGACTGCCTCTCCTTAAAATAGGGAAGTCAAATATTATTTACCCTTAATAATATTTGGACTATAAACAACAGTTTACTCTCTTGGAGCACTTCAGTTCGAGCTACAGAAGTGGCTCATGCATCTGACAGAGGAATCACGTGATTCCCAAGGGTTTGATGGCACATGCATGGTTGAATTCAGTTAGGACTTCAGTGGCAGAAGTTTGGTGGAGTTAATGAGACAGCTAGTGGAGTTGTGTTCTGTTTATTTTAGTTGAACTAGTTGAGATTAGTTTAACTAGCTAATCAATTAGTTATGAGTGGAGTGAATTAAATATTGTTTAATTCATTAATTAGTAACTCATTATTCAACTCAAGAACACATCAGTTCACTACAGTGCATGATCAGTTCAGTGGAGACCAATGAAAGAGGTAGATGAAAGGGTGGAGTTAGCTATCAGTGGCGACATCAGTTGTGCATGAGATTTGCACCACACTTGGAGGAATTGCCCATGATGATTGCACAGTGAAGCCAAGGGGATTCAAACCTTAGATCTCTATATAGACAGGCCATGATTGCGCAATAGAGGCAAGGCAATTAGTGGTGAGTTTTGAACCAGTAACCTGTTCAAAACTGAGCTAGTTGTGAGTAACTTCATGAGAAAGTACTAAGTACTTGTGAGGAGTATTGTACTGAGTTTGTTACATGATTTCTCCATTATAATATACACAATAGTTGCGGGGTTTTCAACTATAAGCTTTCCCCTGCATCTTTGTGTTAATGTGTGATTGATTTGATATGTTATCGCTTTGATTTATTTTCACGTGTGATGATAAGTGGAAGAGATATGTGTGCATAAATTGGGTATATGTGATAGGAGATAGTCTTTGTGGATAATTAATAATTATTCAGCAAATTTCTACATGGTATCGGAGCTATTGAAGTTCAGATTGATCATCACAGTGATTACAAACTTATTTCGGTAGACAGAGTCTGCATGCGGGCCAGGTAGCCTCCGGATTCATCTTTCTTCGGAAAGTGAAAGGTTTGGTAAATGCCCCTTGTAGTCAATCTCTGTGCTAGAAATAATTTGTTCTCACAGATCTAGAGCAGTTGAGCTTTGAGGTGGAATTCAAAATTTTGCAGCAGTTTTGTTTTCTTGGTGCCAGTGTTGAAAATGTCTTTCAACGGTTTGCGACTCGAATATGCTCTTGAAGGCAGTTCGAATTATGTTGCATGGAAGGATCGCATGGAGGCAATATTAGAAGATAATGGTCTTAAGGAGTTCGTGGATACGGATGTCCAAAAGCCCACTGATCCTGCTGAAGTCGAAGTATGGCAAAAGAAGATGGCGAAATGTCGAAGGATCCTGTTGGAGGGCGTCAAGGATCATATTGTATCCAGCCTGCATGGAAAGGCTTCTCCATTTTTAATGTGGAAAGCTTTGACGGATCTATTCCAGAGTAAGAGTGACCAAAGGAAGCTGGCGCTCAAAGATAATCTCAGAAACATCAAGATGGAGAAAGGCGACAGTATCGCCAAATACCTCATGAAGTTCACTCAGTGCAGAGATGAGCTGGGAAGTGTGGGGGTGACTATCGATGACGAGGACATGGTCGACCTAGCTCTCCTTGGTCTTCCGAAGGCTTGGCACTCATATCAAGATAGTGTCAATGGTCGAGAGAAGCTGCCGGGATGGGAGCGCCTTTGGGCGGATCTCATGCAGGAGGAGATAAGGAGGACTACTCGTGATGGATCTTCATCAAAGGGAGCTGATGAAGAAAATTGCGCTTTGGTGGCCAAAGCAAAGAAGTGGAAGGGTAAGAAAACCTCTCATTCTGGTGCAAAGGGCAAGAAGCAGGATATGGCGAAAGTGAAGTGTTTTCACTGCCATGATCACGGACATTATGCTACCAATTGTCGAAAGAAGAAGAAGGAAAAACAAGCAGCGGAGAATACAGATGGAAGCAGCCTGCTTGGATTCGAGCTTGACTTTCAGCGAATGTGCTTGGTTTCAAGTGTGTTGGATCGTCCCAGCAGTTCTTGAACTTGGCGATGCAGTGTTTCATGAGCGGAGGAATGTCGAGGTAATTCTCGAGATACGGGACAAAGATTTGGGTGTGCACATCGAGATGGGCGATGATGGTAGATACAGTGCGACTGGTATCGGTACCATATCCTTTCAGAGGGAGTCTGGTAAACCCTTTGTACTGAAGGATGTCATGCATGTCCCTGGATTGAAGAAGAACTTGATCTCTGTGGCGATGTTGGAGGATAAGGGGTATGATGTGGTCTTCAGCGAAGGAAAAGCCTTCCTGCGCAGTAAGACTACTGGAGAGACCCGGAAGATAGGGGTTTGAACCAAGAACCTTTATTAGTTGCAGGTAGATGGCTACGCAGCTATGGCATGCAAAGCGGGAGAAGTGGTGAGCCAGGATGATGAGGGCGAACTGTGGCATAGGAGATTGGGCCACCTTCACCATGGAGCTTTGAAGATTCTGCAGCAGATTTCTACTGGGCTTCCTAAGGCCCTTCTACATGATGGTCAGTGCAGGGTCTGCTCAGAGGCTGCAATGCTCCTACTGAGAGATCGTGCTTGGCTTGGTGATCTTGAGAGAGTCCCTGACGTGTGTGGTCTCTGAGGTGCTTAGCGTCAGCTGTGTCTTATATGATCTTTGCAAATGATTTCTCTCACGTCTTTGGATATCTTCTTCATGTGAAAGAAGAACGATATGCGAAGTACATGAGTTCTAAAGCCTTTGACAAGAGAAGGTAGGGAAAGGTGATTGCTCCAAGGAGTGATAACGGTGGTGAATTCATCTCGGCTGAATTCAAGGAGTTCTGCAGCGCAGAAGGGATTCGGAGAGAGCTCATCGCACCCCATAACCCACAGCAGAACGAGGTGGCTGAGCGGAAGAACATAATGATCGTGGGTGCTGCACGGGCGATGTTGCATGATCAGGGCCTACCCTTTCACTTGTGGGCTGAGGCATGCAATACAACAGTGTATGTGCAGAACTGTTGTCCTCACAAGGTTCTTGGCATGAGTACACCAGAGGAGGCTTATTCTGGCAAGAGGCCTGATATTTCCCATTTGCGGATTTTTGGTTCTCCTGTCTACATGCATGTGACGAAGGATGCGAGAAGGAAGTTGGATCCAACCGCTGAGGTTGGAATATTTGTGGGGTACACTGATACACCTCACAACTATCGGGTGTATTTTTCAGACAGTCGCAAGACTGTTGTGCGATGGGATATCAAGTTTCAGGAGGAGAAAGCCATGCAGTGTTCGCTTGAGAGGGAGCTACACTTGCATGCATATGAGGAGCTGTTAGTTCCTAAGGAGGAGCTTCTGGATGTGGATCAGCCACAAGAGGAGGTTCATGAGGTGGAAGAAACCACCCAGGCAGCGCCAACCATCAGAGGGCGCATGCGCACTACAGAAGCTGAGCGACTGGCTCGGGATGCAGAGAAGGTTGTAGGACCACCTACAGCACAGCGCAGACAGAGACAGTCACCGGATCGGTACACTGGATACATGGCTCTTGTGATTCAATGTGTTGTGACGGAGCCATCCTCTTTTGAGGAAGTTGTGGAGGAACCCGCATGGGTTGATGCCATGATCAAAGAATATGATTCGATCGTCAGGAACAGTGCATGGGAGATTGTCCCAAGACCGGTTGGGAAATCAGTGGTGGGTTCGCGATGGATCTACAAGGTGAAGCAGGCGGCTGACGGGAGTGTGGAGAAGTACAAGGCGAGATTTGTCGCCCGTGGCTTCTCAGAGATCGAGGGGATTGACTATGAGGAGACTTTTGCACCTGTCGCAAGGTACTCTTCCATACGGACGATCCTTGCTCTCTCAGCGCAGATGGGGTGGCACATTCATCAGATGGATGTGAAAACTGCGTTCCTCAATGGAGTTATTGAGGAAGAGGTGTACATAGAGCAGCCTGAAGGTTTTGAGATCTTCAGCAGTGAGTCGCATGTGTGCCGACTCAAGAGAGCACTGTACGGGCTGAAGCAAGCACCTCGTGCTTGGTACACTCGGATAGACAACTACTTCACTAGGCTTGGATTCTCCAAGAGTGAGGCGGATCAAACTTTGTGCAGTTGTGGTGGAGGGAAAGTTGGTGATCATTGGCTCTTGTATGTAGATGATCGGTACAGTGACTAGTGATGAGCGGTTGATGCTTTCATGCAGGAGGAGGATCTTGCCGAGTTTGTCGGCTCTTGTCTAGGCATCATGTATTCTTTCTGGATTAGAAGTTGTGTGTGTGGAGAGTGTTTGTTTCTGAGCAAGGTAACAGGGGGTCTGAGAGGATTCTCAGCATACGAAGGCTGCAACCCTGTTGACACTCCTCTTCCTGGTGGTTGGAGGAAGGAGGATGCTACTTCAGCGGAGGTAGTGGATGCCACTGTCTATCGACAGTTGGTGGGGTCGCTCATGTATCTGGTCAATACACGACCCGATATATGCTATGCAGTTAACCAGCTTTCGCAAGCTATGGTTAAGCCTACCAAGCTCTTTTGGAAGGCAGGCAAGCATGTATTACGCTATATTAGAGGCACATCGGGATATGGTCTATGGTACAGACAGGAGGATGGAGCGAAGCTTTCTGGCTTCACTGATGCAGATTGGGCAGGGAGCCCAACGGACCGGAAGAGCACATCCGGAGGAGTTTTCAGCATTGGGTCGACAGTAGTTTCCTGGTACAGCAGGAAGCAGAGATCTGTGGCACTCAGTTCAGCAGAGGCCGAGTACATGGCAGCTAGCTTGGCTGCATGCGAGGCTATTTGGATGAGGAAGATCCTCGTTGGATTGTTCGAGTTGCATTTGGAGCCTACAGTGATCTACTGTGATAACCAGAGTTGCATTAAACTCTCGGCTAATCCAGTATTTCATGATAGGTCCAAACACATCGACATCAGGTACCATCATATCAGAGATTGTGTTCGGCGGAGAATCATGATGCTTTCATATGTTCCCACGGAGGATCAGGATGCCGACATCCTGACGAAGGCGCTCACCAGGAGCAAGTTCGAATTCCACAGAGGTAGGATAGGGGTTGCGGATAATCCATATCTTGCTGAGAGGGAGTGTTGAAAATGTAGCAAGATGATGGAGCTTAGTGAAATGAAGTCGCCTTCACTAAGTGGGCCCGCAGGCAAATTCTAGCGCAAAATCTATTTTTAGACTATGTCTATTTTTAGACATATGGAGCATGGTCCGGGGATTGCAGTATGAGATTCTTGGAGCATTGGTCATGTTGGTAAAAATAGATGGGACTCTATTTTTTGGACCTATGGGTCGAAGTCTATTTTTAGACTGCCTCTCCTTAAAATAGGGAAGTCAAATATTATTTACCCTTAATAATATTTGGACTATAAACTTCAGTTTACTCTCTTGGAGCACTTCAGTTCGAGCCTTGGAAGTGGCTCATGCATATGACAGAGGAATCACGTGATTCCCAAGGGTTTGATGGCACATGCATGGTTGACTTTAGTTAGGACTTCAGTGGCAGAAGTTTGGTGGAGTTAATGAGACAGCTAGTGGAGTTGTGTTCAGTTTAATTTAGTTGAACTGATTGAGATTAGTTTAACTAGCTAATCAATTAGTTTTGAGTGGAGTGAATTAAATATTATTTAATTCATTATTTAGTAACTCATTATTCAACTCAAGAACACATCAGTTCACTACAGTGCATGATCAGTTCAGTGGAGACCAGTGAAAGAGGTAGATGAAAGGGTGGAGTTAGCTATCAGTTGTGCATGAGATTTGCACCACAATTGGAGGAATTGCCCATGATGATTGCGCAGTGAAGCCAAGGAGATTCGAACCTTGGATCTCTATATAGACAGGCCATGATTGCGCAATAGAGGCAAGGCAATTAGTGGTGAGTTTTGAACCAGTAACCTGTTTAAAACTGAGCTAGTTGTGAGTAACTTCATGAGAAAGTACTGAGTACTTGTGAGGAGTATTGTACTGAGTTTGTTACATTATTTCTCCATTATAATATACACAATAGCTGCGGGGTTTTCAGCTATAAGCTTTCCCCATACATACTGTGTTAATGTGTATGATGATTTGATGTGTTATCGCTTGATTTATTTTCCACATGTGTGATGATCTGAGTGGAAGAGATTATGTGTTGCATATAAATTCGAATTGTATGTGATCAGGATAGTCTCGGTGGATAATTAATCATTATTCAGCAAATTTCTATATCAAGAAGACACCATCCCCAAGTGGAGCCACTGTTAGCCACCTATAAAATTTGTTATAGCAAAAGGTGGCTAAGACCTTTTGAGCCTTCAAGGAAAAAATTTTATTGCTAAAAAGTGTTGGCTCTTGAAGGCTTTTGAAGGCCTCATGCCTTTGTCGAAATCTTCACTGCTGTTTCCTTTTTTTATACTCGGGAATTCTGCTGATTTCATGAGAAAAGACTGCTGCAAAATCATCATTTTTCCCCCCCTCCACTCAAAACTAACCTTCATTTGCTCCCCCTTTTTTCTCCATAAAATTCTCTACTTTTCATGGTTTCCCTTCTCCCATTCATGAAAATCCTCTTTACATAGTTTAAAACTCATTTTTAAACTATACCGAAACCCCCAAATCCATTGAAAACTCTGAAAAATTTCATAAAAAACAAGTTTTTATTACTATGGACTTAAGCCCCCTGGGCTGAGTCCTAACCACTTCCCCACCATACGCTTTGGGGCTGGAACCAAGCGCTAACCCTTTTTAGCGCTTATCGCATCGCAAACATCCAAGTGCGCAAGTATTTTTGCCATTTACAAAAACTCCGATGCGATTAAGCCCCGTGTTTATAAACCCAGATCATATTATTTTTCCATATAACCCGTGGGCCCGCCTTCGGCGCTTAAAACATTGAAAAAATCCATTCCCGATCCATTTTTTCCTTTATAAATACAAAAACCCTTTTTTCCAAAGTGTTGGTCTATCGCGCCCATACAATGATTTTCAAATAAAAAATGGTTAGATTAAAAAGACCCGATCGCGCAATCGCATCGGAAGGATCTACAAAGGGTTGATTGTAAAGACCCGCATCAAACTTTTCGATGCGATTGGGTCATATATGTCAACTCCGCACCCTCCACTTCATTCATATAACTCATGCCCAAGACCAAAGGTCAAAGACCCAAGGCGCTTATTGCATCGGAAACTTCTGCGAAGACTCTTCCGATTTCTCCCCTTTGAAACCCCCAATTGTGACCTCCCGACGCATCTCCCACCGTCGATATGATCTGCAGATCGACGGTCAGCGCTCAATCGCATCGCAAGTTTCATCGGGTGCGTTTGTTTGTTCCTCTTGATCGGCCATCCCTCCGATTCATTCTTCACATCGCAAGTTTTTCCAAGCGCATTAACATTGTTTCTCTGCCGATTGTGATCCTCCGATTGGATCTGGACCGTCCGATCGATCTCATCTGATGGCTATGCTCCTCCCCATGCCCTCTGCAGTAGTAAAACCCAAAACACATGATTTATTTTATATTTTTTGTGTTTTGCAGGTTTCAAAGGCTTTTCCCATTATAATATAAAGAAAAAGAAAGCCGAGGTTGACGATCCTCTGGCCTTTTGTTATTAAAGGGAAAGAATTACGAAGGCTCTATTCCACGTTTCGTCGATGCTTCATGGGTATTGATGCCTTGAGAGCCCTGCGCGGCCTGCACATCAACAAGACACTGTGTTATTAAATCACAATTAAAAAGAGTATCAATGTCGAAGACAGAACACAACAGAACAGAAGATTGAAGACAGATAATTTGGGGATTACGGCTAAGAATGATTATCAAAAGCCTAATCCCCAGAATTAAAACACAGTTAAAATAAAATCGTAAGTGTTTTATCAGACAGAAAGGTCTCCACCGCCACATCTAAGGCAAATTGATTCCTTTCAGCTACCACAGTGCCACCTGTATCCACAAGCATTCAAACAAAGGCCGAAGTTATTGAGAAAAATCAGATATTCGCCTCAGCGCAGCCATAGAAGTTAATTCTACACATATACTTAATGACAAAATATCAACAGAGTTACTCCAACATAACATAGAGCCTCAAAAGTCAACAAAAGCTCCCACCGAGCTTAATATTAAGTGTAAAAAAATTAATACAGTGAAACACCTGTAAACTTCTTCATCGAGCCCCTCAAAGGCCAAGAAGTCATCACTCTGTATTAATTGTCTTGAGAGATATTTTTTTGAGATCTCACCTCCTCATTCTTCTATAAATACTTCTGTAGAAGATGAGAAACCATTGGTTGCAGAACTTTGAAATACATTTGAGCTTAAACTTCTGATTGTAAATAGTGTTCACTGGCCCTTGGAGCTCTGCTTGTGATAGATAAGTTAGGCTGAGATGAGAAGATGACAGCCAAACTGAAACATTGGACTTGAAGACTATAACTGGTTTGACATCAATAAAAAGCTTTTTCTTGGGATCCTGGTCTATATCACTGGTGAAGTGCCCCTTTCTTTGTTATTGTTTTGTCCTTCTATGTATGCCATATTGTTCACTATTCTTTGGTAAAGAACATCATTTATAGAGTTAGGATTTACTGTTTACCAGTACCCTTCTCTCACTGATAAGATTTATCTCAATGTTTTCCTCCAATTTGTTTATTTAAGAATGATTCAATACAGTTTAAGCAGTTAGGAATGTTGGCGTTCCCTCGTCTTACTGTTTGCTTTAAACATTGTTCTTGAAATTTATTTTCATCATTTGCTTATTAAAGTTAGACTAGAAAAGTGATGGTTTGCCCTGTTTCTAGTTCCTATTCTCCAAAGGTAGATTTTGAAGGTTTCCCTTGGTGTTGGCCGAAAGCAGATTAGGTTTAAAAGTACCTTACTTGATATTAGGTTACATTTTTTTTCTCTTATGTGTTTTCATACTTTCTGAAGGTAATTATGCAGATTACTGGATTGTTTGTCAATTAAGCTGCTTTGATACAAACTTGCCCAAGAAGTTTATGGTTAGCTCTGTTCTTGGTTGGTTTTAAACAGTTACTTAAGAGGCTTTTCTTGTTTGGACTGACTATAAATCCTTTATGAAATTATTATCAGTTTCCTCCCCTCCAACACTTTATTGTTTCCATTCCATCATTTTAATCTCAATAATCTTGTGATATAGATGACTTGCCCCTTGGATCACTCTTGATGTTGTTGCTCAATTAAAGCCCTGATATGACTCCATAGCCCAATGGACTAAAAACCAGCGTTATATCTATCTTTTTAGACTAAGCTGTTCTATTCACTTGCAACTTCTCACCTTTGGAAATCTTTTCATTTAGGACTTTCCTCCTCAAACAATAAATCATGCTCAACCATCCAAAAACAAAACAAACCCTTGGCCTTCATAACTAGCCTAATATTATTACCCCAAACTTCAAAGACAAATCCATATTTGCACCTATTGGAGAGATCCCTCTCCAGATTCAGGAGGGCTAGATCCTAGAATCCCAAAGTGGTTGAAACGATGTTGTTTCTGTGATCGGACTTTGCCAATCTTGCTGATTACAGAGAGCTAACACGATGCACCCTTAAAATATAACATAATGGAAAAACAGGCCTATGCCTTGGTAAAGGCCTTGAAGGACTTCAGGGTGTATATATTGCATTCCCACACCATAGTCTACGTGCCTAACATAGTGGTTAAAGACATCTTGTCCCAAGATCCAGACGGAAAGAGGGGAAAATGGATCGCTGTGATTTTAGAATATGACCTAGAAATAAAACCCACGAAACTAATCAAGGGTCAGGGCTTAGCTCAACTAATGGCTGAATCAAATTTACAAGCCCTTGACATTAACATGGTGGATGCCTTGGATGAACAGGAAGGATTGCCTGATCCTACTGTTGAAGAACAATATCAAAACTCTCCTTGGTATTCTGATATCTTGTATGTGCTGACAATCCTCAATGCCCCTCTTGAACTATAAAAAACTAAGGCCCGATTCCTAAAGCTAAAGGCCAGAAACTATTGCATATTGAATGAATGTTTATACTGGAAAAATGCAAATGGTCTGTTGCTTAAATGTTTTCTTGAAACTGAAGCAGAGAGAATTAAACAGGAGTTCCATGCAGGAGAGTGTGGAGGCCACTTAAGCTGGAAAGCCACTGCTAACAAAATACTCAGAGCTGGCTATTACTTGCCTACACTTTTCAATGACATACACAAAATGATAATTGCCTGTCACAAATGCCAGATTTTCAAATGCAAGAGAAAGCTCCTCCCTTTACCCTTAGAACCCATTACTGTTGAAGGTCCCTTTTTGCAATAGGGCCTATATTTCATAGGGGAAATACACCCTGCTTCTTCTGCACAACATAAGTGGATCCTTACAGCCACAAATTACTTCACGAAGTGGATATAGGCCATACCCTGCCACAGATTCTGTCATCATTAAGTTCCTAGAAGATGACATCCTCTCTAGATTTGGCTGTCCAAGAAAAATAATCACTGATAACGCTGCTGCTTTTGGATCCAAGAAAATGATTGATTTTTGTTACAGGTGCCAAATAGCACTCGGTCACTCAACTGCTTATTACCCACAAGGTAATGGGTTAGATGAATCATCAAACAATATCTTGGTAACCATCATCAAAAAGTTTCTGGAAGAGAACAAAAAGTCATGGCATAACAAGTTATTGCATGCTTTGTGGGCTGACAGGCTTACAACAAATAAATCCATTGGCATGTCACCATATCAGCTTGTGTATGGAACAAAGGTAGTATTTCCAACCAGCCTTGGGATACTAGTGATTAAACTAGTCCAAGAGATCCAGTCAGAAGAATGCAGTATGGTAAGGAGGATAAACCAAACAATTCATCTCCAGCAAACAAGAGAAGAGGTTTATAACAGAGCTTTGAAAGTTCAGGAAAATATTAAGAGGCTATTCGATAAGAGAACAAAGGCTTCTGACTTCAAAATTGGAGACAAGGTGTTAAAGTGGGACTCCAGGAGAGAGGACAAAGGAAAACACGACAAATTTGACAGTTTGTGGCAGGGTCCTTACATAATCCAGGCCACTGTGGGTCCAAATGCCTTTTTTCTGTAAGAGCTTGATGGTACAAATCTGTTTGGGGGTCCTGTCAATGGCAAGATGCTCAAACACTACTACTGCTGATTTCTGATTTCTAGTTGCATTTTCATTGTAAATACCATTGCTGTGTTTTATTTTCAAGAAAAGAGAAAAATGTTTCAAAAAAAAGAGAAGGAGAGGTTCAGACATGCTCAAAACTTGGACCTCTGAAGTACGAAATATTGGCTCTAACATGATCAAAACCTGAGCCATAGAAAGTAAAGGACGCTGGTTCTAACGTGCCCAAAATCTGAACTAGCAAAGGAGAAAAAGGAACCAACTCCAACAAGCCCAAAACCGGAGCTGAAACGAAGAAGGAAAGTGACTCTAACAAGCTCAAAACTTGAGTCACACAAAAGAGAAGGATGCTTCAAAGTTTCAGATTTCAAGCCTTCGAAATTTTGTCTTCAATTTTCTGCATTTTCAGTTCATGTGCAACTGTCTTTATGCCTTGGATACACAACAAACTAGACTGTCTAATCCTAGTTTGGCTGTTTTTAAATTTCTGTTGTAGAATGTAGAAAAGAAATCTGATGGACTGTTTAATCCCAGTAGATATTAGATTAGGTAGAGAAACATATGAGGCCAACAGTGTAATCTGGTCTCATGGAGTGATAAGGATAGAATTAGATTAGTGTGTTTTCTGTTTTCAATAAATAAAAAATGATGAAGAAGGTTTGCAAATTCAAATGCACCTTGAAGAAAAAATGTTAGGATTGTAGGAGGGGTAGGTAGATTTTTGGGAATGCTTCTGCTGACTAATTCCATCATGTTGTACAGCTGAATCAAAGAAGGAAGATGGTTTGAAGATCAGGCATCTTGCCTACTCCAAAGATCTATTTTCTGAATTCTTGACTCCTTCAAGAAGAAGCCATCCCCATGTGGAGCCACTGTTAGCCACCTATGAAATTTTTGTCAAGCAAACAGGTGGCCAAATTCTTTTATGAGACTTCAAGAGATAAATTTCCATGAAAATATCTCATCCTTGAAGCCTTTGTGTGTTCATCGCCTTTAAAAAAGATCTTCACTGCTGTTTCCATCCAAAAGGCCTCACTTTCTGTGAAAAAATTGTGTTTTGAAAAGCCTTCATCTGCCCTTGTATCTCTACAAAATGCCCCATCTTGGCCTTTTTTCCCTTTTGCACAATTTCCCCTTTAACCTCAAAAATCCCTCCTAAGTTTCCCAAACCATCAGATTCTTTCTTTTAAACCAAGTGAAATCCTTTCATTTGATTGCAACTCCCCTTTTTCCCCTAATTGAAAGCCTAATTGTAGCCTTAAGGGCTCTGTTTTTGGCTAAAAACCCATATTTTTCATGTGCAGGCTAAGGCCCTTTCGGCCAACCCCTAACCACTTCCCCTCCATAAGCCCGAGCGCTAAGTCCAAGCGCTAAAGTATAAGGCGCTTATCGCAATCAAAGAGATGGTCGGGAGCGCATTCCTGTGTGCAAACAAAAACCTCCGATGCAATAGTGTATTGGGTCTGTTGGCTTTGAAATAATTCCCACCGTTGATCTGAATAGATCTGACGGCCTGCGCTCGTTCCATCGCGCCCCGATCACACCCCGTTGTAAACATCTGATTACCTTCTCCACTGTCGATTCGCCTTTTAATCCGACGGTCCTCGCATCCTCGCGCCGATCACAATCAGAAAGTTTAAACTGTGCCATCCTCCGTCCCCCCCGATTGCGATCCTCCGACGTGATCCTAGCCGTTGAATCCACAAGAACCAATGGCCAGGATTTGCCATCATTCTGCCATGTGTCCCCTGATTAGGCTCCTCCGATCCAATCGCAGCCATCGATCCCTCATAGATCCAACGGTCAGAAGCCAATCGTGCCATCGCTCATCGGATTTTTGACCCTCCCATCACTCCCCTCTGATTAGATTGCAGCCGTCCATCCTTGATGATCTAACGGCTCATATTCCTCCAGCCCACCAACCATATTTTCTGCCTGTGTTTCTCTCTCTAGATCTCGGTTGTCCGTCACATATGATTGGACGGTCCACAAATGAAACCGCCGTCCATTGTCCCCACCTCTATTGTCCGTGCACCTCCTCAGATCGTGCTCCGTCTCCCACAGTCCAACCTGCCCGCTCCCGATCTGATGGCCCTTAGTAATATTGCGCAGTTCAGTCATCTGAAGTTTAATTTTTCAAATTCACGCGATATGGGTGGTTTTCCAGAGCCACGTGTCAGCTAAGGGCCCATATCGCATTGAAAAAGTGAAAACCGCCTCCCGTCCATTTGGCAGCGCGAAACCAGTGGTTTTCTGTCCTAAAACTGTTTCCCCACTTCATTACCCGAAACCTCCTCTGTAGATCATGACTGTTGATCTGTTTTGATCGATGGTCCTCATTGCATCTCGCGTCCCAACCATTGTTTTTCATTGCGCAACCCATGCATGGCATCAGATCATCGCGACCATCCATTTCCTCCTGAGATCCGATGGTCCTAATCAAATTTCCCTCCGTCCATTGACCAGGTCCCACCACATCCACCTATTTCATATGTTTTCCACGCATTTTATGTGTATTTTGTTCGAAGGCCCAAACCTTGGGTTTTGCATTAAAACATTATATCATCCTGCCAAGCATTAAAATTTTAATGTTTTACATTAAAGTTTTTTCATGTCGCCCAACTTTCATCAGATCAATTTCATTGTTCACTGCATGTTTCCACCGCTTTCCATTGCGTCCACAACATTTGTTTTTGTTGCGCTGCCATCGCCATGGTATTTCGCCGCAACCATCCTCCCACTGCATGGATTTCTTAATATATTTGTGTGTTTTTGCAGGTTACAGGCGGTGAAAACCGCCATTGCTCATGGTCACTGTTATAGTAGCACAGAGCGCAGATGAAGTCTGTTCAGAGCCTGTGATCATAGAGAAATGCCGGGGAGGGCGTTAAAACTTAATTTTTCATCAAGGAACAGAGTTAAACTCTGTAAAACCTCTCCAGCGCCAGTAAAGCTCAAATTTCATAGATAGAGACAGTAATGAAGCGGAAAAGAGTATCGGTGGATAATCAGAGAGTTTAACGCCTGTAATCGAAGAACTTAGGCTCTGATTCATTGTTCAAAGGGTAGTTGTACCAGATTTAAGACCTCATGATTAATGCAGAAGGCCTAAAGAGGCCTACAACACAGAAAACAATATTGACAGTGTTCCACATCAGCAGAAGTTTCCTCCCGAGAAAGGACACAATACCCATACTGTTTTATTCCACATTGTGTCCCCGAGAAGATTTCCACCCTGACAATAGTCCTAATGCCACCAGAGCATTTGTTACATAGTATGGCAGACCTCATAGTCATTTATCTGCCTTTAGTTTATTCACCAGAGTACTGCAAAGTGTTACAACCAAAGTACATCAAGAACATACCTGGAGTAAATTTCAGCCTGTCGAAGACCACTCTTTCATCCAAAGAGTACTAAAGATTAATGCTCAAATATAAAGACAGAATGGGCCTCGACCCTCTCCTTCTACTCTGTTTTAATATTTCATTTAGTATTTCATCTACCTCTTTGCCTCTCTTTCAGCTATAAAACTCATGAAGGAACTCATTGTAAAGGTTGTTGATTGGATATATGTGAAATGTAAGTTGTTTCTCTTGAGATATAGTTCTCTGTGTAAAGTTGTAATATAGGCTGAGGAAGATGTTTTTAGATTGAATATCACGCTGTTGGCAATGTTGCACATGACTGGTGTTGCTCTTTAATATGAAAAGCACATTTCTTTGGATCCTGATTTAAAGTAGCGGTGATGTTTTTCTATCTCTGTCTTTGTTTTCCTTTGTGATTCATCATATTTCATTTCTTCTGGTACGCATCATAAATATGGCATAGGATTTACCCTTGCATGGTACCCTATGTTTCTGCTCTCCCTACCTTCGATGTTTTCTGCTGTATGTGTTATCTGAGTACTGATTTAAATTAATTTAACCAGTGTAGTGGCTATAATTTATTGCTAGCTGATGTATGGATTAATGAATTTGTCTTCAGATGTTCTTGTTGGGGTTTAATTAAAAGAATTGGGATACTGGGAGTTTAGAATGCCGATTCTGCCTCACTAGGGTCCTTTTCGATTAATTGAATCTTTCCAAGTTCCCCTAAGTTGGATGCCGAAGCATTGAGAGTTCAAAGTCTCTCTCTGATCTCAGGTTTTCACCTTTGTGTTTAGATCTTTTATGTTCCCTTTGTCTGAAGAGTTTACCCTTTAGGAGTTGGATCATAGGTGTTTAATGGCATGTCCTATCCCTGGATCTGATTCCTGAACGGTCACCTTGGAGGTTTCCTTGCCTTTCACCTTCTTTCTTACCATTTCATGCCACACTATCATCTTTAAGATCCAATGCTTTAGATGACTAGCCCAACTAAAAGCCTGCATATTGAATAGCAAGTAAACCCTTTCCTGACTCCATTGCCCAATGGTCTCGAGTATTCTTTGAATCATCTCTCCTTTGCCTAAAATCTTCTTTATTCATCCTTGTCTCATATTGAACCCTTCCTTCCTCATTCCAAACAACCAAACAAACAATTAAACAAACAAACAAACCTGTGCCTATAACTAGCCTAAAACCTTAAAACGGAGCTTCAAAGACATATACCTTTTCCTATACAGAGAGATCCCTCTCTAGACCCAGGAGGGCTAGATCCTGAGGTCTGAAAGTGGTTCTGATGTTGTCCATCTTTTGGTATTGCCAAACTTGCCAAAACATGGGAACCCCAACATGAACATGGCCGTATTCCCTAGGAATGGGTTTTGGAGTCTGTTGGTTTTAAGGTTGATTCCCCTGGAGAATCGCCCCTAGCAGAGCTGAGCAAAACTGATGAAGAAGACAACTATATTTCCAGATTGAATGATCGCGTTGCTTATGCGATGCTGGATGATGATGAAAACTGTCACTAGGGTGTTGATGTGGGCATGGGTGTTCATGTTGCCATGAACTGGGATTTTTTGAAGCAACAAGTTTTTGGGGATAATAGTAACAAAAGGTATCAAATATCGAGGTCCCCATAGTCTACATTAAGCAGGTGGGATAGCGAGGAGTCGTTGTTCACCTACAAAGGAGTTGTCTAACGAGACAGAGGAATTTCTCGGACGGCCAAAATTGGCTGGAATCCGAGCCAATTTTTTTAAAGAAATATTAGAGTAAGAGTGTTTGAATCATGATTTTGATGGTGGAAATGGATTTAGCACCATCAAAAACCTTTAGGGCACCCAAAATATTAAAATTTGATAGTTATAATGTGGATTTACAAAAATCCCTGCTGGATTTTCTCAAAATCTTACTAGAATTTCCATGATTTTCAGGGCTAAAAAGCAGTCTAGTTAGACTACGACACCTACAAAGGGTTCGAGACTTTAGAGAAACGTTTCGGGCGAAGATGCATGGGAATTGTTCCACATCGCTGCATACCAAGTTGTTCGACTCAATATGCTGGTTCTTGGGAACTCTGATCGGTATAAGGCACCGGTGATGGGCTTCACCATAGCGCCTGGAGGAGGGGAACCTCAATTTCAGTGAAGTCAAAATTTTATGGACCTTCAGAATGGTGGCTCAAATGTTTCTGGTTGTAAAATTATTAGAACACAAATATGGATCTAGTTGAAGAATAATTGCACAAACTTGCCAAGTTGAAAAAGAAAAACAATTAGAATTGAGAATGAAATTGATCATCAATATTAGGTTGAGAATCAATATATAAAGCAACTAAGTTAGGCTTAGTTGTACATGCAATAACTATGGATAGTTAAATCTAACTGAAGCTAAGTGTGCTTTATGTTCTGCTAATGCGCACATGCACTGCATGTAAGCACTAGAGTTAACTAACTAAGCCAAGTGCACATCGCATGTAAGCACTCGAGTTAACTAGCTAAGAACAAGTGCACATTGCTTGCAATCTCTAGAGTTGAACTAAAGCTAATCTAAGTGCATGTACACCAAAAGGTTTCAATTCTTGTTACAATGCTTCTCAGCACAGCCATCAGAGGCCTTGGAACCCTCGTCCATTATTTATCTTTGCTATGATTTCTTATTACCTTCATATTTGAAAAAACAATATTCAAAAATTTTGCATAGTCCTTGATCTGTCCAGTGTTTCAAACTTGAATATGTGAACGATTTTATGAAATTTTGTGTATTGTAACTTGAAATATTTCTAGCTAAGTTAGTCTCTAGGCGTGTGGATGACGTAACATCATAGCTGGATATTATGGACTGGGAAACTGATGCTGCTAATTTCCTTTTGGGAAATGTAGTCCCCTACGCCTGGGTTATATTGGAGTTTAAATTCGTTGCAGAGAATACTTCTGAAGAGCTTGAAAGGATCAGATAATCTGATAAATAGTGTTGCTGAAGGTACATGACCTAGGCATGCTCGAGATGCATCTCTCCTCTGCAAACGCCTTGGTAATTATTGACGATTGAAGCACCTGGAACGGTTTGTTATTAGTCCTTTTGATAAACTAAAATACACATCTTTAATCCCTCTCACAAGATTTCTGGAAGAATTTTGTGTCTCCAGGCGTTAAAGGCCTTCGCCTTAGAAAAATGCTCAAAAATTAAGGAAAGGAACTGCCTGAGTGCTTTGGAAAGTTAACCAACCTTCACCACATCCAAATGTTTGATTGGTCCGATTTGGAGATTCTAGCTGAATCTTTTGGAAATTTAAGCATCCAAGAGAGCGAACGAAGGGTAGTTTTTCTTTGAGGGAGGCTACCCTTGAAAGTGAATAATATTGTTTGGTATTCAATTCTGTTAAAAGAGACAAATACTCTAGAATTACACTTGGTGTTGCTGATACGATTAGAATTGCAATTAGATAGGCCTTACTCCTATCTTTGTTGCAACATTCTTTGTTGCAACAGGAGAATAGTAATTGCAATGTGCTCAGGAATGTACACATGTACAATAAATATTAGAGCAATTTTGCCTTGGGTTAGAAGCTCGGATAAATTCTTAAATGGTCAGTGTGGTGAAAGATCTTTCCACATAACATATGATGAGATCACGAAATCCAAATCTGGACAAGGAACTTTATTACTCGACCTTCTTAAAAAATAATCAGAGACATTTTTCTCAACGATGGAGGGTAAAAATGAAGAAATGTCTACAACAGAGTTGTCACGAAGAGCACAAATCCTTCGTATATTTTAGTTAATTTTTGTCAAGAGATTAGAGGTGGTTGACCCGTGTGAGGATTTAAGTGATGATGATATTCGAATGGCAATTCAAAATGACACTGTCTCAAGAAATTCTTTGTTTATACCTGAGGTTCTTTTTGAAGTTCTGGTGCGAAGATAGATTTCTCGAATATTAGATCCAAGCATTCATTGTGTACGCTTTATTTATGACGAGTTAATTAGTATTTCCTATAAATGCAAGGTATTTGAGTTGGAAATATTTATGGTACTCTTGAGGCCTGTGATGAATTTCAAAGGCTTGGCTCCAACATAGACAATAATTTGGCACCTTATTGAAATGGAGATGATATATATATATATATATATATATATATATATATATATATAGTATTGATGACTTAAAATGACGAAGAATCAGAGTGCCATGAAATCCATAAAAGGCTACATAACTACTCATTTATAAGGTTATATATATATATATATATATATATGAGCATTGACAGCTTAAAATTACACTATAGGTAGAAGAATCAGAGTGCCATGAAAGCCATTACTGTGTAGGACAAACACGATAATAAATAAAACAACTATGTGAAGGAAAAAATAGAACTGTGAGAGCACCTTGGTTTTTTTGCTTGAGGAAAGATTGTGGATCTTTGAAATTATTTATGCATTCAACCAAGCCATGGAGAACATCAATGAGGAAATGGTGAAGATGAACTTGAATGGTAACAACCAATATAAGAACATGATTCAAATTTCTAATAGAAAGCAACCCTCCCACATATTCTATGTGAATCTTGTTAAGAGATACTTGAAAATGTGGTGAAGTGGAGCTTTCTGGTCTACAAAGAGGGAATCTTGACTTCTACTGTTGACATGAAAGATGATGAAAAGAGGATGAAGTATTTTTCAACCTTTCTATTCCTCCAAGCTCCATTTTCTAAACTTTGAAACAAGAATGGGAGCACACAATCCAGTTGTGTCCCATCCAAAATCACAACATGATAAGATTACTCAGGGATTCCTTAAATTGGAGTAGGGGATACCATTTCAATTCATTTGGGCTTTTGAGCACCCCATGAAATGTTTGTTTCTCAATTTCTTTTTTTCCTCCCCCCTCCAAACAACTTCTCATCATAATATCTAGGACATTGTTCAAAGAAGATGGTAGAATATCAAAATGAAGTCTCCCAGAACATTGCTTCTAGTTTATTTATGAGTTCGGTGATAGAAATATCATATATTGCAGATTCTATAACCACTTCGAAAACTCTACTTTACCAATACTTTAGCTTCCTGATTCCTCACGCCTTCCACATCCACATCCTTGTTTCATTCAATGCTACCTCTGTGTCACTCTACATTTATCTACACTTCTATCGGCATGTATTTACACCTTGTAGGTGCAAATGCTTGTATTATTTCATGTTAATAGATCATTCAACATAGCTTCGAGTTGTGTAGAAACATTCTACTCTTCTATTTCCTTGTATGAAATTAGTACAAGCCTTTTCTTTGCTTGAATATCACAAGGGTGCTCTGGAAAATGAGAGAGAGCTCGTGATTACTTATTCTCGTGGTGGAGGATAGATTAGGAGAATGAACAATTTGTGTAGGTGAGAATATATTGCCTGTTGTGAGTTTATTTCAGTTTCCATTGTGTTGAGGAGGCGATGGCCATGAAGAGACATTTTTAGATGGGACTCCAAGTGTGATTGTCTACCTGAGGAAGGTTCACACTGGCACCAAGGAGAATCGTAGCCCGTGAAGGAGAATTGGAACCCAAATGGTAACAAAACCAAAAAAACAGAATTTTGTTGCTTGCTTGATGCCTATAGGTAGAAGTAGACGCCCATCTTCAAGGCTTTGACAAGTTCAATGTAGTGAGGTTGTAAAGTATTTGATTAGATGCAGATCGGTTATATTGGCATCAAAATACTTTTTGGGAGTCAATTTTTTTCTATTGTGTGCATTGAATGATACTCGAAGGTCTCGCGAATATTGACTTCTATTTATTTACTGTTTAAGATTGAACACATATGTGTCATTGGACAGTGATGGAGGAGCGTGTCTAAATAAGAGAGTCTAGTAGAATGAAGGTCACAATTGGTGCTATGATCAAGATCATGATGAGAAGGTAGGAACAAAAAATAGATGTAGTTCTACAAATATTTTTGAGGAGCCCAAACACAAGTCCAAATTGAAAGTAGTAATGTATGCCATGTGTTTAAATTGAAAGTAATGCAGTGATGGTTGGAGAAAGGTGTACGCTATTTCTTATGTGTGGGATGAATTTGGCCTATGATCGGGAGTCGATTGGTTAGAGTCGATCGGGAGTAAGTTCAACTATTGTTTAGAGTTATATTTGTTTGATGTGTTGGAATCTCTAGTAAATGTATTAAACTTAGCTAACTCAATATGGAAATGTAAATGTAACTCAAACAAATTACATGTGAAACATGGAGATCTAAGATGAAGATTGGAAATAAGGAAAGATATAGGTGAAGACACCTTCACATGGAAATCTAAGATGAAGATTGGAACTAGGAAAGATATAGGTGAAGACACCTTCACATGGAGATCTAAGATGAAGATTGGAAATAGGAAATATGTAGGTGAAGAAACCTTTTAAAATATAGGAAAGATGCATATGAAGACACCTTTAAAGTGTATTATTCTAGATAAAAAAATCTACATATAATTCCATAAAAAAAACAAGCTTCATGCCGTACCTCCACTTGAGGTCATTGGAACGAAAAATAGACCTAGTGGTAGAATTTATTTTGAGCCCATGCACACAAGTCCAAATTCAAAGTAATGAAAAAATGGTTACATACAGGTGTATGTTGTTTTTGTGAAAATTCCTGAATACAGTTATACATAAATCCTATTGTACTATCATGGTTTACTTCTCCTACTTGTGATTAAGTTATGCAAGTTATTTTCAGAAAAAAATTCAGAAAATACCGAAGTAAACACATCTAATGGCCTACACAAATGCAGATCATTCACTGAATATTACGCTCATTCAACAAAGTGACACACAGATTATTGGAAAAAATTCCCTAGAAAAACCCAATGCAGAAAAATCGGTGCAACAGATATGAGGGTTTATTATTATTAAGTAGAATCTAAGTACAACAAATCTAGGCACCGAATCTGGTTAACCCGACAAAGAAAAAATAGATTTGCAGCTAACCTGCTATTCTGAGACCAATATTATGACTGATCCACACCCTCAAATGGGATTTACAAGACTTAGCCCGATTTTGGCCCTAGAAACCCCAATGATGCCCCTGAAGCCCCAGTGTCAGCCCTGCTAGGCTCTCTGTGCCTCTGCGTTGCTCAGAAGGGTACTGCGTAACCTCAGAGTGGGTGATGTAGTCCTTACGCTGCCTTTGGAGGCCTCTGCGTAACTCTGGAGGCCCTATGAAGCTGCAGTGCTGCCCCTCCTAGGCCTGTGTAGTGGCTGAAGTTGTGCTGTGCAGCTGCTGCATAACTGTTGCTGCTGTTGCCCTTGCTCCTCTGCGCTGACCCTGAAAGATGTTCCTCTGCCTCTTGCTGACTCTTGGCTCCATGATAAAATCATCCCCTCAGCCAATACTACCCCTCGCTGCAGAAAACTCTTTCGAAAATTCTTAGCAAAACCTGCCCTAGAATTCCAGCTCATTTTCTTAACTCTGCCTCCATGTTTGTGTGTCTCCAACTGAACCTCAAGATTTTCTCTTATAATTTTTCATTAAACACATCAAGGACCATGATTAAATCACTTATCAATAGTTGAGATTAAAAGATTGCTTGATTCGTGTCACTTAGAACATTTCGACACATGTGTTAATTAATTCACTTTAATTATTTAATATCCCCAAGTTTAAACTTAGGGATTACATTAAAATAATTAATTATTTGAATAACTTCAACAATAGATGAAATTTCTCCAAAAGATTTATGGGTTTTGGAGGTGATGTGTTTCTTAGCCCCTCCACAAAGTTTCAGGGCTAGAGCACACCCGATGCTACCCCAACTACACAAAATCTCAACAATCCCTCTTAGCACGATGTGTGCTCTAGCAATACATCCACACCATGTATCAGAAGTTCTTGGTATTGGTTTATGTGCTGCTGATTCTTGGACTGTTTCCCTCCATCCACTGCACTGCTACCAATGTCACTGCCACTAACACCGCCACATTTGTACTACAGCTCCCTCTCAAATTTCTACATTATGCTACCCATAGCACTGCCACTGCCACATTTGTACTGGAGCTCCATCTCAACTTGCTGCATCATGCTGCCCATAGCATTGCCATTGCCACATTTGTATTGGAGCTCCCTCTCAACTTGCTGCATCATGCTACCCATAACACTGCCACTGCTAACTGCTGCACTGCAACTTAGTTGTTGAGAAGTAAGAAACTGAAAGACTTCTTCCCAATCGTTGACAGGCAAGTTAGGATGTATCCCATCACTGAAGCTCCCTTGGCTGCTGATTTACGCTGTCCTCCTAGAGTTTCTGATCTGCTACAGCTCTACATTGCGTAAGTAATGCTTCTTTGCGCTGCTGAAGTCCCATCAACATCTGTGCTGATGTTGCCTCTGTATTACGTTGCTGCTGCCTCTGCATTATGCTACTCCCTCTTCAACTCTTTAGAATGACCCTTTGCTTCAATATGACCTTTCGCAATCATATCCCGACTTATCCCATTATTGTCTTAAGGCTCCTGTAGCTTGTACTTGATCCAAAAGTAGGGATGACTCAAGGATCCTGCCACCTGATCTGTAGCTGATCTACAGTTCTATGTCACCCCACTTACGTGGCTCATGAGCACTCATGGCTACATCATCATCAGTACCATCGTACTTTGTTGATGCAGCGTTGGAATGAGAAGCTGGTTTTTCCTTCTTCTTAGGACAAGTGTTGGCAAAGTGTCCAAGTTCACCACAGTTAAAGTGCCGGACCTTAGAAAGGCCCCTCTTCTTCTTCCCTTGCTGCTTTCGTTTCTTTGATGCAAGGGCTGCATCATCCTCCTCTTCTTTATTCACTCTGACTATCCCACCACTGGTATTCTACTTCTTGGTGATCCTCCTGATCTCCTCTTGGCGAAGGATTGCCCACATTTCTGCCTAGGATGGTAACGCTGCTCTGCCCAGTATGCTCTGGACAAATTTTTCCCATTCCTCGATGACTGCATTTAGGGCAGTGTTTACTAGGAGTACTTCGTCTGGAGTTGCACCCATGCCAATCAGTTGATCTTGGATGGTTTGAAGTCGGAAGAGGAAGGGATCTATCTTATCACCCTTCTGCATAAGGAATAGCCTCATATGATTCTCTAGAAGCATTTTTCTTTGGACAAAGCTTCCTTGATACATAGCCTCCAATGCAATCCACATGTCATTTTTCGTGTTATTACCAGAAACATGTGGTACAACGTGATCCTTCACTCTGTCCATGATCAAACGCTTAGTCTGCACTTGATTTTCATTAAATTTATTTAGAGGATTAGGATCTCCAGTCACATATAGGAAATTTGTCGCATGGTCCTTGATGCCGTATTCATCCAAAACTGATAAGATCCTGGCTCTTCAGATGACAAAGTTGGACACACCGTCCAACCTATCTTGATCTCTCAGCACATGTGAACCCATATTTCTCAACTCCATTGGAAACAATACTCTTCTCCCTTTTCCTGTGGCAACACATAAACGCTGGGTCTAGGCTTCTTGGTGACTAGAAACCCTCTAGTAGCTGCTTCTTCTGAAATATGATTTCCCTCCCGGAAATATTCAGCCAAAAACAATCGAATAGTTCTCTCCAATACCCCTAATTGAATCTAAGATCTGTTTGGCTCAGATCTGCTGAGTAACTATCTTCCTCCCGCTCTTTGTTGACTTAGCTAGGCACAATTATGCATCGGCATAATCTCCACCACACCAGCGCTGTTGAAGATCTGAAGCACTGCTTCTGGATCTTGGAAAAAATTTTCTGCAATAGGAAGAATGATTGGACTGTGTTCCACTGACTGGCCCAACGTGGCCTCAACGCTACTTAGAAGTGGACTACGTAACCCTATTGAAAATTATAACTAGTTCGGTCTTCATGTTGACTGTGTAATTATGTAAAGAAGATGTCAAAGATAATAAAATATATTTTTGGTGTACTTGCTTCATGGGTTTCATGAGCAAGATTTTATTATGTAGATATACTTCTTCTTGATGTCTATTAGGTTCATAGGAATACATATAATTAGGTGTCATATATACATGAAGAATTTAATTTAGATGTCTATGCTCCAAATACCTTGCAAAGAAGCTCACAAACAACCCTCAAACAAGCTAGAAGACAAGCTAAAAAAGCATTGGAAATCAAGCTCTTATACAATGAAGACAACCCTCCAAAAACGCTGGAATAATCACCTCATGAAATGTTATTTATGTCGGCATACAACTTGAAAACATGTTGGCCTCAAATCTAATGAACATGCTAGCTTAAATATATGGGGAAACAACTATATATACCCTACTAAACTGCATAGAACATGAATGAATTCGGACAACTGTAGGAAATGCGAAGTGCAGGAGATACAAAGTACAGGAATGCATATTTCCCTATGAAATTTCAGACAAGTTCTGTGAGTTTATACATAATGCAGGTCTGAAGGTTAAATGCGAAGGTTTGAAGGTTAAATGCAAAGTGGTGAAGGTTAAATGCAAAGTGCAGAAAGTTGATGCGGAGAATAGGACTAAGATCTTATGCGAAGTACAGGACTGAAGGTCAATATGAAGTGCAGGTCTGAAGGTTAATGCGTAGTGTAGAAGGTTAATGCGAAGAGAAATTCATGACTGAAGTGTAATGATGTCATAAGTGAACAAAGAGACAACATGTCATGCGGAATAAACAACAGGAAAGGAAATTGCGGAAAGTATAAAGGTACAAGCTAAGTTGTGGACAAGTGTGGGAAAGCGTTAGCTCAGGGTTGCTGAAGAAAGAGTTTATTGAAGATAAGACAGTCATCATAAGGAGAAGAGGCAACAATAGTGAGGATATTTACCATCCTACAGTTCAAGCAAATTGTTTAAAAGAAGAATTAAAGTTGAAGAAGCATATCTATGTCAAGGGTCCGAGTCTTGGTCATGGTACTTGTCATTTGAAGATCTATAAAGAGAATTCTTTGTGGGTTTTCCTCTCCACGAGGGAGAGGTTTTTTCCCTGGCTCTAGGAGCCTATCTACTGTGTCTTGTGCATTTTGATAATTGACTTGATGAAATATTAACTAAGCTAAAAGAAGAGAAGACATCTATAATGCAAGCAACCTCACAAGTAATAATCAAGAAGATAATTTGTATTAATCTACAACCCTCCAAATTCTCAACAAACCCTAGACTGGGTGACGCAGTCCTTACACTGGCCTTGGAAGGCTTTGCGTAAGCCTGATGGCTTTTTGTAGCTGTAGCACTGCCCCTTTCTGGGTCTGCATCCTCCTGCTGCCAAGTTGCCCTTTTCGGATCTCTATTGCTGTCCTGCAGAAAAAAAATATTCTTCAGAAAATAAGCTGGAGATTCAGCTTGATATGCTATCACTATGATACCATGTGAGAATTCCTGAATATAGTTATGCAGAAATCCTATTTTATTATCATGGTTTACTTCTCCTACTTGTGATTAAGTTATACAAGTTATTTTCAGAAAAAATATTGAGAAAATACCGAAGTAAACACAACTAACAACCTACACACATGCAGATCATTTACTGAATATTACGCTCATTCAACAAAGTGACACACAGATTTTTGGACAAAATTTCCCGGAAAAACCCAATGCGGGAAAACCAGTGCAACAGATATGAGGGTTTACTATTATTAATTAGAATATGAGTACAAAAAATCTAGACACCGAATCTGGTTTAACCCGACAAAGAAAAAATAGATCTCCAACAAACCTGTTGTTGTGAGACCAAGATTCTGACTGATCCACACCCTCAAACGGGATTTACAAGAGTTAGCCCAATTCTGGCCCTTTCTCCAAACGCTTTCTGGGTTTTAGAGTTGATGTGTTTCTTAGCCCCTCCACAAAGTTTTAGGGCTAGAGCACACCGGTTCTACCCCAACTACACAAAATATCAACAATTTTAGATGTGTGCGATGATTTTTGCCTCTAAAGGGGATTCAGTTGGCCAACAATGTGATGGGTAATTTGGCCTCTGAAGGGGAGTCAATTGGCCAACAATGTGATGGGTGATAGTTTGGTCATTATGCAATATGTAATGTATTTTGGATTGATGTATACGAGTGTGATTTGTGACCAATATGGAATTCGATAATTTTGTTCAATGGCTTGGGTGGATATCACATTCAAATTGTGTAGTTGCCTTTAATGTTTAAGGGGTCATAAAGATAAGGTACAAGGTTTTGGTAAATAGTGGAATGGTTAAAAAGATTGAGGTTTTGGTAAATAGTGGAATGGTTAAAAAGATTGATAAAAAAAACTAGAATGAAACATCATGGGTCAAAGGTCACTAATTAAGATATGAAAATGGTTTTCTGAAACATCATGGGTCAATATTAGTGTTTTTTTAGCATAATATTAGTGTTAATGAGTTTGTTAATTTTGGTGTTGTCAAGTGTTTTGAATATTTGAAATATAAATGATGTAATGATGCATGGTGTCTTGTGTTTTTTTTTTTTTTGAGAAACACAAGGGTGAAAAATTGGTATATTTGAAATATAAATGATGTAATGATGCATGTTGTGTTGTGTTTTTTTTTGAGAAACACAAGGGTGAAAGATTTGTTGTAATAAGCATCTTATAGTTTTTGGGCCACATTGTAAATCTTAGGTATAGGAAAGTTGTTTTTTTGTGTGTGTTTTGTAAGCCTAGTTTGAAAGGCATGTATGTATTAGTGTGTGTGATAACACATGTGATCATGTAGTATATCCTTCTTATGCATAAAGGATGTGGTATCAATTTGTGGAATAAATTACTTGGACGGGGATATGAAAATTTGGAGGCATCTTAACTCTATGAGGATCATAAGTACACCAATGTAAATGAAGAGTGATTTTCTTTTACAAGTAGGAGTCTCTCGAGGATCTATGCTATAAGAAACCAAGTGAATAAATCACTGCAAAGGTTTAGGTTTTGTGTTCATTTTGGATTGGATTTGAGGTTTTTGATGGGGAAATAAATGATTGAGACTACTATCCAATAATGAACAGGTTTATTGGGTTACATTTAGTTACCATTTATTTTGGTATAAATTTTTCAATATTATTCATAGGTGGTTTGGAAATGTGTTGATCATGTGCTTTAGATAAGAGGAAGGAATTTTGGAGGTGGAAATTGGAAGGATGTATATGGTGTAGATTTTTCTGTGAGGATTTGGCATTGGCTCCATTGATGTTTGGGTAGAGACTAGTTTGATAGTTTTGGTAGCCATATTTCATAATATTTTGATCCTTTTTTGATATGCTAAGGGATACTAGCTTCTTTCTTTGAACATTTGTTCTCTATTATTTGTTTTCTTTGAATAATTCATCTTGGAGAGCTATTTTGGGGGGAAATCTTGCTTAAGTTTTTCATTGGATTTGGGATGGGGTTTCTACGATGAGAGTTGGTGAGAAGTTTTTTGTGTTAATTTAAGAGGTTTTCCTGATAGCTGTTGTTTATTTACTTCATATAGAAGGAATACGTGAATGTGTTGGAGGTAGACATGTAACATTTGGGGGTTGATCTTTATTAGGTGGTGAAGCCTTTTCATGGATTTAACTATCATTCTCTCACTCTTCTTTTGATATGTAGGCACATTGATTGAAGAACGTATTAGGTACCTATAATACTAGCATATTACCATTATTGTTATTGTTAGTGTATCCACCTTATTGCTATTTTTGTGCTCCATAGGATTCCACTATTGTTATTGCTGTGCCCTTACATTATTATTGTTATGTAGGCTTTGATTATATTGTGACCCATTAGACTCCTATATATAGAAATGAGGTCTTGTCATTTACGTCATCCAATAATTGTTTATTTATGTGATGCAAATGAATTTCCCCCCTCGAAGAAGTTGATTTTCAAGTCATTGATTTATCTCTTCTTCTGATTTGTGATCTGGTTGCATAAAATTTGGTATTAGAGCTTTGGATTCTAGGGTTTCACAGTTTCAAATAGGCCATCTTGACATTTTCGCTATAACTTCTTTTATACGAGGCTTCATAAGCTAAAATTTTGACCACATGGAGTCGAAATATTGGTGAACTTCGTTTAAAAATTTTAGATATTGGTTCGCTATATTTTCTGAGACATGGTCTGAAGAAGTTAGGGTTTTTTCGGGCTCTAGAATTAAACTTCTCAAACAAGTGACTTATGGAAAATAATCATAACTTACTATCCAAGCCTTTGATTTGAATTTCGTAAGAAGTGATTGAAAGCACACAGACTATAGTTTTTCGTGCATCATTTTCAAGGCTGAAGGTTGAAACAATGACACGTGATATTCCATACAAGTTTTCACTACTAACCAATCTATAATCAGGCCATTGTGGGAGATTGAGCATAAATATTTATTGAAGAATCTAATCTCGGTCTAACATGTGGAGTTGGAAATAAGACTTAGAGAGCTACTAGAGGACTAAATTTCAAACCTTAGAGATACGAAATCACATAGATACAATAGTTTCAATATCGAGCTCCTAAAAAATGAGAAAAATGTGTGTATTTTTAAAATTTTTGTGTAACTTTTATTTGAAAAATAATTTTGAAGTGTGATTCAAAGGACACAATGAAGCATAGATATCATTGTTTGATTAAAAAAATGTCTTGAAACAAAAAAAATTGATACACTTAATACGCAACCAGAAAAATTTACTATGACACATGAAGGAAAGGAAGAAAGGAAAGATGATATATCAAAATTACAATACCAATTGCAAAATTTTTTGCTATCACAAAGGGTAACAAAAAATGAAATAGAAACTATAAGATGAATGGGAAAGGTAATCATGATTCGAGCAATATTCGAAGGCATTCCAATATACTGGATGCATGCACATATTTCACATCCCCCAAGTTATAATAAAAGAAATTGAATCTATTGTGGCAATTTTTGTGTGGTATGGGTCTGACCCCAAAAGAAGGATCCCCCTCGTTGGACTCCATCTAATCTCTAGGCTGGTAAAGAAAGGTGGTTGGGGTATTCTGAAGTTTCTAGACTGGTAAAGAAAGGTGGCTATGGCAAGCTGAACTTCAGAAGCTTAAATCTAGCTCCACTGACAACAAGCCTATGGCGCATATTTGGCGAGCAAGGGATTTGACAAAAAATCATGATGGAAAAATATATTTAACAAGGAGAAATGGAGTGGATCCATGCAGGTGCCCTAAAAAATTTCTATGTATCAGATACGTGGCGAAGACTAAGGACTGCAATCCCATGGATGTGTCACAATCTACGTTGGATGTTGTAGACAAACAAAGGATTCAAGTGGGGATGGATGCCATCAAAGGCATGCCAAGATGCCATAATCTCATGACACCTGTCATAAATATTCTCAATCAACAGGGGTACTTGAATCTAGCTAGTATTGGGAGGGGTCCTCAATTTCCACTGTCCACCCCCATTTAGCCTCATGCTTGGAACATTGGGATCCCGACGTACTTGGAGGTCGAATGGGAAGTATGTCATGGAAATCTATGTTAGGCCAACATAACATTGATCCCTCGTCCGAACAAAGTAGTTTGGGGCAGGCATTTATATGGTAGAAAAATCACAACTTCTGAGGCATATTAGCATATTACTTATTGTTTACAACCCCTTCCATTTACCGATCTCACCGCATGCTTGTGGAGTAGGGAGGCTCCTCTCAAGATATTATTTTTTTCTTGGTTAATACTACACAATCACATTTTAACTTGTGACACACCCTTGAAGAAAGTATTTGTTGGGCCTGACAGGTGTTTTCTTTGTAAGTCCACGCTAGAGGATTGTATCCATATTTTCACTCTCTTCCCATTCACCAAGGACATATGGAAGTGTGTGACCTCTCTCTTGGGGATACAAATTGAAGCTGTTAAATCATTCATTACTTCTTGGATATGCTCATGGGAACGACACCATAAGGCTTTTTGGGCTGTTTCCCTCTATGTACTTTGGGGCATCTGGCGCTCTCAAAATAAGTATATCTTTGAAGGAACCTCCCTAGATGCCATGCTATCATCCCTTCACATTGTTTTACGTTTTTAGGAGATAGGTCCTTGAACCTCCAGGGAATCCTTCTGGAATGTCATTTTTGCTAATTTGGCCAACATTTTATCGATTTCTTACTTCGATGGGTCCTTATTCAGAGGGCCCTGTGGTTGTGGAGTCTGTTCACATTGATCCTACTATGTCCTTCCGATTCAGGGGGTTTGGAGGCTTAGGGGACCATTTTAGGGATGAAATGTTAGCTTTATGGGGTGATTTACAGGTTGCATAGTGGCTCAACATTGATAATATTTTGGTTGTCGGGGAATCTATTTCAACCATCCGATGGATTGAAGACAAGTTTTCCTTATAGGTCCCATCACTGAATGTTGCACATTCCCTGATATCACTTTCCAACACGTCTTTGGAGAATATAACTTTGAAGTAGACACCCTTTCCAAGCATGCTCTGTCACTCCTGCTCGGACACATGCATTTTGAATTGATTGTGGAAGGAGCACTATGAAGAGCCAAAGTGAGATAAGTTAAGATTTGTGATATGCGAAATATTTTGGTTTCTGGTTTGCGAAATCGGTAAAGTGCGATATTTTATGGAAAATGCGATATAGTTAAAAAGGGCATTGAGGATTAATTATGGTTTAAATATTTTAAATTGAGTTTGCATAGGAACAATGCGACAGTACATCATTTTTGGTATCAGAGTAGTTTATTGAAATTGAGTTTAATTCAGCAAGATGCCACCTAGAAGAGCAGCTGGCATAGGGAGAGGAAGACCAACAGAAAATGCGATTTTACTAGAAGAGGTTCAACATCTTCGTGCAAGGATGGAGATGATGGAAGTTGCCCAAAGGAGAGTGCCTGATGAAGGAGATGACATTTCCTCAAAAGAACCTTAAGAAGAAGATGATGATGAAGAGAATGAGACAACAAAATTTCTCAAGATGTTGATGAAGGAGAGCGGAAGACTGAAGGTAGAGGTGCCTTTGTATGATGGAAATTTCAATGTGGAAGAATTAATGGACTGGATCAGTTCATTAGACAAGTACTTTGACTTTGAAGAAGTCGAAGACAAAAATAAAGTGAAATTTGTGGCTACAAGATTCATTAGGGGAATTTTGAGGTCTAAAATGGGCCTCCTAAGGAAAATGTCCAATCAAAATTCACTTTATGAGAACCAATCACATTTTAGGGGATGACATCATCCCTAATGGTTGAGGTGGCATTGCTTGAGTTAAAAGTACTTACTTGTCACATTCTCAATGGTGGATAAAAACTCATAGTTAACCATGGTAGTGCTCTAAGTACTTTTAAAGTCAAAGTAAAGTAATCATAATAAATGTCATTTCACACTTTTTGAATAAAAATATATTATTGTTATTTCATATTTCTTGAAATAAACAATGCATATCCCTATACATTTATTATATTATATTATATTATATCAATTTTATATAGTATATTAATTACATGTTATTAAACAATTTAAATAATATAAATTTTAATTAATAACATATAATATAATTAAGAATTTATAAATTTATATTTATATTTTATTTTAAGTTATTTAAGTATAGAGGAAAAATGCATTAGTTGTTCAATGATAATGACTTTTTCTTGAAAGCTCATTCTTATGTATAGTCACATCAATACAATTTTTTTCTTAATTTTATTTTGGTACAACTTTTGAATTGAATTTAACTATGGTTACATTGATTGTGGTGCAAAAAGTGAATTGAAAATTCATAAATATTATTTTATTGGTTTAGCTATTATTTTATTATTTCCTTAGGAGGCCCATTTTAGACTTCAAAATTACCCCAAGTGAAGGGCCACATAGCCATTTGGTGGGAAGAGTTACAGGTATCCAAACAAAGAAAAGGAAAGCCAAAAATCAAGCAATGGGATAAAATGGTAAGTAAATTGAAGAGTAAGTTTATGCCAAAGGATTATCAGTTAAATATTTTTAAGCAATTACAGAATTTGAAGCAAAAAGGGATGACAGCTAAACAATATACAAAAGAGTTTTATAGGCTGAATATCAGAGTTGGACATGTGGAAGATGATGTTGAGAAAGTAGCCAGGTAAATAAATGGCTTGAGGTAATATATCCAGGATGAGATCAATTTAGTAAATCTGAAAACAATTGAAGATGCTTACCAAGTAGCCTTAAAAGTAGAGGAGAAGATACAGAGGAAGCAAAGCCAGAGAAGTAGAGGGAAAAATCCAGTAAGAGGAAGAGGAGTATTCAAACCCAGATTTCAAAATTCATAGAGTGAAGCAGGAGGTTCTAGTAGTAGACCACCATAGAGAGGAGACTCTGGTCGCAGAAGGTTCGTACCTAGAGGTAGAGGCCTAGGAAGAGAGATTTAGTACTTTACATGCGGTGAATGGGGACATGGGTCATGGGGATGTCCTCATAATAAGTCAACAACTCAGAGAAATGTGAATATTGCTGAAGAAAAGGTAGAAATTCCTTAGATTGGGGGAAAAGAAAAACCACCCAAAGCGGGAGAATCCTTGTTATTGAAAAGGGTATTGCTTAAAGAAGAAAAATAAGTAGAAGAGCCAGTTTAGAGGAAGAACATATTCAAGACTATATGCAAATCCAAGGGGAAATGATGCAAAGTGGTAATTGACAGTGGAAGCACTGATAACCTTGTTTCCACAGAGATGGTGGACAAATTAGAAGTAGTAAAAATAGTACACCCTACTCCATATAAGGTGTCGTGGCTGCAAAAGAACATCAAATTCTTGTGACAGAGCAATGCAAGGTAGAGATAAAAGTTGGTACCTACAAAGATGTTATATTATGTGATGTAATTCCGATGGATGTGTTATCAATGGAAAATTGGACAAGCAAAGATGACATTATTTAATGTCAGGCAGAAGGATTTATAGGGTTGAGAGACTGTTTAGAGAATTTGAAGTTTTAAAAATCTCTAAGGTCTAAAAGGAAAAATCAAGTTGCACATTGAAGGAACCAGTGAAATATGTCTGTGCGCATAATTCTTCGATAAGCGTGCCTTTGCACAGCTTTTCCTCAAAAAGCCGCGCGACCCTGAGAGTTGGGGGGAGTCACTTTCGGGACCACAAGACACACTCCAGGACATTGATCCCACACTTGAGGCCGCCTAAGGATAGCCGCCCAAGCCTCCTTAGGACCTCAAGAGAGCACACAATGGAATAAATGTGGCACATAATGGAATCACTCTCCTCTCTTGGGTCACCATCCACAATGTACTAAGAGAGGGAAGGAGGATTTGACTTCTCCTATAAAAGGCCACCAAGAGATGAAAAATATGAGAACACATTGTTATGCTGGCCATAATTGCTCCAAGACTTTTATAGGAGAATTCAAATCCTTTGCACAACTTTTCCTCAAAAATCCGCGCGACCCTTAGAGTGGGGGAAGTCACTTTCCGGGACCACAAGAGACACTCTAGGACATTGATCCCCCACTTGAGGCCGCCTAAGGATAGCCGCCCAAGCCTCCTTAGGACCTTAAGAGATAACACAATGGAATAAATGTGGCACACAATGGAATCACCCTCCTCTCTTGGGTCACCATCCACAATGTACTAAGAGAGGGAAGGAGGATTTGAATTCTCCTGTAAAAGGCCACCAAGAGATGAAAAATATGAGAACACATTGTTATGCTGGCCATAATTGCCCCAAGCCATAATTTCCTCCTTAGGACCTCAAGAGAGCACACAATGGAATAAATGTGGCACACAATGGAATCACCCTCCTCTCTTGGGTCACCATCCACAATGTACTAAGAGAGGGAAGGAGGATTTGAATTCTCCTATAAAAGGCCACCAAGAGATGAAAAATATGAGAACACATTGTTATGCTGGCCATAATTGCCCCAAGCAATACCATCAATGTGTGATCTAGAACAGAGATAGAGGGGACTCAGTTGTTGGCCATCCAACAACTCCATTCCACCATAGTAGAGAGAGGGAGACTTTGTGCTAAGAAAGCTCGGAAGTAAAGACATCCTTGCATCCAGACTTGGAACTCCATAGTTCTAAGGCCCCCTTGGCAAGTGGGTAAACGTTTCATCCTTAATTCCTACCAGCACTCGTTAAGGGGATGCAAGCGCCACCGTTTGGATTATTGAAGTCGTTTGACTCTATTCAAATATTTTGTTTTATTTGTTTTAGTTTAGTTTTTATGTTTCAATATCCATGCTATTTATCTATCTAGTATGTTTATGTTTTATCATGTTCTACTACCTTGCTTGACTCCATCTATTTTCTGCCTATGACCAATAACTTAAGAGGGAAAAACCACCCCTCTTAAGCAAGTGTGATTTGGCACATTCGTGTGCCAAGCACAATAACATAGGATTTACGACTCCACTAACTTTTATTTCCAAGTTTATGTGGTTGTGCCTTTTTTGCAGAGAACCTCTTTCTTTGCTGAGGAGTTGGGCTGGAACTGCCCCCTTGCTCTCCTTCACTTCTCGATTCACCCTCAGTGACAGGCTGAAGCTAAAGAGATCCCAAAAAATTACTTTGCAGGAACTTGCACAGATTTTTCACAGACAGACGCGCCCCAGCGCACGCATTCAGAGGTGACCACGCAGCCTTCGCGCCTATTTTACCCTTTTCTGCGCGGAAACCAGAAATATGATTTTTTCTACTATTTCCATCTTTTCTTGCTTGTAAAAGTGACTGGAAGCTCATAATACATCTTCCAACATTGGTTGAGGTGCCCCACAACTTGTTAAAGCTCACTTTTAGCTGATTTTAGTAGTTTAGGTGTTAGTTTTATTTCAAGTTGATTTTCGCAAAGTTAACACATAGTTTAAGTAGGAGGAAAATTAACTTGCATTCCGAAATAATTTATGTTTTGTGAATTTAGGTACCAAAACACCTATTTAATTAGCCAAAGTAAGTGGCCCAAGTCCACGCATGCTTAGATAGATCTCTTTCATGTTTCTAGTGTAAAAGTCATTAGTTTAGTTCAATTTTTTGTACTAGGATTTCAGGACCAAGATCGAGTTGTCGGTAGAAGAGAAAGTAATCTCTGTTGCCTTTGTACCCTCGGGTGATCCTAGGAAAGCATATGAACACTCTCTATTGACAACTCACCATCTCCCTATATTTGATCATATAGATTAATTAGGAAAAATTGAAAGCAGTCCATATATGCGCATGTTTTTCTTTTAAGCAAGGAACAACAAAACATAGTTTAAATAGGGAATTTTGAAAAAGATCATCGGATATCCACACGTTCAAACTATGTGTTTGTTCACCTTTTTTTCACACACGTTTACACCCTAAGTAAAGTAAAGACACCTAAAATTAACTTAATAAAACTCACTAAATTCTTCCCACAGGGGTCACAAAATAATTTATAGTCTAAGTTAGGACCAAGGGCTAGGCATCCAATAAGCCGCTTCATATCAAAACATAGAAGTTGAATGTTTAGGGAACTTCCAAATCTGCATATCCACCCACGACAAAGAAAATCTGTGCGCAACAGAGACCTAATTTAGAGGGGGTTAGTCTTAGGCCCAGTACGTGTGGTATCATTCGGGGCTACCTGACCCATTTGATACTCGGTATTGGTAGCTGAAATACCAAGAAGCCCAAGACTCGAATGCTCATGTGGGATGGCGCTGCTTAGTGGCCAAAATTAGGGCATCCTTTCCCTATAGGTGACGGTGCATGCAACACTAGATCCTCTACCCTTACCTTGGTGGATTTTCTTTGGTTGATTGGGGGCGTCGCCAATTCTTTCAGGACGTTGTGCCAGCATTCGCAAGATATATTCTCAAGGCCCAGTTACATTTGAGCATGTGAGGATGATTAGGTATTCTAGGATTTGAGTATCACACACAAACAAAAAAAACCATATTTTTTGATTGACTGATCACATAGGATTAATCTAAAGGGAAAATTTATTTTATTTTCGCTTTGTTTTATGTATGCAATCAAATTTTTTCTTTGATTATAGTCTCTATCCTCTAAAATATTTCCAAAACCATACCTAGTTGACGCTAAAACGAACCCAATGGGATCTCGTCAATTTAGACGCCTTTTGGACCCCCCCCCCCATTATCGGGAGGAGTTCCAGGTCTTTCGCCATTTAAACGTCAAATACGGAACACTGCCACCCTTATTGGTTCATCCTTTATCGAGGAATCTTTAGTTGGGAACCCTAGTCAGTTTCCCAACGCCACACCGGTGAACACCCCCACAGGGTCATCACACACCACTCCTCCGACAACCCTTAGCAGGCAGAGGAGTGGTACCCATTCGGGAAGCCAGGTGAACGCATAGTAGGGTACGTCATAGAAAAACCCTATTCCTAACCAGAAAATTGTGTTTTCACAAGTCGTAATGACAACAACCTCACAATCACCTTTTCTAGTTTCGTTAAATCTACTAGATTTACCAAGTTGACAAACGACCCCATTGCACACAGCCCCATATGGCCTCCCATGCCCACAAAGCTCCCTTCGAACATTCCAAAATTCAAAGGGAAGCAAGAGGAATACCTTGGAAATCATGTTATGAATTTCCACCTATGGTGTTCGTCGAACAACATCATTGACAATACTATTCGACCAAGACTCTTTTCAACGCACTTTAACCAGAGTATTAGTGAAATGGTATGTGGAGCAACCCTCTGCTACACATGGAGCCTTTAGCGCCCTCGCTATTGCATTCCTGACCTATTTTTAGATACCCATCCACCACGATTCTGGAATGGAGCTGCTGACCCAATTTAGGCAAACCCCCGCCGTCCATATCTCGGACCATCTCCACAAATGGCGACGATGTCGTAGTTTGTGCAAAGCCAAACTCGACGATCGAGTTTTGTTAGACATGTTCCTGAAAACTCTCACCGTAGATATTTCAAAGGATGTAGTGAAAAAAAAGCCCATATCTGAAGAGGATGCCATTAGTAAGGTCCAACAACTCGAGCTGATCTATATGTAGTCAGGGTATATTTACAATATCCTACCAAAAGCCCTGCGCCTGCAAACTTACAAAGAATTTCCAGGCGTGTTGAAATCTGCAGATGGTTTAATTGGGTCGTTGACCCAAAATCACTTAAGCAACAACATTCAATACCTCGGTTACCCATATGGTTCTACCTAGAACATACCGCAACCTGGCTACCAAAGTCATCCCATGCCTCCGCAAAATTTGACCAGTAGAGCGTCATCGTACCACCATCAGAATGGAGGACCGTTATCCTATGGCTCTGAGGACCTAATACGCAGCTAGACATGCTGACAGAAGAGCTCCCCCCCAAAAACCATTTACAAACTAGGGGCCACAATACGCCCAATCTCCAACACAAGACCCGCCCATGCAAAATAATGCACATGTGAACTTTGTGCAACCCTCCCAAAACTAACCGTGCCAACCATACAACCAGGAGAATCCAAATTATCCTCCTAATGCGGTTAAGAAAAAAGGAAAAAAAAAGCCTAAAGGAATCCTGGATAGGGGGCAACAATAAACAATGCCCTTCGCGATCTCAGACTCGGGGCAACTCCAACCGAAATCAAAACCAGGAGCCAAGCAACCCCCAAAGGTAGAACAAGAGGGAAATTATTTGGACGAACCACTCTTGTTTGATTTGTGGCGAGTACGACTAATACACTCACCACTGTCCCGACCTCCCTGAGCTAAAGAAGCTGCAGAGTAACCATGGACAAGGGGGATCCTCCCAGCAGAAAAAAGTCATGCAGGAGCCCTTCTCTCATCAAGGGACAATTAGCACACAGCAACAAATTCCCGATGATTCCGGAAAAAAGAACCACGAAATCTACATGATGGGTGAAGAGATGTTTTTTCAGACACGGATTCAAAATTACGACACCCCACAAGGCATCAATACATCAGGGGCTAGTACAAGTGCACCAACAACACCTTTGACCATATCAAAGATGCCTATTGAAATTTTGCAAAAAATGGTTAAGGGACCAACTAGGTGGGTAGGAAACTATTCTAAAGCAACCCATAACTATAACATTGTGGATGATCTAGCTCAATCTCCCACCGCTATGTCAGCTTTGGAGGTGTTACAATCATGCCCAAAGCAGTGGAAAGCCTTACTTTCCGCATTAGGCGCCATTGACCCTGCCGATTCGCACCTGATGGTGTTTGATTTAGATAAAGCCACCCCTAGGCTTCCTTCAATGGTCACCTTTTAGATATGAGTGTCAGTCCAAAACATCACCATTCACCGATGTATCATTGATGAAGGTGCATCCACATGAATCATGTCAAAGAACGTTTGGTAGAATTTAGGGTCTTGTGAACTAAATCCATCAGACATCACGCTTAGAGCATACGATGGTCGCCCTTCAGCCCCCGTCGGTCTCTATCAAAACGTCCCAGTCTGCTTAGCCGGAAAGACGGTCCTTATAGACATTGAAGTCTTGGATGCCCAATTGGACTACAATATACTCCTTGGCCAGAGTTGTATGTATGCCATGTCAGCCATCGCCTCCTCCATCTTTCGAACTATGATGTTCCCCCATGAGGATCACATTGTTACTGTCGAACAATTGACACATAGCGAAAAGAAGCCCCTAACAAATACTGATGCCATTCTACCCTATGTAGACACATCTGTTGACGCGTTTAGAAGGTACCAAGAATATGTCCCCGACCAGTTCAAACCATTTTACATCCTAGGGTCATTCCTAGGTGACCCAACTGTGATCCTAGAGTCACCATATGGCATCATAGAAGCCCTAGTGTGCATGATGTCCACATCAAGCACTGAAGCCAGTCAGGACACGGAGACAAGCAGTAATGACACCGAGTCCTTGGTCACAACAACCTCTCTAGCCTACGTTTCCTCCCAAACTCCTTTCCTCTTCCCCCCAGCTGGTTTTGTGTCACAACAGGTCATGGCCACGGTGGTCCTACCAAACTTATTATTTGAAATGCCAGTTTGGTATCTAGTCCCACCCACTCCAATGGGAGTCGTGCACATCACCTCTACAAGGTTAATCCCTATCAATCTTGAATTGGCCCCAGCCATTCAGGATAATGTCGCAAACATTCATGCAAAGGAAATTCCATTGCAAAACCGATGATTATGACTAAGAAGACCGAAAGAAGAGGAAAGAAGGTGGAGAGTCCCTCCACACAATGGGAATCACCACGCTACGCCATATGTGACGTAGTAGGCAACCCTACCCACATTTTCCCAAAGCTGGACGAATTAAAACCGCTCGTCAGCTTTGCGATTGACGCCACAGAACCACGTTCCCGTAAAAAGGAACCTGCCACCAAAATTCAAGGCAAATCATTGCGTACCAATCAGGCATGCGCTATCTACAAAAATTATGGACACTATACCCATCATTTCCCAGAGATCCCATGATATAGGGACGTCTTACATGCCATCGAGCAATCTTATCAACAGGATCGCTCCACCCAACCATCTGGAGATGAGCCTCGCGCTATTCTATACCTATAGGAGCAACGATAGTTTCCAGAAAGACTCCCAACCATTCCCCCTCCTCCCGTCGAACGCTATGTAATCTGTGATGAGTGCGATCATTTCATCATCGATTTCCCAGCTGTGGAAATGTTCTAGCGATGGTATCTAGTTCATGTAGTATATCGCACTGACCCAGATACCCAGTATTCATGTCAGATATGTGGTGCCAATAATCCGGTACGTCATTGTCACTACATCCCTATATTCCGGGCAACGCTAGCTTGTATGTGATCCACTATAGTTCGCCTCTCCCAAGAAGATGGCTCTAACTCGGAATATATGAATAGCTTGACAACCCAAGAAGATGTGACGAGTAGATCCATCCTCTTCCTGTCAGCTGAAAGTGACCAATTAGGGAACCCTTAGTTACCCCCAACTGCCCTTTGCATAGAAGACCAACATGTGCATTATGTAGGACACCCAATCATGTGGTTTCCACTTTCCCTAACTTAGAAGTGCTACGCCACTGGTACCCAGTCACGCCACCAAGTGAGCAGGACGAGAACCCCATATCTAGACTATTTTTCCTAGTATGTCAGGGCAATCACCATGAACATCGCTGTACCTATATCTCGCAAGTACGTCCTCTAATTTATATGATAGATACATTAGAAAAGAAACACAATGATATCCTCAACTGGTACAGAAGGTATATTACCCCTAGGACAGCAACCCCACATCCACATCGGCGTAATGGGAAAACTGGGTCGACGCACCAACCAAGCATGACCTAGGTCCAACCTAGGATAACATGCAGACTATGCGACCTGATTGGCCACCGGGTCAATTAGTGCAAATAACTGAAGCACCTCGCGAGTAGTTTTCGCACAGTCTCTTCTTTTCCACAAGGACTTCTCTCTAACCAAGATTAAATCACGAACACTTATTTCCAGATTTGTTCACACTTTCATCATAAAATAAAATGTGAACATCTCCCGAAGCTTAAAGCGGCAAGAGCAGCATTAAGTATACACTCTCCAAAAGAGTTAGACACACCCAAGCCAAAAACTCGGGAATGGAAGCAAGAGCTCTCAACTTATATAACAAATCCTTTCTAAGCATCCACATCTGGGATGAAAAGTAGTGTTGATTCCCACACAATCTACTCAGTTGGCATAGTGGTACCATGCACCATTTTCACTGGCCATAACCACAAACCCGAGGCATGCCCGCTAATGGAAACATTCAGGCACCTCTGCACCAGGCACAATTTCCACTGATAGAAAATTGACCATCCTAACAGGGGACCCAACTTTGCGCTCATGCAAGCTCCCGTCACGGAGATCCTCCCCCCACCAAATGCCAACGACACGATACACCATATATGATTTGTATCATCGTGTTAGAATTAGGACTCGGGCAACCCACACATCTTGGGTCCCCAACCATGTTCCCGTCGTAAAAAAACATGGTACCCTAAGCTTTTTCATTGATTTCCATGAGATCCCGAATTTACATGCCACCATTGAACTCCTCGATGATACCCAACCTCTAGAACAATGTCTAGTACAACTAGAGCTCCTCGACGAAAGTCGCTGCAACACAACGAGGCCCACAAGAAATGGGTAAAAGCATCATTCGACTGCCACATCAACCTTCACTCATTCACTGAGGGATAACTAGTCCTCCTCTACGATGTCGCAAAAGAAGCCCTAGGGCTAGGAAAGTTTGAAACCTTGTGGAAAGGACCCTACATTAGAAAACATTGCCTCCTCAAGGGGGCATACATCTTGACTAAGCCGGATGAAACATGCCTCAGTAACCCCATCAATGACCTTTACCTCAAGAATTCTACCCACAAGGGCCGAGAAGGCCCTCCCCTAGAGTCAACGTACACAGACCCAACCACTTTAAATTTTTGACCAAAAGAATTGTTACAAAGCATAATATAGTGTCAAAATGGACTACCAACCCGACCCCTACTTCGGATTTGCTGATGGAGCATCACGATGGTCTCAAAGTTTAGCATCAACTGCCTAGGTTATCTATCACCCTGACCGATCACTCCTTGACACCATTGGTGTTTGTATCAGCTCAAAATCAAACAATCAGGAAGAATATGATGCTGTCATTGGACTTATGTACAATGCCCTCAATCAAGGCATACAACATATACACATCTACCTTGATCCCCAGTTAGTAGTGTCACAGTTAAACCAAACATTTGAGATAAGAGATTCACATCTGTTTAGAAAATATTTGTTTGCAAAAAGATTAAGCAGACAACTTGACTATATTACATTCACACATGTACCAAGGAGTCAAAACCAAACAACTGTTTGCATAGCTAACAATATTCTAAACTGGAATGCATCTCGGATAAACCATCATACATAAAAAATAAAAACATAGAAAACGTAGATATCCATCAGCATAGCATAATCCATAAAAAAAAACGTCGACAAATGTTCCAAAATACTCTGGATAATCCGGGAAGCAATTCAATAACTGAAAACCATAGGAGCTTAAAAACCAAAATATCCTGACATCATTTATCCATCAGAAATTAACCATGGGTTCCAAACACCTGACCATGTTTATCATCACCTAATATTGCACATGATAAGCATCCTCGTTGGTCGGTAGAGCCTCCCCTCCATGGTGCTCGTCACCCAAAGTAGACCATATATCACGAAAATAGTGATGCCATGGCCATACCACTATAGTTCCGAAAGCACCTCATGGCCATTCACCTGCGATGCATCAGGTCAAGTTTTACCATATCAATATAAAACCCCTTTCCCAGACGACTAGGTTTTGCAAGCAGATTGAAAGCGCACTACCACGCCTCACATTTTGCCTACCATACCTCCATTAGCATAACCCATCTGAAACATTTTCCATCTGCTTCATCAATATCATACATGAGACCAACCAATGAGGCCCCCACCCTCAACAAAAAACCTTCCTCACATCATCAATGAGCAAACACTTTCATGTTTTGGGGCACCTATCTCTGTGTTTTATACAAACCAAACCCCATTATTTTATTCTTTTTCTAGGTGTACAAAGACTGCAAATGATGCACTATGTCCCCCACCTACCCATTCATTTTTTCTCCCATGGCAGCAGTCCTTGGTCACCCTTGGTTGGAGTATCACACCCTCACACAAAATCCACCATGACATTCATAACTAGTTTATACCCACCCTGGAAGTCCTATCGACTCTAAGGATTTCCCCATCAGAAATAGTTATGAATACCGCTAAGCTTCTTTTTATACTCCGAACTTGGGCCACTGGATCCCCATCATTAGTTTTTAGTCACCCCTCGCCATCATGCCTATGTTAAACCCATCATATCCAGGATCCTGATCCCCAGCATCAATGACCCTCTCATTCGGTTGAGGCTTCCTTTTTGTCGATATCAACACCTATTTTCCAAAAAGGAAGTGGTACCTTGGATCACCCCTCTCTGTAAAAGGGACATCCTTGGGTGGAACTGTGGGAGACATAATTTCCCACAGATGTCATCGATCCTCTTGACATTGGACTACAACAAAAGCTTTCATGTCAAGATGGTATCATACCTTACAACCATTACACTTTGATCAAATTCGTCGAAGACCCGTGCCTTTATAAGCATCTCTTTCAGTAATGCTTACATGGTAAGGTCCTAGCCAATGCCTATGAGTACAATGTGAATCTCCATGCCATACCAACTTTACGCATATGAGTACACCACATTCCACCTATTCTCAAAGAAAAAATTCCGTCAGCAGCCGTCGTCATAAACCAACAGGTCACTACCATACTAGTGACACAGACATAATATGTATCTATCAAATAGACTTGTTTAACTAGCCAAAGCATCACGAGCATGGGACATTCCTGCCTCGTAGAAATTTGTATATAGTATACCATTTCTTGCAGGAATCCCACAGGACATGGTAGCTCTTAGACCTAGTGTAGGGTGTCTCCAACTCCAAGCTACATGCAGATCTCTCTCTCTCTCTCTCCACAAAGTACACATAAAAGAAACTATAATGTATTTCAACTATACAATTCTTCCTAGACCTCACACATTAGGGGGAAACTGTTATCACTGGAAAATCAGACAAGCAAATATGACATTATTTATTGTCAGGCAGAATGATTTACAGGGCTGAGAAACATTAGAGAATCTGAAGTATTTAAAAATCTTTAAGGTCTAAAAGGAAAAATCAAGTTGCGCACTGAAGGAACTAGTGAAATGTGCCTTTGCGCACATAATTCTTCGATAAGCGCACCTTTGCATGGCTTTTCCTCAAAACACCGTGCGACCCTAAGAGTGGTGGAAGTCACTTTCCAAGACCACAAGGCACACTCTAGGACATTGATCCCACACTTGAGGCTGCCTAAGGAAAACCACCCAAGCCTCCTTAGGACCTCAAGGGAGCACACAATGGAATAAATGTGGGACACAATGGAATCACCCTCCTATCTTGTGTCACCATCCACAATGTACCAAGAGAGGGAAGGAGGATTTGAATTCTATTATAAAAGACCACCAAGAGATGAAAAATATGAGAACAAATTGTTATGCTGGCCAGAATTGCCCCAAGCAATACTAGCAGTGTGTGATCCAGAGCAGAGATAGAGGGGACTCTGTTGTTGGCCATCCAACAACTCCAATCCACCATTGTAGAGAGAGGGAGACTTTGCACCAAGGCAGCTCGGAAGTAAAGACATCCTTGCATCGGGACTTGGAACTCCATAGTTCTAAGGGCCCCTTGGAAAGTGGGTAAAAGTTTCATCCTTAATTCCTACCAACACTCAATAAGAGGGGACGTAATCGCCATCGTTTGGATTATTGAAGTTGTTTGATTCTATTCATAGCTTTTGTTTTAGTTTAGTTTTTATGTTTCAATATGCATGCTATTTCTCTATCTAGTATGTTTATGTTTCAGCATGTTCCACTAACTTGCTTGAATCCATCTATTTTCTGCCTGTGACCAACAACTTAAGAGGGAAAAACCACCCCTCTTCAGCAAGTGTGATTTGGTACATTCGTGCGCCAAATCACACTAACATAGGATGTATGCCACATATTGCTGGGAAGACCCTAGGAGTTTGACTGAAAAGTTGTTCCTAATGGTCGAAGAAATACTTATACCCTAGAGAAGGATGGGAATAAACACACATTGCTGCCCTTAAAGAATGAAGTAGACAAATAATCATCTGGAAACAGTGTTATGCTGATGAGTGGTAAAGAACTGCTGCAAGAAGTCGAGAAGGATGAAGAATTACAATTTGTTGTTGTGGGTAAACCAAAGGTAATTATGACTTCTACAAATTTAGATGATCTACTTGAAGAAATTAAAAATCTACTAAATGAATTTGCTGATATTATTGTTGATGAGTTTCCAAATGCATTACCACCAATCAGGAGTATTATTCATCACATAGATCTAATACTTGGTTGAGTTTTCCAAATAAAGCAGCATATAGGTTAACTCCTCAGGAAAATGCAGAAGTTGGGAGACAAGTGCAGGAATTGATGGATAAGGGGTTGATAAGAGAGAGCCTTAGTCCATGTGCTGTGCCAGCAGTACTTAGTCCAAAGAAAAGTAGGGAATGGCGGATGTGAACAGATTCCAGAGCCATAAACAAAATCACCATCAGGAATCATTTTCCTTTACCACACATGGATGACTCACTGGATTGCTTGAGTGGTTCAAAATATTTCACTAAAATAGATCTGAAAAGTAGTTATTAACAAATAAGGATAAGAGAGGGGGATGAATGGAAGACTGCGTTCAACAAAAAAATGGTCTGTATGAATGGTTAATGACGCCTTTTGGACTCACTAATGCACCCAACACATTCATGATTTTAAAGAATGAAGTCTTGATGGAGTATGCAAGCAATTTTGTAATTGTTTATCCTGATGATATTATGGTTTTTAGTCGAAGTAAAGAGGAGCATTTGGAGCATCTTAAACCAGTTTTAAAGACTTTGTAGAAAGAGAAATTCCTAATAAATTTGAAGAAATGCAGTTTTATGAAGGAAGAGCTAGTTTATTTGGGATTCATAGTCTCTAAATAAGGCTTAAATATGGACCCAGAAAAAGTTCAAGAAATTTTGAATTGGCTGACTCCAAAGAACATATTTGAGGTAAGAAGCTTTCATGGTCTTGCAAGTTTCTATAGGAAATTCATAAAAAGTTTTAATCAGATCTGTGCACCAATTATTGAAACAATCAAGTAGAATAATCAGCCATTCAAGTGGATGGAAGTAACAGACCGAAACTTCAAACTGTTGAAAAATAAAATCACAGGAAAACTAGTTTTGGCCTTGCCGAACTTTGAAAAAGTTTTTCCAGTCGAAACTGATGCTAGTGGAGTTGTAATTGGAGTAGTTTTAAGTCAAGAACAAAGACCAATAACATATTTCAATGAGAAATTGAATGAAGCTAAGAAGAAATACTCATCCTATGACAAGGAGTTTTATGCTATTGTGCAGACATTGAAAAAATGGAGGCAATATCTTTACCAAAAGAATTTATTTTATATTATGAAAATCATGCATTATATTTTATCAATAATCAGCTGAAGTTGAGCCAGAAGCATGCCAAGTGGGTGGAGATTTTGCAGAGTTTTACTTTCGTGATTAAGCATACAAGCGGTAAGTTGAACAAAGTCGTTGATGCTTTGATAAGAGTGAATTTAATTGTGTAGAAATTAAAAGTTGGTGTTGTGGGTTTTGAAGAGATGGTTGACATGTATAAGGAAGATGCAGAATTTAAAGTAAGTTGAACAAAGTCGCTGATGCTTTGATAAGAGTGAATTTAATTGTGTAGGAATTAAAAATTGGTGTTGTGGGTTTTGAAGAGATGGTTGACATGTATAAGGAAAATGTAGAATTTATAGACATTTATGCAGCTGTGAAAAATCATTAAATTCACAATAGAATCCAATAGTTGGATTATCTTATCCGAGGAGGTTTGCTATTTAAAAATAACGAGCTGTGTATTCCCAAATGTTCTATGAGGGAAAAAATAATTAAAGAAAAACATAGCGGAGGCTTATCTGGACACTTTGGACAAGACAAGACATTTTCTCAGGTAAATGTTTTTTACTGCTGGCCAAAGATGAAAACTGATGTTAAGATATTTGTTGAGAAATGTAGGATTTGTCAGCATGATAAGGGGAGAAGCCAAAATACCAGATTGTACCATTCATTGCCAATACCAAACCGGCCTTGGGATATAGTTAGTATGGATTTTGTTTTGGGTTTTCCAAAAACTCAATTGAAAAATGATTCTATCTATGTTGTCGTAGATAGATTTTCAAAAATGGCTCATTTTATTGCATGCAAGAAGACTAGTGATGCAACTCATATTGCTAATTTTATTTTATTTTATTTAATTAATTTATTTATTTTTTCTAGAAATTATAAGGTTGCATGGGCTACCTATAAGTATTGTATCTGACAGGGATGCAAAGTTTTTTGGGCATTTCTGGAGAGCTCTGTCGAAGAAAATAGGTGCAAACCTGAGTTTCAGCTCAGCCTATCATCCTCAAATGGATGGACATACCGAAGTAGTAAATATAAGCTTAGTTTATAAAAATCCTAAGCAGTGGGATTTAGCACTTACTCAAGCCGAGTTTGCTTATAAATATACTCTTAACCAGATTACCGGGATGAGTCTATTCCAGATTGTTTTTGGGAGGAATCTGAGAGGTGTGTATGAGCTTAGAAATTTAGGCAAATAAGAGACAAGGAGTGCAAAGGCAGAAGAGTTTGCAGAGCAGATGCAGAGGCTACAGGAAAATGTCAAAGAAATAGTACAGGAAAGCAGTAGCAAATACAAACAAAGAGCTAATATACAGAGGAAAGAAAAATAATTCCAAGTGGGTGATCTCGTCATGGTATACTTGAGAAAAGAAAGGTTTCTTGTTGGGACTTATAAATAATTGATGATGAAAAAGATAGGGCCGTGCAGAATTGTAAGAAAATTTTCAACCAATGCCTATGAAATTGAGTTTCCAGAAGGAGTTGGTATATCTCCAATCTTCAATGTTGCAGAATTGTACCCATAAGGAGTCAGAGGCAGAGCTACAAGATGAACCTACAGAAGACGAATTTCAAACTTTGAATTGGAAAGAACAAATGTCGAAGACAATTAAGAAAGAGGTGGAAGCTGTTCTGGAGATGAGAGTAACTAAAAGAACCAAAGGACAGATTTATTTTCAGTATCTAGTCAAATGGAGGGGATAACCAGTGGAGGATGCCAGTTGGTTAACAATGACAGAATTACAGAAGTATGGAGTAAATCCCGAAAGTTTGATGGGTGCTTCTTTTCTTCCTCGAGATTCTGATGTAGGAGCATCACATGAGATGAATTTCACCGGCCTGTGTGGTCAAGTAATCTTTTAGTAGAGGGTTGGATCTCTCGAATTTACTTTTATTTATCTATTGTAATAATTTTCTTTTATTTCATTTATTGTAATTGTTAGAGAAATTCTAAATTAGGATGAAAAAGATAATACTGCTAGAAGGAAATGCATCGAACATTGGAATAAGGATTTATTTGTTAGTTTGTTAAAAATAGTGAGTGCATTTAGTATAAAGGAAGGACAAAGAGAGAGAAATAGAGAGGACAGAGCGAGAGACAAAGAGGACAGAGAGAAATCACAGATCGATGTAATGAAGCTGAAAATGGAAAATAACTCCGTGTTTTATTTTCTGAGTAATTGATTGAATCATAGATGTGCAAGTAATTGTTCTTGTGCGTGTGCATTCATCCAAAATCTGTTAAGGATCACTTGCGATAGGAGTTCAAATTCGGGTATTAATCCTTCTATGCATTTATAATTTCTTGTCTTCGCCTCAGAAATCTGAATCAAACATGTTTAAAGGCATATCCATGTGATATTTCAAGTTCCAAGACTTAAAATAAATTAGGCAAAGTTCTGTGCTTTTATTACAAACCCGTGTGTTGTGATTTCGTTCGAAAACCCAAGTTTTTATGTTTGCATCGCAAATATTAAAAATTGTGAAATATCGCATCGCATCGGTATAATATTTCATACATTGCAATCAACAATTTATATGTTTATTGTTAAAGTTATTTATTATAAGTTGCGATACCCGATATGTGATAAGGTATTCGCAGCGATTTGTGAAATCACAAAATCGCAAAATTTGCAATATAGGTATTGCACGACTGGCAGAGTTTGTTATTTTGTGTGACATGCGATAAAGGTAAATCTGCAAAGTGCCGACGAGTGTAAATTTGCAAAGAGCCGAAGTGAGATAAGTTAATATTTTCGATATGCGAAATCGGTAAAGTGAGATATTTTTCTGGAAAATGCGATATAGTTAAAAAGGGACTAATTGAGGATTAATTGTGGTTTAAATATTTTAAATTGAGTTTGCATAGGAACAGTGCGCCTGTACATCACCCTCACTGGAAATAATCTAATATCCAGACTGGTAAATAAAGGTGGCTGGGGCATACTGAACTTTAGAAGCTTCAATCTATCTCGTTGACAACAAACCTATTGCACATATTTGGAGAGAAAGGGCTCTGGAAAAGTATCATTATGGAAAAATATATTCAAAAAGGAGAAATGGAGTGGATCAATGTAGGTGCCCTAATGAAGTTTTGTATAACAGTAGTGTGGTGGAGCCTAAGGACTGCAATCCCATGACTATGTAGAAATCTTCGTTGGGATTTTGGAGACAGACAGATGATTCAAGTGGGGATAGATGCCATCAAAGGCATGCAAGGATGTTGTTATCACTCATAAATTTTTAAAATTTCATTGATAGGGTCACTCACATCACTTACATAGGTTTCATCTTGTCTTCATAGAATGGTTCATGAAATTGATGGAAAAACCATGAAATAAGCCTTACCCTAAGTCTAGAAACCTCCATGAGTCATGTCATGTTCGTCAAATCCACTCCATTCCACTTAGTTTAAATACAATTCCCCAACCAAAGGAGATAGGAAGCCATGATCATAGATCAGTTTCCATCCGAGACTGGGGTCCTGCTCCCTTCCATATCGGTGATGGGTTGGGCGGTCACATGTAGAAAGATTGGACCCTGTTAGGGGCAAGGGGGCGCCCCAGGCCCTATCGGTAAACCAGAAGGGTCAGCGCGACAATCCCTGACTAGACAAGCAAACCAATAGAAGATTCACCAACAACAATATGGTCAGGGATGGCGTGAGGCGACGTAGTTCATCCGATGAATGGAGATGGGATAGAACATCCATCAATCTTGAAATTAGACAATATATATTAATCCATAAAAGAAAGAGAATCTCACCTCCCGTACCCCGAATTTCATGTCCAAAATTAAGAAAAGTGCAGCCCAGTGGGAATTCTCCCTTCAGGATCAGAGAATGACTAGCCCATATTTCAATATGAACTCAAGTGCCCCAGATTCCCATCACCGGAAAAGACTGTCCATTCAAATCCAGAATTCCTTCAAAGATTAGATCATTCCATATCAATAAGGGCCTAGGATTAGATTCTTTTACAACCTCGTGGAGACCCGATGACGCTACCAGAAGTATATGAAAAGGGTGGTGGGTGAGACGATAGAGAAAAGAGGGAAGATTGATCACTGAAGAAGGAGAGGACGCAAGTGAGAAAACACCAAATGAAATTTCTCCAAATGATTTCTGGGTTTTGGAGGTGATGTGTTTCTTAGTCCCTCCACAAAGTTTCAGGGCTAGAGCACACCGGTGCTACCCCAACTACACAAAATTTCAATGGTTTTAGATGTGTGCGATGAATTTGGCCTCTAAAGGGGAGTCAATTGGCTAAAAATGTGATGGGTAATTTGGCCTCTGAAGGGGAGTCAATTGGCCAACAATGTGATGGGTGATAGCCTGGTCACTATGCAATATCCAATGTATTTTGGATTAATGTATATGAGTGTGATTTGTGACCAATATGGAATTCGATAATTTTATTCAATGGAGATAATTTTATTCAATGGCTTGGGTGGATATCACATTCAAATTGTGTAGTTGCTTTTAATGTTTAAGGGGTCATAAAGATAAGGTACAAGGTTTTGGTAAATAGTGGAATGGTTAAAAAGATTGAGGTTTTGGTAAATAGTGGAACGGTTAAAAAGATTGATTAAAAAAACTAGAATGAAACATCATGGGTCAAAGGTCACTAATTAAGATATAAAAATGGTTTTTTGAAACATAATGGGTCAATATTAGTGTTTTTTGGCATAATATTAGTGTTAATGAGTTTGTTAATTTTGGTGTTGTCAAGTGTTTTGAATATTTGAAATATAAATGATGTAATGATGCATGGAGTCTTGTGTGTTTTTTTTTTTTTTTTTTTGAGAAACACAAGGGTGAAATATTGGTTGTAGTAAACATCTTAGAGTTTTTGGTCCACATTGTAAATCTTAGGTGTAGGAAAGTTGATTTTTGTGTGTGTTTTGTAAGCCTAGTTTTAAAGGAATGTATGTACTAGTGTGTGTGATAACACATGTGATCATGTAGTATATCCTTCTTATGCATAAAGGATGTGGTATCAAGTTGTGGAATAAATTACTTGGACGGGGATATGAAAATTTGGAGGCATCTTAACTCTATGAGGATCATAAGCACACCAATGTAAGTGCAGAGAAATTTTCTTTTACAAGTAGGAGTCTCTCGAGGATCTATGCTATAAGCAAAAAAGTGAATAAATCACTGGAAAGGTTTAGGTTTTGTGTTCATTTTGGATTGGCTTTGAGGTTTTTGATGGGGACTTAAATGACTGAGGCTACTATCCAATAATGAATAGGTTTATTGGGTCGCATTTAGTTACCATTTATTTTGGTATAGTTGTTTCAATATTCTTCATAGGTGGTTTGGAAGTGTGTTGATAATGTGCTTAAATAAGAGGAAGGAATTCTGGAGGTGGAAATCAGAACGATGTATATGTTGTAGATTTTTCTGTGAGGATTTGGAATTGGCTCCATTGATGTTTGGGTAGAGACTAGTTTGATAGTTTTGGTAGCCATATTTCATAATATTTTGATCCTTTTTTGATATGCTAAGGGCTACTAGATTCTTTCTTCGAAAATTTGTTCTTTATTATTTGTTTTCTTTGAATAACTCATCTTGGAGAGCTCTTTTGGGGGGAAATCTTGCTTACGTTTTTCATTGGATTTGGGACGGGGTTTCTATGATGAGAGTTGGTGAGAGGCTTGTTGTGTTAATTTAAGAGGTTATCCTAATAACCGTTGTTTATTTACTTCATAAAGAAGGAATACGTGAATGTGCTGGAGGTAGAAATGTAACATTGTGGGGGTTGATATTTATTAGGTGGTGAAGCCTTTTCATGGATTTAACTATCATTCTCTCACTCTTCTTTTGATATGTAGGAACATTGATTAAAGAACGTATTAGGTACCTATAATACTAGTGTATTCCCATTATTGTTATTGTTGGTGTATCCCCCTTATTGTTATTTTTGTGCTCCATAGGATCCCACTATTGTTATTTTTGTTCCCTTACATTATTATTGTTATGTAGGCTTTGATTATAGTGTGACCCATTAGAATCCTATATATAGAAATGAGGTCTTGTCATTTGTGTCATCCAATAATTGTTTATTTATGTGATGCAAAGGATGTTTCCCCCTCGAAGAAGTTGATTTCAAGTCGTTGATTTATCTCTTATTCTGATTTGTGATCTGGTTTCATAACATTTGGCATTAGAGCTTTCGATTCTAAGGTTTCACTGTTTCAATTAGGTCATCTTTACATTTTCGCTATAAATTATTTTATACGAGGCTTCATAAGATGAAATTTCGACCACATGGAGTCGAAATATTGATGAAATTCGTTTAAATTTTTTAGATATTGGTTCGCTATATTTTATGAGACATGGTCTAAAGAAGTTATGGTTTTTGCAGGCTCTAGAATTCAACCTCAAACAAGTGATTTAGGGAAAATTTTCATAACTTACTATCCAAACCTCAGATTTGAATTTTGTAAAAAGTGATAGAAAGTGCACAGATTGTAGTTTTTCGTGCATCATTTTCAAGGATGAAGGTTGAAACAGTGACATGTGATATTCCATACAATTTTTCTCTACTAAACCAGTCTATAATCAGGCCATTATTGGAGATTGAGCATAAATATTTCTTGAAGAATCTAATCTCGGTCTAACATGTGGAGTTAGAAATAAGAATTAGAGAGATACTAGAGGATGGAATTTCAGACCTTAGAGATACAAAATCACATAGATACAATAGTTTCAATATCGAGCTCCTAAAAAATGAGAAAAATGTGTGTATTTTTAAAATTTTTGTGTAATTTTTATTTGAAAAATCAGTTTGGAGTGTGATTCAAAGGACATAATGAAGCATAGATATCATTGTTTGATTCCAAAATGTCTTGAAACAAAAAAAGATACACTTAATAAGCAACTAGAAAAATCTACTATGGTACATGAAGGAGAGGGAGAAATGCAAGATGATATATCAAAATTAAAAGACCAATTGCAACAAATTTTGCTATCACAAAGAGTAACAAAAAATGAGCTAGAAGCTATAATATGGATGGGCAAGCTGATCATGATTCAAGTAATATTCAAAAGCATTCTAGTATATTGGATGCATGCACATATTTCACATCCCCCAAGTTATAAGAAAAGAAATTAAATCTATCGTTGCAATTGTTTTTTGGTCTGGGTCCGACCCCAAAAGAAGGATCCCCCTTGTTGGACTTAATCTAATCTCTAGACTGGTAAAGTAAGGTGGCTAGGGCATTCTGAAGTTTCTAGACTGGTAAAGAAAGGTAGCTAGGGCAAGCTGAACTTCAAAAGATTCAATCTACCTCCACTGACAACCAGCCTATGGTGCATCTTTGGTGAGCAAGGGATCTCACAAAACATCATGATGGAAAAATATATTTAGCAAGGATAAATGAAGTGGATACATGCAAGTGCCCTAACGAAGTTCTGTATATCAGATACGTGATTGAGCCTAAGGAAGGAAATCCCATGGATGTATCACAATATACGTTGGGATGTTGGAGACAGACAAAGTATTCAAGTGGGGATGGATGGCATCAAAGGCATGCCAAGATTCCATCATCTCACGACACCTGTCATAAATATTTTCAATCAACAGGGATACTTGAATCTAGCTAGTATTGGGAGGGGTCCTTAATTTCCACTTCACACCCCCATTTGGCCTCATGCTTGGAACATTGGGATCCCAACGTACTTGGAGGTCGAATGGGAAGTATTTCGTGGAAATCTCTGTTAGGCTGACATAACATTGATCCCTCATACAAACAAAGTAGTTTGGTGCGGGAATTTATATGGTGGAAAATCACAAATTTTGAGGCATATTAACATATTGCTTCTTGTTTACAACCCCTTCCACTTACCGATCACACCGCATGCTTGTGGAGTTGGGAGGCTCCTCTCAAGATATTATTTTTTTCTTGGTTAATACTACACAATCACATTTTAACTTGGGAAACACCCTTGAAGAAAGGATTTGTTGGGCCTGACAGATGTTTGCTTTGTAAGTCTGCGATGGAGGATTGTATCCATCTTTTCACTCTCTTCCCATTCACCAGGGACATATGGAAGCGTGTGACCTCTCTCTTGGGGATACATATTGAAGTTGTTCAATCATTCATTACTTCTTGGATTTGCTCATGGGAACGACAACATAAGGCTTTTCGGGTTGTTCCCCTCTATGTCTTTTGTGGCATGTAGCGCTTTCAGAATGAGTATATCTTTGAAGGAACCTCCCTAGATTCCATGCTATCATCCCTTCACATTGTTTTACATTTTTAGTAGATAGGTCCTTGGACCTCTAAGGAACCCTCTTGGAAATTCATTTTTGCTGATATGGCCATATTTTCCTGATTTGTTACTTTGATGGGGCCTTAGTCACAGGGCCCTGTGGTTGTGGAGTCTCTTTTCACATTGATTCTGCTATGTTCTTCCGATTCAAGTGGTTTGGAGGATTAGGGGACCATTGTAGTGATGAAATTTTGGCTTTATGGGGTGATTTACAAGTTGCACAATGGCTCAACATTGATAATATTTTGGTTGTCGGGGAATCTATATCAACCATCCGATGGATTGAAGACAATTTTTCCGTGCAGGTCCATGTTGCACATTTTAGATCTAAAGGCCCACTTCCTTGATATCACTTTCCAACACGTCTTCAGAGAACAAAAATTTGAAGCAGACACCCTTTCCAAGCGTGCTCTGTCTCTCCTGCTCAGACACATGCATTTTGAACTGATTGTGGAAGGGGCACTACGAAGTCATGGAAATTTGATGTTTTCTAATCAATTCGGTTTCCCCATGGAATCTCTTTTTGTATTTTTTGGGCGCATACCGTGTTTCTGACATCTTATTTTTTGCTCTTATCATCTCTCATATTTCAAACATGAGTTTGGTGTGCATGATGATAAATATGCACTTTTATTGCCTCAAAGATCTTCTGCTCTATTTTTCACATTTAAAATAGGGTTTAATTTTAGTAATCTAGAAGAACAAATTTCTTGTGTTGATGTCTACAGTTTTAAAGCACTCGAGACCTATGCTTTTGTAACACATTTCATATCAATGAAAATGTTCTATTTTTTACTCTTAAAAAAAACCAAGATGGATGGTTTGGAAGAAAAAATAAAAGGCAACATGGAAGGCATGTTTGATGGTTTAAAAGTATATATGGGAGTTTTTAAAGTATATATGGATGTGATGAATGTCAAATTGGAAGGGTTGACAATGTTGGTGCAAGAAATGCTTCCCAATGGTCAAAAGACAATCCATGAATATCATGTTGAGAACAAAATAAATATGAATTATGATTTTAGAGACTCCAATGTGGGGTTTAAAATCCACCACATTCCAATGATCAACATGAGGAGGTTTGATGGAAGGATCCGGTAACATGGATACTACATATAGAACAATTCTTTGATTTACATGATGTGCCCCATCATGCATTGCATCTTTATATTTAGAACAAAATCTGTTTGTATGGTATCAATGACTTTGTTCTCGTAAATCAATTTTCATTTGGATAATTTTTGCAGAAGAATTAGTAGCATATTATGAGGATATAAATATTAATACCTTCTTTTCCTAATAAATAAATATATAAAAAAAGAGTTCAATGGCGAAGCACATTGAGAAATTCCAAAGATTACATATCAAGGTAAATGATATTCCAGAGGAGCATAAGGTTGATGTCTTCATAGGGATTTTAAATGTTAACATCCAACATGAGGTTCAACTTTGGGAACCTAATTCATTGGAGAAGACATTCAAGGTGGAAAGAAAAGTTGAAAGAAAAATTATGGCAACAAGAAAGTCTACCACTCACAACTATAAATATGGAAGCTTTGTTGCTCCTAGCTTCCTACAACTTACAAGGTTGACACCAAACCAACTAGAGGAAAAAAGAGAAAAATGGTTTTGTTACAATTGTGATAAAAAATACACTAAGGGTCATAAGTGTGGTGAGAAAAAAATATTTTAATTGTGAAGAGGAGGAAGAGAAGGAAAAATAAACATCAGAAGAAGAGGATCTACACCAAGAACCAACCCGAGAGAAAGAAGAAATGAGTCCGACCATATCTTGTAATGCATTGACAAGAATTACCACTCCTCAAACTCTCAATATAGAATGATATATCAAGTTAAAAAAAGGTAATAGTGTTGATCGAATCTGGTAGTACCTATAATTTTATTCATTGTAAGATAGCTGTAAGGAATCAAATTGCTTTCTGTTAAACCAGGAGGTAACTCCTCAAATCAGAATGTGTATTAGCTGAAGAATGTACATGCATTTATACATGGAAGTGAGGCTATTGGGATTCATCTCCCAATGACTCTTGGCCTTCATTATTTCCTAATATTATTTATTATACAATATTACATATCCACACCCAACCCATAGGATTAGGTGTCAACATTCCCCCCTTTAATCCGAAGGGATGTTGGTGAGCCCAAGCATCGATCTGAACTTTTCAAACTTTTCTATTCCAAGTGCTTTGGTGAAGATATCAGCAGTTTGCTCATTTGTGGAACAATGATGTAGATGGATGGTTTTGGCCTAAACATGATTTCAAATTAGATGGTATTTTGTATTGATGTTCTTTGTTCGATCATGGAACTTTCGATTCTTGGACAACTTTATTACAGAAGTGTTGTCGATCATGAGTGGTGTGGAGTACATTTGTTTGATCTGCAAATCTTCCAGGATTTTTTGGAGCCACACAATTTCCTTTGTTGCTTCAGCTGCTGCCACATATTCTGCCTCGGTCGTGGAATCTGCTGGAACTGACTGTTTGCGTGATCTCCATGAGACAGCTCCTGATCCAAGACTCATGGTGTAACCTGTAGTAGACACCCTTGTTTCTTTGTCGCCATCAAAGTTTGAATCAGAGTATCCGATCAAGCTGAAGTCGCCTACCTGTGTATATTTGAGTCCAAAGTCTTGAGTCCCCTTCAAGTACCTTAACACTCTTTTTACAGCAGACCAATGTCCTTCACAAGGTTTTTGCATGAACCTTGAGAGGATTCCAACAACAAATGAAATGTCAGGTCTGGTGGTGGTCAGGTAGATAAGAATTCCTACAAGCTGTCTATACTTAGTTGCATCCTCAAATTCCTTCCTTTCAATAGATGTGAGCTTCAAGTTTTGTTCCATTGGAGTGGTTAAGGGATTACATTCATCCATGCCAAACTTGTTCAAGAGATCTCCAATGTACTTCTTTTGAGAAAGAAATATAAATTTAGGATGTTGAATTACTTCAATACCCAGATAGTAATGAACATGACCCAAATCGGTCATTTCAAAACCTTTCTTCAACTCTTTCTTCATGGATGCAATATAGCTCTCATTGTTCCCTGTTATCAAAAGATCATCTACATATACCACAAGATATACAACTGTTTTTTCAACTTTCTTAACAAACAAAGTTGCATCATCAAGATCAAAATGTTTGAAGTCAAGTTTCAGAAGATGCTCGGTTAATTTCTCATACCAGGCTCGTGGTGCTTGCTTGAGGCCATACAAGGATTTTATAAGCTTGCAAACTTTGTGTTCTTGACCCTTTACAACAAATCCTTCTGGCTGGGACATATAAACTTTATCCTTTAGATCTCCATTCAAAAAGGATGTTTTTACATCCATCTGATGGAATTTCCATCCATTCTGAGCTGCGAGGGCAAAGAGAGTCCGGATGGTGGTCCATTTTGCTGTGGGAGCAAAAGTTTCTTCATAATCGATTCCTTCTTTTTGTGCAAAACCTTTTTCCACAAGCCTAGCCTTGTGCTTGTCAAGTGAGCCATCTGCTTTATACTTGTTCTTGTAGACCCACTTACAGCCAATTGGTTTCGTTCCCAAAGGCGGATCAACCAGCTTCCAAGTGCCATTATTTATCAAGGCATCATACTCATTCTGCATCGCTTCTTTCCATTCATCATGAGAAGCGGCTTCTTTGAAGGAAGTTGGTTCATGATCTGTAGACAAACTCAATTCACAGTTATAAGCAATATCCATATCAACAGGGGAATCAGAATTATCTACATCACCTTCGATTTGTTGAGTGGAACTTCTTGTTCCTGTTTTTCCAACCTCATCGGGATGAACATTCTCCAGTGTCTTTGTCAGCCATTTGGGAGGACCTTTCTGAGATGGCCCAGGCTGGTCATTTGACTGAGTTGGGATTGATTCAAGATTCAATCTCCTAATTCTGTCAATCACATCATCCAATGTGTCATCCATGGTTGTTTCTTCATGTGGGGGAGAGAGTGCTTCAGGACATGATTCCACAGTTTGATTCAATATCGGAATCCCCCCTTCAAGATGTGGAATCTCATTATCAAATTCTTGGAGAGACTTTGAATCTATCCAGGCGATCAAGTTGCCGCTCAACAAACTTGTCACTCTTGGAAGATTCAAGGAATATGACATCTCTTGCTATCACAAAATTCTTATTTTCTTCATCATAGAGACGATATCCTTTGGAGGTATTGGAGTACCCCAAGAAGATACATTTTCTACTTCTAGCACCAAGTTTGTTCCTTTGACCCTTGGGTATCAAGGAATAACAGGTGGACCCAAAGACCCTGAGATGCTTTACCGAAGGAATGTGGCCATGCCACATTTCAAAAGGAGTTTTGTTTCTAATTGAACTTGAAGGACACCTATTCTTTATGTAAACAACACATAGAATTGCATCAGCCCAAAACATCAATTTCACATTCTTGAAAAATAACATGGAGCGAACCATATTTAAAATAGTTCTGTTAATTCTTTCAGCTACACCGTTCTGTTGAGGATTATATGGCACAGTTGTTTTATGTTTGATTCCATGTTGATGAAGATAATTTTCAAATTCGTTTGAAGTGTATTATTTTCCATTATCAGTACGCAGAGAGCCAATATGAGTTTGTGCATCATTTTCTATCCATGCATGAAAATTCTTGAATGTTTGAAAAGCATCAGACTTATTCTTCAATAAGTAAATCCAACACATTCTGGTGTAGTCATCAATAAATGTCATCATGTATTTATTTCCATTTGCAGAAGCAATAGGCATAGGGCCACATAAATTTGAATGAACAAGCTCAAGTTTTCTATGTGCTCTGGAGTGTGAATCATGAAATGGTTGTTTTCTATGCTTTCCTAGAATACAAGCATCACATTCCTTAGGTTTTCTAGGAATTGTAGGCAGTCCATTAACACCATTTTTCTTCAACAAACGAAGGCTTTCATAGTTTAGGTGTCCAAATCTAGCATGCCATAAAAGACTTGATGAGAATGTACCTTCATCATGATGTGAACTGAATGCAAAGTTTTGAGCATGAGCAGATGAACCTTTCAGCTTCAAGAGTCTCCCTTCTTCTATTCCCTCCATGACAAGTGAGTGATATGATGCTTTTCTGACCTCTGCCTTGCCATCAAACAAGTGAACTGAGTGTCCTTGCTGCCGGATTTCGATCAGGGACAGCAAGTTTCTCTTCAACTCCGGGAAGTATAGAACCTCATGTAGGATATGATCAGGAAGACCAGGCAGTTTAAGCCTGACTGTGCCAAGCCCTGATGGCTTGAGTTTGGATTTATCTGCGAAATATACTGCTCCATCAACTTTGTCAGTGAATTCTTCAAAAAAATCTTTTCTAAATGTCATGTGACATGTTGCTCTTGAATCTAGCAACCAATCATCTCTCCATGAAGTAAATGGCACATCAAATAGGTTTTTAGTTACTCCATTGTTACAATGTGCTAGAACATAATGAGCGGATCCAGGTGCTTTACCTTTGTCTTTGTCATTATTTTTACCTTTGTCTTGATTTCTTTGCTGCTCAATTTTATCCTAAGGTGTGTCAGATTGTTTGCCCCCCTTTTCTCTGAAGTTTCTTCTTCCTCTTCTTCTTCTGCCATCTCTTCCTCTGGATGAATCTGAAGCATGTCTCTTTTCTCTATGTGCCAAGTATGCAGCCTCTTCAGAAGATGAAGGGACTGTCATCTTCTTTTGAAGGAGGGAAAAAAAAACTTTGCTGGAAAATTTCTTTTGAAGGAGAGAAAACAAAAAAACTCTTTGCTGGAAAATATACTCAAATTAAAAGGATAAAAACTCTGCTAAAAATACACTGAATTCTGCACCAAAAAAAATATATGTATATATATATATATATTTTGTTTGTTTGGAGAAAATAAATTTGTATGGGAGGTAGTATTATGAAATGGTATTGAAAAAGTGAAGGAGGGGGGCGGTATTGATTATAGACAGCGTATTGTAAATGGACAGAGGGCGATCTATATATTAGGAGTGGTATATATGGACAATAGAAAGACAACGTATTATATATGCAGGAGGGGTGGTGTTATAAGTGAAGGGGGGGGGGGGGGGCGGGGCGTATTAAATAGATAGAAGGCGGTATATGCAGGAGGAGCGGTATTATATATGCAGGAGGGGCGGTGTTATATAAACAAACACATGCCATAAAATGAGTCCATAATAGCTTGGAAAATTTAAAGGCGGTATATGCAGGAGGGGCAGTGTTATAGAAGGCGGTATATATATAAACAAACAACGTATTACATATATGAAGGGCAGCGTATTACATATATGGACAGAGGCGGTATATATAAAGAAAATGGAGCGGTGTTTTAATATGGACATCGTATTATATAGACAGAGCTGTGGAGTTCAAATCGATGCAAATGGAGCAGCGTATGACAACGCAGGTGATGGAGGCGGTATACGGTGGAATGGAGTATGGTGGGTGGTATTATATGCAGTGTATATAGAACGTGTTAACTGTAATGGAGGAGCCGGGCGTTGTAAGGTGAAGAGATGGTTTGCCGAGTTGAGTGGGACATAGTGAAAGCAGAGGAGTAGGCGGGTTATGAATTGTGAACAGTCATATATGACTGTAAACTATATGTGTTGAATGGGAGTGGTATTATAAACATCGTGGTCAGAACTGAACAGCGCGTGGTAAGAACTGAACATTGTGGGGAGAGATAGTAATGAGGGGAAGAAATGGGAGTGAGGGGGGTATGCAGAGGTGTGGAGAAATGGTATAAGGGATGTAAGGGAGGCCGAGAGGCCGTTTTTAAAAAAAAACTGGAATGTCAGAGATGCAGGACTGCAGAATTGCAGAGTGGCAGGTATCTTCTAGAACTGCAAAATGCAGAATTTCAGGGACTGCAGAATTGCAGAATCTCTAGAAGCTGCAAAAATAGAACTGGGCAAAAATTGATCAAGTGATGATTGCAAATGGAGGAACTATATATTGATCAGGGAAGTGCCATAATATCAATATAAACATGAGGGAATATGTACTGAATAGTACAATGCCTTCCATTCCAATGGGTGGTGTTGTTATTGTATTAGGAGTCCAATGGTTACAATATTTTGGGATGATAAATTTTAATTTTCAAGAACTTTTTTGATATTTTCCTGGGAAGGAAAGGAAATTGAATTAACAGGAATCACACGAAATCCAGGGAAGATAATCAAATCTAATGGCATGAAATATCCCCCAAGATATAATAAAAAATAAAATCTATTATGAAATTTTTCTATGGTCTGGGTCCAACCCTAAAAGAAAGATCCCCCTCGCTAGACTTAATATAATATCCAGATCGGTAAAGAAAGGTGGATGGGGCATAATGAACTTTACAAGCTTTAATCTAGCTCTGTTGAAAACAAACCTATGGCACATATTTGGCGAGTAAGGGCTCTGGCAAAGTATCATGATGGGAAAATATATTCAACAAGGAGAAATGGAGTGGATCAATGTAGGTGCCTATTGAAGTCCTGTATATTAGTAATGTGGCGGAGCATAAGGACTGCAATCCCATGAATATGTAACAATCTACGTTGGGATGTTGGAGGCAGAGAGAGGATTCAAGTGGGGATGGATGCCATCAAAGGCATGTGAGGATGTTGTTATCACTCATAAATTTTCAAAATTTCATTGATAGGGTCACTCGCATCACTCACCTAGGTTTCATCTTGTCTTCATAGAGTGGTACATGAAATTGATGGAAAACCCATAAAATAAGCTTTACCCCAAGTCTAAAACCCCCGAGTCATGTCATGTCAGTCAAATCCACTCCATTCCACTTAGTTTTCGCATGCATGCCCTCAAATCAAACATATGCCACTTGTCTTCTTTTTCACCCTTTGGTAGCGAATATAATTGTAGAATGTAAGGTTTCGCTATGGAATCACTTGACAATTCCTTAGTGAATTTGCCAAGTTTATAACTGTCTTCACTGCAGAATCGTGTTTTTCTGCAGAAAAAACAAAGCATGGTGAGGTGTCAAAATTCAAATGGTCAGGGGTAAAGGTTAGGTCACCTAATTAGTTATCATGATCACCCAATCATGTAAGATCGTAATTACCCTCATCATTAATTTTTGTCCTCACATTTGGCATCATTCTCCCAACTTTCGAATTGCATTTTAAATTCATCTCTAAGCATCTCTATGTCATCTATTGTTCGAGCATTTCATGTAGCAGTATAGTATTATCCTTGAAGAGCTAATTCACACCGCAAGCAACTTACTGTCTAGTGATTTCATTTGTAGGTGTCATAGTTAGGGAGACAACGAAGTTATAAATCAGGATGACAATGAAGAAGAAGGTGAACAAGGGAGGCTCTTGCGTGAGATACGAGCCTATGGACCTCAAGCTATTGAATGAAGACCCTAGTTTCATCGATGCTTTTAGAAATGTCAGATGTCTATAGTTTTGTTAGAAGATTCAAGGATTTCATGCCCAAATATCAAAGGATTTTTCATTAAACTTTACAGGTACAACCTCAAAGGTGGTAATTTTAAATTTCATAGTATCACCTGATACTATTTTTCAGGCTATAGAGATACCAAGAGAAGGTGAAGAGTGGTTCAAAGCCACTAAATTCAAAATGCAGAGCTGTGAGGAATTAGTCAAACCATAGAACATTGGAGCTGACATGGCATCGGGCATTCCCAAGATTTTTATGAAGGAAAATTATTCTAAGTTTTTATTTGTGATCCAGAATTACTTTACCTATGAGGGGAGGTTTCATATGGTTTACTTATACCATCTCATGCTCCTTTTACATTTCACTGGTAAGCAGCCCCTTGATCTGCCTTTCTTTTTGTTTAGGAGCTGAGGGAAGATGTCTGATAAGGTTCAAGCCAGGGCTGAAGGCAGCGAGACATCAATTTTTACCATGGCCTAATTAAAATCTTAGTGCTAGAAGAATTGAAGAGATTAAAATGAGATTGGACATCCTTCCCTTTCCTCGGTGGATATGAAGTTGATTCAGTGACACCTAAGAAGACTTCAAAGCTAAAAACAACTTCATCTCCAGCTGTCATAGAAGGTGTTAATGAAGAATAGGCATACCCTAGCTTGGAGCCAATGAATGTTGAATAAGAACCTATATCAGAGGCAAATATCCCACAGCCATCACTTGAAAGCAACAAACAAAAAATTAGCAAACATGGTAGCAGGAGGATAACTAGAAGCCAAACCATTGCCAAGGGAAATCTTGAAAACATCCTCCAAGAAATAGACATTAAAGAGACTCAAATTGTCCAAGCAGAAGACATTGAAGGGGACAAAAGGAAGAAATAGAAAGGCAAGACTGTTAAAAAATTAGATTTTGCAGGAGAAGATGCAGGTTTTATATTCTAGCCAAGGAAACCACTTACTTGGTTACAACCTGCAAAGGGTATGGAAAACAGGAAGACATAAAAGGTTGAAAAAGGCAAACAACCTATCAAAAAAGACATCTTAGACCTATATCCAGCAACATAAGAGGTTTTTGTGAAAAGGAAGGGAAAGGAGCAAATGATGGAAAAGGCTGAAGTACATGTATTGCATGAACAATTAAGAGAGGCCATAGAAGATGTCATTGAAATTGAATTGGAACTACAAGAAGCCAAGGTAGGCATAAAGCTAATGGAAGATTTTGAAGAAAAAATGAATGATCAGAGTAACCAATATGATAAATCACTGACAAATGCCAAAAAATTGCTTAAAAGAACAATTCCTTTGAGGAGAGTAATGAAGAACACCAGAAAAAGAGACCTATGGTTGCAATATGAAAGGAAGAAGCTCAAAGGAAAAGTTAAAGAACTAGAGGACCAAATGGAAATGCTTCAAGAAAAATTGAAGAAAAGAGGTCCGAAAATAAAAGTGATAAATGAGTCTGAGGAGGTACAACCTTCTACTACTAAGGATGGAGTGCCCAAAGCTTGAAGAGTTGGTCTAAACATTTTTGACAAATTTTGTGGCATTGAAGAAGCATCATTTTCAGTTTGGAAGGTGAAATGGTGAAGAAAATAATAATATGTTTTTAAGCCAATTAGGCAATTTCATAGCGAAGCCAAGGCTTGAAGGCTAGATTTCGCTACGAAATCCCTATAGGATAATATTTGCAACAAAACTTATTTTTGATGGAAATCAAAGGAGAGCAAGAGCTTTATTTAGCTTATATTATCTAGAAAACATATCCTAATCAGAAAGAGAGGCTAAAAGTTGACTTAGATGGTTGAAATGAATTTGCTACCAAACTACAGTACAAAACTGCCTAGTGCACTATGTTTTTGCAGCAAGGTGTTTTTAGTGGTATTTTGATGTTTGGAGAGTGTTTTGAAGAGTAGTCAACCACATGGAGGCATTAAAAGGTGGTAGTGGGACACTCCAATAGGGATTCACTCTTCTTCGACAAAGCTGTCACCTATCCAGCTTAGCATGAGGACAATGATCAAAAGTTATGTTTATCTTTCCCTAAAAAGTAGGGGTGTTAGTTCCTCAATCTAGTGGATATATTTATGTCTAGGTTATGTTGAGTGCCACTCGAGCACCTGGTCATTATCAATGTAATTATTCCATTCTGCAGATAAATGAGTGTAATAAATGAAAGAGAAAGTCCTAATAGGATTGTAAGTCTTAAGTTATTAGGTGTCTTTTTCAGTTCCATGAATATAGTTTATGGCTAAGATAGGTGTCAAAGATGATGGTTCGATGATCTAGCCAGATGTGCAGATCCAATGTAATGAAAAAAATCCTATTAATAGACAGAATATCAAAGGAGAAGGGGTTGGAGAATGTTATTTGACACTACCACTATTGTAAATTTTTATCATCAGTAATATACAGTGACTGTGTTTCTGCTTCACCTGAGATTCTTTGAGTGTTTCAATGAGCTCATGTCTTATGTTTTCTTAATATCTTGTTTCCAATACCTTGATGTTAAATTACTCAGAATTCATGTTATGCATGCTATAAATTCCTTTTAACATTGAGCTATTAAATATTTCTGTGTGTTAGTATTTTCCTTTCATTGAAATAGTAAAAGCCTCAGCTTCCACAAGGAGATCCATTTGTCATTGAATTCCCTCACACTGAATCCATAAGCCAAATGGTAGTGAAACCTATTTAATTTTTCACCCGCAATCAAATACATCAAAGCACTTATCAGAGAGTTATCCATTTGATTGAATCTTAATTGAGAAAATTATAAGTTAATTTGAGAGAGCCCTCTCAGGTTGAAGAGGCTAATCCTCAGTCAAAGGTTTTCTTAACTCTATTTTGTGATTGCTGATGGTTGTCATACACCTCTTCTCTTTTCTCTTGCAAAGATATAAGCTGGTTTATCCTCCTTTGGATAGCATTTGGCTCCTCTTCAAGTCCTTACAACAGTTTCATTACCGGAACTCCTAAAGAAGTGGAAAAAATAGCTTCAGCTCCATACACTAATTCATAGGGAGATGTATCAATGGATCGCTTTGTGAAAACTCTATCAGTCCATAGAGCAAACTTCAAATTTAGATGCCATGATCTCTTGTTTTCTTGCAGCACCTTTTTGATGATACTCACTATGCTTTTATTGGATGATTTTGCAAGGCCATTACCTTGAGGGTAATAGGCTGTTGAATTTCCAAGTACAATATGATACTGATGACAAAAGCTAATTAATTTTTTTGATTTAAAATCTTGTGCATTATCAGTAATAATCTTCATAGGACAACCAAACCTGGAAAAAATATTTTTCTCCAAGAATTGATGATGACTGAGTCAGTGGCCTGCCTTGTTGGGATTGCTTTGATCCACTTAGTGAAATAATCAGTGGCTGTCAAAATCCAACGATGCTACCCTAAGGATGATGAGTTTATTTCACCAATGAAGTCCAACCCTCATTGTTGGAAAGGCGCTTCAACATATATTGGCATCAAAGGTAAAGGAATCAACTTCTTCTTACCATCAAAAACTTGGCATTAATGGCAAGCAACGATCTTCTTGTAGATGTCCTTAAACATAGTAGGCCAATAATACCCTGCCTGAGTATCTTGTTGGCTGTGGCTTTCCAGTAATGGTGTCCTCCACAATCTCCCTTATGGAACTCTTCAATGACTTTTTCAGCCTCATCTTCCAGCAAACAATTCAAAAGAATTCCACTGGTATCTTTTCAACACAAATTCTTATTCAAAATGCAGTATCTCAATGATTTCAGCTTCACAAACCTTGATTTGGACTTAGTCAACTGAGGATGAGATTTGTGATGATGTAGGAAAAATATTACATCTCTGTACCATTCAGACAAGATGAATTCCTCTTCATTGTATATATTTAATTTACTGTTATGATGTTTTGATAATAAATATAAGTTCATCATCAAGCTTGAGCCTGAGGAGAATGCGATAAGAGTTTGAAGAAGTCTTCATTAATTTCAGAAATTTTTGTTTTCTTTGAAAGAAGGCACTAGAACTACAATTTCTTTGCTGTACCACAGGGGCACACCATCCCCAGTGGAGCCAATATTATCACTCATAAAATTTCAAAATTTCATTGATAGGTTCACTCACATCACTCACCTAGGTTTCATCTTGTATTTATAGAATGGTTCATGAAATTGATGGAAAACCCATGAAATAAGCCTTACCCTAAGTCTAAAACCCCCCATGAGTCATGTCATGTCAGTAAAATCCACTCCATTTCACTTATTTTTTGCATGCATGCGCTCAAATCAAACATATGCCACTTGTTTGCTTTTTCACCATTCGGTAGCGAATATAACTGCAGAATGGAAGATTTCACTACAAAATCACCTTACAATTCCGTAGTGAATCTTCCAGGTTTATAACTGTCTTCTCTTCAGAACCGTTTTTTTATGCAGAAAAAAATAGAGCATGGTGAGGTGTTAAAATTCCAATGGTCAAGGGTAAAGGTGAGGTCACCCAATTAGTTATCATGATCACCCAAGCATGTAAGATTGTAATTACCCTCGTCATTAATTTTTTTCCTCACATTTGGCATCATTATTCCAACTTTCGAATTGAATTTTGAAATTCATGTAATATTCCCAAATGGGAAAACTAGGAATATAGAAAAAAATGCTTGAAATAGCAGTGTAAACATCACATCAAAACATGATACCAATATGGAGCCTTTCCATTAATCATAACAACAAAAAATAAGTACAAAATGATGGGGCACAAACCATACGACAAGTCCAACAAGCCTCCAATAGATAAATCCCCTCAATAATGAGGTGCTGCTACTACACAAAATGCCGGAAGACTGCTACAACATAGTCATAGGAGCACTGCTATAGCATATGAACATACAAAAGATAAATGTCTGATATATGCCTCAAAAGATACAGAAAATGAATATCTAGGCTCTATACAACCTCTAACAAGAAACCCAAGAGGGTTTTCAGAAATACACCAATATACAAGAAATGAACCAAAGCCCTAGGGCTGAAGATTCACTGCAATAATACGGCTGGAAATATAAGACTGATATGATATGGAAAAGAATATAGTCTCCTCCAATAGAATCTCTAGATGAAAGGTTAATCCCTTCAATAGAAAACCTCCTCTAGAAATGGTGTACTGAAACCACCTGTGCAACTCCTCCCTGAAATAACACAGTCCAAGACAGAAAATGCGCTGTAGGGGAAAATAATAGTGTGGCCTGATGCCAAATTATGAAATAAGGCTCAAGGGCCTTCCTCACTAGCCTCCAAATGGAAGGAAACCTTCCTCCACTGACAAACAACTCAGAAATCACCCGAATGTACTCTCCATTGCTACACCCAGAAACTCAACACATCTCTCAACAAAAACTACGCTGTAGAATAAAGATGGAGCTTAGCCTGATGCCTAAATGTGGAAATATAGTGCAAATAATCTTCTTGAGTGAGCACTAGAAGTCCCCCAAGGATAGAGGTGGGATTCTCGCTCGGGAACACCCTGTGATAAACAACACTGCAATCTTAGCTAAATAGCTGAAGAGAGCAACAAGTCTAAATAGACCATAAAATCCAAAATATCAAAACATAACATAACATCTATGGCTGCCATCCTCTTCCTTATATAAGCGGTGAGCTTCCTCACCCTTGGCCGCACTCATTAAAGCCACTATCTCCATGCATGAGATCTCCCTCCAAAACTACGTTGTCCCATAATGAATGCCACTCCTCCATGACAGCGTTGTCCCATAATGAATGCCACTCCTCCATGTCAGCGCTATTGATTTGGTCAAATTTGACCCAATCTATGTGCTCCAACCCCTTTTCACACATAAGGGTGCTTTATCAAGCCACTAAAGTGACCCCCTTTCACATTGGCAGTGATTTTATTCATACTAAGGAGATTTATGGGTCTTCCTACCCTCTTATTCAACAAATTAAGAAGCAAAAGAAAAAATTAATATTCCAACTAGCTCATGGCTAATTGGGAATATTGTTGGGTACCGGATTTGTATACTTCATTCTTCCATTTTACCCTATCTTTCTATCTCTTTGTACCATTATTACTCTTAAACGCATGAGGTAAAACCCTTTTCCTTATCTTTCATGGTTTATTTGATTAATTAAGTAATTGTCACAGATATTTTACCTTTTTACATATTAACTCTGATATTTCTATAGATTTGGCCAAAACAGGAGCGTTGCTGCCGTGAGTCGAGGAACAACCTATCATCTCTAGCGCTATCCTCATTTTCTGTTACATCGTAACAGATCTGTTTATATCGGCGCCATTCTAGGCCTTTTTATGGTTTCCTCCTGGGAAACTAGGTTGCCATTGTAACAAAATGTATTTTTGTGATTATGGAATTGTTGAAGGGAATCGGGGATTCCAGGACATTTGTATAAAGAGCATGCGGGCTGTGAATCGGGGTTAAGCCCTTTTTCATACAGATTTTTTAACGAATCTATTTTTTCATTAATAAAATGTAGAACATCTTGTTGTTTCTTCTGTAATTCGCGAGTTTACCGTAGCCCTGATCAGAGAGTTGGGCCCACTCTTCTGATCAGGTGCTGCGTTTTCCTTTCTTGCATTGTTTTTATGATTTAGTGTGATTTTATTACTGCTATTACAGTTAATATTTGATTGCTGTGAATGTCTTTCAATTCTATAGTCCACTTAATTGTTGTTACAGTGGTTTGTGTGTTATGGATTTAAACCTGTGATCTACAATAGGTCATGTGCTTGTGTCTAAATATACTTTGCCGTTAGTCTTGAAATAACTAACGCCCTCGGGTTGATAATTTATGTGGAAAAAGGGTTGAACATTGTTCATATCTAGACACCAACATTTTGGCACCGTTGCTGGGGAAGGCTAACAGGTGCAAGAACAGGATCTGTAATAGATCTAAGGGTCTATCTCTCGTCTCGGGGAGGGAATTTATTTCCCTACTTCAAGTCCTGAGCGTAAGTGCTTTGTGATTTTCTTTTCTGCTTTTTATTATTTTCTGTAGAATCAATCTCTCGTCTTGGGGAGGGAGTTTATTACTCTGCTCCAAGTCCTGAGCATAACATGCTATTTTGCTTTATGCTTATTCTGATTTTTCATTAAAATTAATCCCTCGTCTTAGGGAGGGTATTTTGAAACCCTGCCCTAAGTCCTGGGTGTAGTTTCCAGTCTTTTGTTTTTATTTTCTTTTCTTTGGGCCAACTTCTCATCTCAAGGAGGGTATGTGATTACCCTACTTCAGGTCTTGAACTTCGATTTTCCTTTTTTTTCTTTTTATTGTTTTTCTGAATCTATTCTTTCATCCCGGGGATGAATATATCTATCCTGATCCAGGTCCTGAGCAATTGCTGTTACTTTGATGAACCCTCTTCAAAATTTGCATGAAAAAGAATCTGAATAAGAGGGGCAAAGGAAGACCCCCAAAGAAAGGAAAGGATTTGGGAAGGAAGACATACGTTCAGGAAATTATTGAAAAATCTAGATCTGAGGCATCATCCTATGCTCCTGTTAGGGTTAGAGTTCAGACGAAGTCTGAAGGACAGTCTGTGGAGCAACCAGTGCCATCGACGGTACTAGAAGGTGTTCTTTCTATGGCAGAAGACTTAATAAATAGGGTATTAGTGGAGGAGACTTCCTTATCAGTAGCAGAAGGGGAAGAAATAGCAAGTAGGGGATCAGAAGAGATGAGCAATTCTTATTGGGAAGGAGAACCTCTAAAAGGGTTTTCATCCCCGTGAGACCAAGGCAGCGCTATAAAAATTCATGCAGCTGAATCAAACGATTTTGATTTGGTAAAATAATTCTTGAAAGATTTTGAGTCACCAAGGGACCAGGGGAGCGTGGTGCAACCTCCTACAATTGAATCACTCCAAATACCAGCTACAGAACCAGTCTAAATTCCAAGTGAGTATTGGAGGGTGTTTATGGCACCTGTAAGTTCCTCTATTGATTTTCCCATTGGAAATGTTACAGGTGATGCACCAATGAGACCCATCCATTTAACAACTTTGCCTAGTTTCCATGGGCTTTCTTCTGAAGACCCTGATACATTCCTCTTTGAATTTGATATTGTTTGTCGAGGATATGACTATATTGCTGATGCTAAAAAATTGAAGATATTTCCTGCTACCTTAAAGGGTACTGCCCTGAGATGGTTCATGGGTTTAGGAGAAAGTACGATTACCTCATGGGAAGGGATGACATAAGATTTCTTGGAGAAATACCAAGATTATTGTAAGTCACGTGACATTAAGGAGGAAATCTTTAAATTTTCACAGAAAGAGGATGAAAACATGGAGGACTATGTGGAATGACTTAAATACATATTGCAGAGGTCAGGACATAGTGACATGGATAAGGACATTTTGAAGATCATTCTTCTCCGAGCGCTTAGGGAAGATTCTCTGCAACTTCTAAATATAGTAGGCAAAGGGGATATTTCGAAAGAAGACTTCGATACTATCTGTGATTATTGTATTAAGTGTTCATGGGGGGATGCAAGGAGTGGACAGGGAATTCGGTCATCCAAGACTTCCGGTGGAGGGGTTACAAAAACAAAAATTGGAAATCTACTGGACAACCTAAGGACCGATATTTTGAGCACACTCTCAGCCTAGATGGATACTCTGCAGGCAAAACAGAAGTAGATGGAATTGGAAAAAACCATGGCCATATTCTGCCCACAGTGCAGAAAGAAGCATCCTTTGAAGGAATGCCCGTTGAACACGGTGGAAGCCTGCGCGATCTGTGAACAGACTCACGCAACCAGTTCGTGACCTTCCTTGCCCAGGCTGAAAGTAGTTCTCCAAGGAGTAAGCGAAGAAAGCATGGTAGACCAGCTGTACTTCATGGCGTAGAAGAAGCCATGGCAACCTCAACCACTAGCTATGAATCTAGGTATGTTTCAGGACCCATATTAGTAATTTAATAGTTTCAATATGGGTCCCCAATCTGTATAGTTTCTAGCTATGTGGTCTCAATATCGGTATCCCCCTTGGCAACAATGGGTTCCCCAGGCTAGTCCGAATCCTTCATGGAATCAGACCTGGCGTGGACCCTCTCCTACTAGACAGTTTCCTTAGTCTATGCCTCAACAAAAACTTCAGTTTCCCTCCAATGTACCCCCAGGAAACCCAGCCATTAGACCCTAGCTTCCTATCCAGCCCAACCCGAATCCGAACAATAAAGGGGTCCAACAAATAGACACTCTAAACCTTCTGTCTTACAACATATCTACCGCGGGACTCAATGATATAAATCTATGGTCTGGCTGGGTAGTGAATGCACCTACTTCACCTATTATTCAGAACAATTTGACAATGAAGATACTGAACCAAAACAGAGAATAATGAGGGAGAATTCAGACCAAAACATAGTAAATCAGACGCCTCCCCAAACTTTCCCTAATCAAGGTCATTTAACTTCTCCTCCATATCTTGAAAGACTGACCTTGAGTAAACCAAACCCTCAAGAAGAATTTGACTTCCTAGGGGAACTGCAGAATATATTTGTTAAAATACTCCTGTTACAAGCTATGAGGGATGTACCTATATACACAAAAACCCTGAAGGAATACTGCTCTAAGAAACCAGGGAGGAAACCTAAGGGTCCATTAACCATTCATGTAGTGGGCAGACTATCTGATATCATGTTAGGAAAAATCATGCTTGTAAAATACGAAGACCCTGGGAAGCCGATTCTAATAGTACATATTAATGGGGTTGAAATCCCAAACGTACTGGTGGATTTGGGAGCGGCCATTAACATTGTCACTGCTGAAACAATGAACACATTAGGACTTGGAAACATTAAACCAACCCCTACTATCTTGGAGCTTGCAGACAAATCCACAATTAAACCAGTGGGGAAATTAAAGGATGTGATCACCCTGTGGACCTCCTTATATTACAGACCCATTCTTCAGTAGGTGGTCACCCATTGATCCTAGGAAGATCATGGCTTGCAACTGCAGATGCGTACATAGGGTGCCAATCTCGGCACATGATTATATCAAATGGGACAATTACAAAGAATCTCAAGCTTTATCCTCCTGCAGAACCAAGCCCATCTAAAAAATCATTACCCAATCAGAAATCTCTACCTGTAGAAGAGCTTGAACTTGAAAATGAAGATGTTTGACTAGTCCTCACTATTGGCCAAGCCCTTCAATTCAAAAAAAAAACTGAGGAAGATGCTATTAATGCTTTCATTAATGATTCCATTTTTGTTTCTGATACAACTCGACATATTCTAGAATCTTCTATGAGCTGTGAGACACAGGAAAACATTGAACTAGAAGATGACATCGAAGACATTCCTGTAACCTCATCCCATGATAGTACTCCAATTGAGAATGAACCAGGGAAAACACTTAATATCAACCCAAACTTCTCCAAATCCCAGACAAAACAGCTTCTGAAATTCTTTCAAGATTATCATGAAGCTTTTTCTTGGGACTATACCGACATGAAGGGGATCCCTGCTGTTGTCGACAATTATTGTCTACCCTAGAGACAGCCTAGAGTTGCTATAGACCAGTGCCTAGGACATCTTAACATAGCAAGGAGCTCATAATGTAGCTTGGGTTGTCAATCCAAAAGCTCTCTTACTATCACTTGTAAAACAAGGAAATTAGTTTAAATGGAACCAAACTCTCTTAGAAGCTGATACAAAGATAAGAATGATGTAGGAACAGCATGCAAAACTCCAATACAAAAGCATCAGACAGTTAAGAGACAACTTACTGCAAAGAGGGCCAGTTCAAATAATATGCCACATAAATCAAATATCAGAAAGTGGATGCAGTAAAGAAACATGAAGAAGATACTAGTTAGCATGAGGCTGATACCCAGATACACAACAAAACCACATATGGGCTTATCCAACTAAGAATCCATACATGAAAATGGCGTTTTAAAAGCACCCTCCTCAAGTAACTAATATAGCAGAAAATATGGATGAAACGAACATGGAACATTATATCATGACTAGGCCTATTTAAAGTGCTTGACTAATCCAAGTATGGGCACCAACTAGGATGAATCCTTGCTTAAGACCAGTGAGCCACTCGCATTCTAGAACATGATACAAGAAGATAAATAGCATGAAATGAGATATTATATTAACACATAAGAAAAGATTACATATTGTGGGATACCAAAGACCAGAATCCTCATTACAGTTATAACTCCTCCTCACTGAAACCCTACGGGCTCTGAGCCTTCATACAAAAAATTTACAAGATGTATACAAAAGCCTTTCACTGCACAGTTTGCTGATAGAAATCTGGAACCCTTACAATGTCTTTCTTTCTGGTTTTTATAGAAGAGATAGAAAGCTCTAGAGAATGGGGTAGGCGAAAACATTAAGTTGCTTGATTTGATCGAAATAGCGGAAAGATGCTCGCCCATACTTCTTGACGACGTTGCAGTGCTGAACGTACTCTGATGTTGCTCTATGGAGTAAATTCTCAGGGAGTATATTTCTCTGGAGACAGAATATGAGGAATAAACTATGAAAGATTCTGTACTTTTGCCTTTCATCTTCTGAATCCATTTCTGAGATCTTACATGCTCGAGGGCTAAGTCTCTCGAATGTCCCGTGATATTTGTTATTGCTCCATTAATTTGGGTCATATCACAACAACTACCTCCAGCTACCATCTTAAATTTCTCCCTCAGAGACTGTCAATCGAGGCGCTCTTGGTCCCTGTAAGAAAAGTAGTGCATCATGGTAATTTTCCATCGCGGCAAACCTGCAGAACCACAAACCTGTCAAGGAAAACCAAACGGGGACGATGAATCATGGAGGGGTCGACGGAAATGAATTCGAAGGCATGATCAAGCGGGAGGAATGCACAGGGTGGCGGAGGGATTGAAAGATGGCGAAGAAAATATAGCGGGATAGCGGGGAGAAGAGCTGGCGGAGGTTTTTAACTTAGAATCCCAAAAACAACGTGTTAGTGTAATATATGCATGGTGGAGAAAATATACGGTGAGCACGTGGGACGGTGACATGGACGGTTTGGTCAATTCCGCGGGGGTCAAATGGATCTAGACCGTCCAACTCCAGAGTAAGATCTACGGCTGCAAATGCATTGAGGCAATGGAACGGTGGGTCATGGACGCAATAGACATGGGTTAAAGTGCTTGCAGCTTCGGAGACTATCCACCGTTGGATGAAAGGCGCAGGATCGGACGACGATGATTGATTCTGTTGCACATCCTTCGGCCGAAATTTAATGCGCGGGGAGAGCGGAGGCCTGAGATAAAGCGCGTGCATCTTCGAGGCACGATGGACGTCGGATGGAGGCCCCGAGATCTGACGGTCACCATTTATTCCGCTACCCGACCTTTGACTGAACAGTAACGTGCGAAATGGGAGCGGTTTCGGGCCTGTACAAAAGACACTTGTCAATCGGCGTATGGAATCGTTGGGCCTTTGAGGAAAACCGCCAGCCTGGGGTAAGCGGTGTGGAATGAAACCACCGGTTTCTGAGCGGGCACGGAGACCACCACTAAAAACCAACTCCACTCCATCGATTGGATTCGATCGGACGGCTCCAGACGCGCCCAAAAACTTTGAACGTTAAGCTCTTTTCAGCCTGGTGCCCAGTCTTGCGCCCGAGTCTTATGGGGAATGAAACCAAGGGGCTAAGGCTGAAGGGCTAGGCTCGATATAATTTTAATTGCGGAGCCAGGACTTTGGGTAGTGTATTTTTGAGCGGAAAGAGGCAACGATATACAAAATATGAGGCTTTAGGCCATGATAACAGTTTTGAAGGATTATGGGGCAGTAGGCCAAAAATTCGAATGGAGGGGTTGACATGCACAACATCGGCTCCATCTAGGGACGGCATGTTCATTCTTGGACATGTCGAGAACTTGCAGACCCTTGATCATTTCTGTGCTTACCTGAATACTCATCAAACTGAAACTAAAGAAAAATGTATATACAGTATGGTACATCAGGCTTGTTTTGCCTGAATCAAAATTGAAAATATGACTTGAGGAATTGTCCATTTACAGGGGAGTCAAGCAGATCACCCTGTAGGTTTTCCAATATGAATGTGTTATTACCTTTCAGCTCTACAATCTTAAATGGGCCAAACCAAAGTGGATCAAATTTAGCATGTTTGCCCTTTTCAGCCCTCCGGATATCCCATCTGAGAACCAGATCACCAATTTGAAATTTCCTATCTTTTGCATGCTGGTCAAAGATGTTTTTCATCTTCTCCTGATATTCTGCTAACCTTTGATTCACCTGGTCTCGTGTTTCCTCTAATTCCACCAATTGATTTATCCTTCTAACCATATCATCTGGTTCTTCCTGACTTTCCTGCATGAAACGTGCCACTGGCAAAGCCAATTGCACAGGAAACACAACTGCTCGCCCATATACCAGTTCATAAGGAGATTTCCCAGTTGCTCTCTTGCTAGTTACTCTATTCGCCCATAGAGAAAACTTCAATTGGGAATCCCAATTATTTTGATTCTCATTAATTGTCTTCTTCAAGGCCCTCACCAGAGTTTTGTTGGAAGACTCTGCCAAGCCATTCCCTTGCGGATAGTAAGCTATGGAGTGATTTAATGCAATATTATACTACTAGCATAAATTTACAAATTTATTGGACCTGAAGGCCTATGCATTATCAGTTACAATTCTAGCTGGACAGCCAAACCTGGATATGATGTTCTCTTCCATGAATTTGATGATTACAACATCTGTAGCATTTCTCGCAGGAATGGCTTCCACCCATTTTGTAAAGTAATCTGTTGCAGTCAATATCCATTTATGCTGGCCACTTGATGGGGGATGTATTTCACCTATAAAGTCTAATCCCCATTGCTGAAATGGTTCATTTACATGGACTGGAATTAGGGGTAGAGCGGGAATCTTTTGCCTCTCAGCAAATTTTTGACATTTATCACATGCTCTAACCCAATTAAAAACATCTCCAAATAATTTAGGCCAATAAAAACCAGCTCTCAGTATTTTATGTGTTGTGGCCCTCCAACTGTAATGACCTCCACAAATTCCCTCATGAAACTCCACCATTATATTTTCTACTTCATCCTCTGTGAGGCACAATAATAGTATGCCTGAAGGATCTCTCCAATATAACTGACCATTGGCAACTATATACTTTTGTGATTTCAGCCTCAAAGCCCTGTATTTTGATTTATCACAACTGGGTGGACAGCTGAGTGTTAAAAGATATTCAACTATTTCTTTGTACCAAGGACTGGTGAGATATTTTATGTGTATCTTTTGAGTGGCCATCTCTAGTCCATGCTGCTCTTCTCCTTTCTCAGACTCTTCATTCGCTATCATGGAAAAATTTATACCTAGAGCCCGATGATTTGATTCAGACAAAATTTTGGCTAACCCTTGTCCTTTAACCAGCTTAGTGGGTCTTATGTCCAAATCATACTCCTGTATTTTTGCAATCCATCTTCCTCTTTTGCCTTCACTATCTCCTTGAACGAGAATATCTTTGACAGCTGTTGTAGGAACATATGCAGTAATGTGGGACTGCAAAACATATGTTCTAAAGGCTTTGAGGGACTTCACCAGGGCATATGCCTGCTTCTCTAGTATATTATAATTCAATTCTGCATCATGTAATACCTGACTAAAAAAGGCTATTGGCTACTCATATCCTTATTTATTTTTCTGCAACAATACTCCAGCGATAGTATGAGGTGAAGCAAACGAAAAGATCATAAATGGCTTTGTATAATCAGGCCCGACTATCACAGGAGCTTCAAAAAATGCCTGTTTTATTCTTGTGAATGCATTTCTGGATTCTTGGGACCATCTTACTTCATTATTCTTTTTAAGCATATAAGTTATCTGCCTAAATATCTCAGCATAGTTAGGAATAAATCTTCTCAGAAAATTAATTCGTCCTAGAAACACCTGTACTTCTTTCTTATTCCTGGGTAAAGGAATACCATTTATGACTTCAACTCTCTTAGGGTCTATTTTCACACCATCTTTAGTTACAATGTGCCCTAAGAGTTTTCCCTCATCTAATGCAAATAAATATTTTTGAGGATTGAGGGAAAGACCATACCTTCTGCATTTTTCAAAGGTTCTCTGCAAGTGCTGAATGTGTTCAGTATCATCCTTTGAAAATACTGTGATATCATCTAGATATACCACCAGAAACTTGTCCTGCTCTCCAACAAAAGCTATGTCCATTGCCCTCTGAAAAGTAGCTCCTGCATTAATTAGCCCAAATGGCATCCTGGCATACATAAATGTACCCCATGGTGTTGTAAATGCAGTTTTCTTTTGATCCTCTGGGAAAACAGCCACCTGATTATAACTGGAAAACCCATCCATCATTGAAATTCTGGAGGCTCCGACCACTTTCTGCAGAATGTGGTCCATCTTAGGCAATGGATAATTATCTTTTAAAGATGCTCTATTTAAGTTTCTGAAATCTACACACAACCTTATTTCTCCATTTTTCTTTCGAACATGAACAAGGTTTGCTACCCATTCTGAGTACCTCAATGGCACAATTATCTTAGCTTTCAGTAGCTTCTTGATTTCTTTTTCAATTGAAGGAAGCAGCAGAGGATTTATCTGTCTAAGCTTCTGCTTATAAGGCTTTGCATCTTCCCTCAAAGGAATTTTATGCTGCATTATATTAATATCAAAAGTTTTAAGGTCCTGATAGGACCATGCAAATACATCTTTATAGGACTGAAATAATTTCAGATATTTTCTTTTGTATTCCTCTGAAACCTTCTTAGATAATTTTACAATTTTGGGCTCAGCATCAGTGCCCAAATTCAAGTCTTCTACTTGATTTTCCGCTATTATTTTATTATGCTGCAATGGAACATCATTTTTATCAAATAATCTTTCTAGAGGCACCAGCCCTCTAGGTATCACATTTCCTTTCAGCTGCAGCACTTTACTACCTGCTACTTTTTCTTCCTATTTGTTTTCTGAAATATTTTCAGCCTCATTTTCTTCACAGTCATCAATCTCCATATTAGAAAATTCACCCACTGTCTCCAGAAATCTCTTCATCTGTTCCTCATCTTCAAATACTTGCCAATGCTTAATATTATCTGGAATTGATGGTCTGTATCGTACCTCAATTTCATACCTCAAGAGTGGTTTTTGAGGAGGACGGAATGTACTCGCAGCCACAGCAAGAGAGTCTGCCATTCTGTTTTGCTCTTGAGGCATGAACTGTATGTTAAATGCCAAGAAGAAATTTTCCACCAAGTCCCAAACTTCATTTCTGTATGCTCTCAGCCGAGGATGCTTTGTTTGGCATTGATTTCGGACCTGTCTTACCACCAGCTCAGAGTCTCCCATGACTTTTAAACTTTGTATGCCCATATTCTTGGCTTTCTGTAATCCCAACAAAAGTGCTTCATATTCAGCTACATTATTGGTAGCCTCATATTCCAATTTAAAGGACAGTGGGACCCATTTTCCTGTAGGAGAGATTAATAACACCCCGACTCCATTGCCTTCTCTTGAATTTGCCCCATCAAAATGTAAAGTCCAGATTCTAGCTTCATAATTTTCTGAAGGCTGCTCATCCTTAATTTTGAAGGAGGATTCATGCACATAATTTTGATCTTCTTCTAGCATAAAGCATGAAAAATCTCCTTCTTTACTATAGACTGGTGAATTTTCAGAGTTATTAGCCTTAGTAACTACCTTGAAAAATTTAGTCTCTCTGTATAACCTCCTCTCCTGGCCTCCAAAGACTGGGATAATAGCATATGTTAAATCTAACTTGATTGACCCACCAATTTTTGTACCCCAGGACCTTGATAATAGCATGCCAAAGCAGGCTGGGATATCAGCAACCACAATGTCCATTACTACGCTTTTTGCTGGAATTTGGGCCAGATTGACCACTAAGTCTTTAATCATCCCCAAGCATTTAAATCTTTTGGAATCAAATGAGTAGAGGTCTTTGTATGGGCGCGTGATCTGCAATCCTAATTGTTCCATGACGGACAAAGGCATCAGATTATGGGAAGCCCCAGAATCCAGCATGCAGTTGTGTAACAACAGGTCATGAATAACTAAAGACACGTAAAAAGGAGGAGTAGATGGGTCTACTTCCTCTACATGTGGGCCAAAGACTACCAGGGGTCTTTCTTCTTGGAGGTTAAGACTATCTGGAATTTTTGGTGCTTCAGGAGGGAGTATGAAGGAAGTAACTTGAGATTGATATGCAGGCTGTTTTAACAACTCAGTCAGGGGGACTGGAATCTTAATTTTCTCAAGCTCTTTTTGTAAAATAAAAGCAGAGGAAGGCTTTTCTATCGCAACTTCTTTTGACTCTTTATTTTCAGCTAGAATTTTAACTTCTTTTGACAATGACTCAGTATTGGGAGGACTGACTACTTTTGAAGAAGAGGGGACTTGATCATTAGACTGTAAAGGCTCATTCAGGGGACTCTTACCTTTTTCTGCAGCTTTTTGTAATGATGGTTCTCTCCGAGCAGGTTCCCCCTTTTGAAGTGGCTCCTGTTCTTCATCTTGAATTCTGGTCCTCTTCCTTGAAGATCTGAGATCATATTTTACATTGAATTGCGCTTGCATGAAATCAACAAATTGTTTACAATAATGATCAATCTCTGCTTCTTCTTCTTCTTCTTGCAATGGGCATTCTATATCATCATTATTTGAAAAAGCAAGATTTGAATCTTCTAATTGATAAGCAGCATCTTTAGTGGAGTCATCCACTGGGCCTTCCAGGTACAATGGGTGTGGTACCTGATCTGGTTTCTCTTTTGCTTCTCTTGGCAATATCTGCAGAGGTGGCTTTCTATATTGAGGACTGTACCCTCTGTTTTGAGCATTATAAAAATTCTTGGGAGCTGGGTTCTTTGCCTCTAATTCAAGCTTGACCATCTTCTTTATCATTTTGCTTATTTCCTCCATTTTATCTGAATCGTTATCCTGGCTGAAAGTGGATAATTCTTCTTTTCCCCTCCTTCTAACATCCTGTTCAGCCTTCCCTTTTAATTTCCCAGAGGAAGCAAAGTTCGCTTCCAATTCAAGAGCGTCTGACTGAGCATCATCTAGGGTGGCAGGCTTTCTTTCCCTCAAGGAGAAGCCAAAGTCTGAGTCAAAGGCTGCTTGAAAGCCACTTTAGCAGCAGTCTGGTGAGGCTTCATCTCAGGAGGCAGGCTCAAATATAACTTGTTAAATCTTTTAATAAACTCCGACACTCCTTCATTATGTTTCTTCTTAAGAGTATTGAATTCAACAAGACACTGTCCATGATCTTTCTTTTCTCCCCATTTCCTGAGAAAAGTATTCTCCATGTCATCCCAGGTGGTCACTGAGCGGTCTGCCAATGTTTTAAACCATTTTATAGCTTCACTGTCAAGAGATTGAACAAACAATCCTAAGACAACATCCAAATGTTCAACATTTAAGTTTTTTGCAAAAGAGCAGAAAGTCTCAAGATGTTTCTGAGCATCAATCTCATTTTCTCCGTTAAATCTAGGCAGAATCTTTAAATAATCTTGTGGCATATCATTTAGCACTTGGGGTAAGGCCAGGGGAGCATATTTGTTTAATAGGAAAGTAGGAACATTAGCCATTGGAGGAGGTGGGGGTTGTGCAACAATTTGATGTACAAATGAAGGAAGGGGAGGAGGAGGAAGCGGAGTATGTATAACAATGGGAATAAATTGCACATAAGCCTGAGGTGTAGATGGGAATAGTTCACGGTTAACAACAGCTACTTCTGTGACTTCTTTAACTTCTTCAGCCTCAGGGGTAGGATGAGGGTTATCTTTGGTTCTAGCACTTCCCCTGGGTGGGCTATCTGAGTAATATTCGAGATTTTCCTCAGTGAAGTCAGGATTTTCCACTGGGATTTCCTGAGAAGAAGAGGATGGATGATCTTCTATAGAATATTCAGGGACTTCAGCACGGGCTGATTGTCTTTCTTTCCAACTTCTTCTATGAATAATATTCTCTAGGTTAGGCACAAAATATGTCTTTAACTTAGCAGTATTTGACCTCAGATGTGACTTTCGAGGAGCCAGGACTACCAATAGATTTATCAAATAAAGAACAGTGGAGTCGCCAAGGTGAGAGATATGCAACTCTTCAACTCTCTGTGCTCACCTGATTAGAGAGTGAATACGATTTGTCGAGGCCCAGGGAAACTGATATTCTTGAATTCGCTCCCCGGCAACGGTGCCAGAAAGATGTTGTCGACAATTATTGTCTACCCTAGAGACAGCCTAGAGTTTCTATAAACCAGTGCCTAGGACATCTTAACATAGCAAGGAGCTCATAATATAGCTTGGGTTGTCAATCCAAGAGCTCTCTTACTATCACTTGTAAAACAAGGAAATTAGTTTAAATGGAACCAAACTCTCTCAGAAGCTGATACAAAGATAAGAATGATGTAGGAACAGCATGCAAAACTCCAATACAAAAGCATCAGACAGTTAAGAGACAACTTACTGCAAAGAGGGCCAGTTCAAATAATATGCCACAGAAATCAAATATCAGAAAGTGGATGTAGTGAAGAAACATGAAGAAGATACTAGTTAGCATGAGGCTGATACCCAGATACACAACAAAACCACATATGGGCTTATCCAACTAAGAATCCATACATGACAATGGAGTTTTAAAAGCACCCTCCTCAAGTAACTAATATAGCAGAAAATATGGATGAAATGAACATGGAACAGTATATCATGACTAGGCCTATTTAAAGTGCTTGACTAATCCAAGTATGGGCACCAATTAGGATGAATCCTTACTTAAGACCAGTGAGCCACTCACATTCTAGAACATGATACAAGAAGATAAATAACATGAAATGAGATATTATATTAACACATAAGAAAAGATTACATACTGTGGGATACCAAAGACCAGAATCCTCATTACAGTTATAACTCCTCCTCACTGAAACCCTACGGGCTCTGAGCCTTCATACAGAAACTTTACAAAATGTATACAAAAGCATTTCACTGCACAGTTTGCTGATAGAAATATAGAACCCTTACAATGTCTTTCTTTCTGGTTTTTATAGAAGAGATAGAAAGCTCTAGAGAATGGGATAGGCGAAAACATTAAATTGCTTGATTTGATCAAAATAGAGGAAAGATGCTCGCCCATACTTCTTGACGGCGCTGCAGTGATGAACGTACTCTGATGTTGCTCTATGGAGTAAATGCTCTGGGAGTAGATTTCTCTGGAGACAAAATATGAGGAATAAAATATGAAACATTCTGTACTTTTGCTCTCATCTTCTAAATCCATTTCTATGATCTTACATGCTCGAGGGCTAAGTCTCTTGAATGTCCCGTGATATTTTTTATTTCTCCATTAATTTGGGTCATATCACAACAAATACCTCCAGCTATCATCTTAAATTTCTTCCTCAGAGACTGTCAATCGAGGCGCTCTTGGTCCCTGTAAGAAAAGCAGTGCATCATGGTAATTTTCCATTGCGGCAAACCTGAAAAACCACAAACCTGTTAAGGAAAACCAGACGGGGACGATGAATCATGGAGGGATCGACGGAAATGAATACGAAGGCATGATCAAGTGGGAGGAATGCGCAGGGTGGCGGAGGGATTGCAAGATGGCAAAGAAAATATAGCGGGATAGCGAGGAAAAGAGCTAGCGGAGGTTTTTAACTTAGAACCCTAAAAACAACGTATTAGTGTAATATATGCATGGTGGAGAAAATATATGGTGAGCACGTGGGATGGTGACATGGAAGGTTTGGTCAATTCCGCGGGGGTCAAATGGATCTAGACCTTTCAATTCCGGAGTAAGATCCATGGCTACAAATGCATTGAGGCAATGGAACGGTGGGCCATGGATGCAATAGACACGGGTTAAAGTGCTTGCAGCTTCGGAGAATATCCACCGTTGGATGAAGGGAGTAGGATCGGATGGCCAATGATAATTCCGCTACCCGACTTTCATCCGGAGAATAATGCGTGAAATGGGCGGTTTCAATCATCATACACTTGGACACTTGTCATGCGATCTATGGAATCGCTGGCTCTGCAGAGAATATCGCCCTCTCAGCAATGGTGGTGCGGAATGAAACCGCCAGTTTCGCAACGGGTACGGGCGCGGGGACCACCACGGTAAGCACGGCTCCGCTCCGTCGATTGGATTTTGATCGGACGGCGGAGATGAACTACGGGGGGCCAAGGTGTACGGACACGAGACTTTTGGAGCGACCCCCCGTAGTGAATGGCAGCCGTTAGATTAAGTCTTCACCCATCCTGAGGAGTCAACTACGGGGGCACCAAGGTTTGACCCTACAGATAAAGTAAAGCCCCCGTAGGGGAAACGCTTCGGTCACGGCGTCGGGTCATATGGAGAGAAAGAGGCGCGGGGCTAGTGGAGAAGGGGCTGGGCCCAATATAATTTCAAATATGGATTCTGGTAATTAAAAATACAATTTTAAAGCAGCGAGAGGGCAACGATAGACAACCAAAGGGTTTTGCAAGACAGGGCGAGGAAATGTGATGATTTAAATCAGCTAGCTCATGGAGATTTTCATAAAGAGAGGATAGTGAAAAACACCTGCCAATCTATGTACTCATCATATCTATATTAAGGAAGATTTCTGCCCTGTAAGACAACCTCAATGGAGGATGAACCCTGCTCTCAAAAACATTGTCAAGGAAGAATTACAAAAATTATTGGATGTAGGATTCATTTACCCCATCTCAGATAGCCAATGGTTATCTCTGCTAGTTATTGTTCCCAAAAATAATGGTAAATGGCGGATCTGTGTAGACTATAGGGAACGAAATAAGGAAACGCAAAAAGACCATTTCCCTTTTCTGTTCATTGACCAAGTCCTAGATACCTTGGCTGGGAAGAAGTTCTTTTCCTTCCTAGATGGATTCTGTGGATATAACTAGATCCAGATAGCCACAAAAGACCAGGATAAAACAACTTTCACATGCCCCTATGGAACCTTTGCATACATGATCTTCCCATTTGGCCCATGTAATGCTCCTGCTACCTTCTAGAGGGAAATATTGGGAATATATTTTTGATTTAGTCAATGATAGTGTTGAGATCTATATGGATGATTTTACTCCATATGGGAACTCATTTGAGGAAGGGTTGGAAAATCTAGAGAAGGTACTCAAAATATGTATGCAGACTCATGTATCTCTGAGTATAGTGAAATTCCATATGATGAGGGAGGAAGAAGTAGTATTGGGACATTTGCTCTCAACTGCTGGAATTCAAGTTGACCTGGCTAAAATAGAGGTAATATTACACTTCCCAATACCCAAAACACCCACACAAGTACGTAGCTTTATTGGTTGTACTGGTTATTACAGATGCTTTATAGAAAATTTTGCTAAAATAGCACACCCACTGTTTCAATTGCTAACAAAATATGCAGAATTTTTGTGGACTGAAGATTGTGAGATAGCTTTCACGAAAATTAAGGGGATGGTGTGCACGGCCCCAATCCTCCGAGGACCTGATTGGGAATTACCATTTCACATACATACCGATGCTTCTCAGACAACAGTAGGGGCTGTTTTAGGACAACAGGTAGACAAAACACGGTATGCAATTTACTATGTCAGCAAGAAAATATTTCCTGCTGAATTAAATTACACGGTGATAGAAAAATAATTCCTAGCTATCATTTATGCTGTCAATAAGTTCCAACACTACATCACTGGGTATTCTACTGTTGTCCATACTGATCACGTAGCAATCAGGTATTTGATGAATAAACCTATTACCCCTGGCCGTATTACAAGATGGTTACTATTGCTTCAAGAATTAGATATTACAATAGTAGACAAGCTAGGAAAATATAATGTAGTGGCTGATTTCTTATCTATAATGGATAACAATGATGAATGCACACCTGTAGAAGATAGTTTTCCCGATGAACATCTTTTTACAGTTTCTACTAAACCTCTGTGGTATGCAGATATTGCTAACTATCTTGCTACAGGGAAAGTGCCTCCTCATTTGTCATATAGGGAACAATGGAAAATTATTCATCAAAATGCCCGATATTCTTGGATGGCAGGGTACCTTTTTCACACAAGAGAAGATAAACATATCTGGCGCTGTGTGTCTGAGGATGATATTTATGAGATATTGAAAGCTGGTCATGATGGCCCTTGTGGAGGGAATTTTGAAGACAAGAGAACAAGCCATAAGGTGCTACAAATGGGATATTACTGGTCTTCTATCTTTCGTGATGCACAAAATTATGTTAGGAGGTGTGATAGTTGCCAATGTATGGGGTGGCCCGGTCGAGCTGATGAAATGCCTTTGCAGGCATAGGTTGTCCTCGAGCCTTTTGAGAAATGGGCTATTGACTTCGTTGGACCCTTTAACCCACACTCCTAGCAAAAAGTCCACATCTTGGTCTGTACCGATTACGTGACTAAGTGGGTGGAAGCCAAAGCTGTTGCGAAAGCAACAGAGCAGGTGGTTTCAGAATTTCTATTTGAAGAAATTTTATCTCGTTACGGTACTCCAAGAGAGATTGTTTCAGATGGAGGAGCACAATTCACATCACACATGATAGCAAATCTCATGCAGAAATATGGGGTCAAGCATAGAGTGACATCTCCATACCACCCCCAGGAGAATGGACAAGTGGAAAGCACAAATAAGACATTGGAAAACATCTTCGCAAAAACTGTGGCTTACCATCGTCGAGATTGGGCTCAGAAGCTGCCTGAAGCTCTCTGGGCATACAAAACAACATGGCAAAATACAACCAGGTTTTCACCATTTGAGCTGGTTTATGGGAAATCCCCATTGTTTCCAATAGAATTTGAAATCAGTATGCTCAGAAAAACTCTTGAAGTTGGTTTGGATCTATCAGATGCCCAGAAACACCGACTGGCCTAGCTCAATGAACTAGATGAAATCCGTTCAATGGCTGTCTAGAGAACTAATACTATTCAACAACAGAGAATGAAATGGCATGATAAGTTTATTAAAAATAAGGTGTTTCAAATTGGAGATTGGTCACTACTTTATGACTCCCGCTTTAAGGATTTTAAAGGGAAGCTTTGCACGCATTAGATGGGACGTTATGAGGTGGACACTGTATTTGATAATGGAACAGTCAGGCTAGTCACAATTGATGGTACAAATGCTTCAGTTATAGTCAATGGACATCGCCTGAGATTGTACCACCGCCCAACCTCTAAGGATGCCTTTATCAAACACCTCTTTGAGAAATCTGGTTTGAAGGTCATCAACACAGAGAACTCTTCCTCTGCACCCTTTCTGTAAAAAAATAAAAGAAAAAAAGAATAAAGAATAAAGAATTATGTTTTATTTTGTTGTCTTTTTGCAGGAGTTACTACTAAGGAGTAAGAATCAAAGAAAATTTTCCAAAGTGTCAGTTGCTGCTATTACTCAGTTGCTACTACTCATGGTGCTGTTACTCGGGTGCTGCTACTCGTGATGCTGCTACTCGATGCTGTTACTCGGTTGCTGCTACTCATGGTGCTATTACTTGGGTGCTGCTACTCATGATGCTGTTACACCGGATGCTGCTACTCGATGCTGTTAATTTAGATGCTATTACTCGTACTTCTGTTACTCCAATGCTGCTACTCGATGCTGTTACACCAGATGCTGTTACTCTGGATGCTGCTACTCGTGATGCTGTTACATTGGATGCTGCTACTTGATGCTATTACTCGGTTGCTGCTACTCCTGGTGCTGTTACTCCAATGCTGCTACTCAATGCTGTTACACAGGATGTTGTTACTTCGGATGCTGCTGTTAGCCACCAAAAAAATTTGTCATACCAAATGGTGGCTAAAATTTTTTTGGAGCCTTCAAGGAACAAGTTTTATTGCAAAAAGTGTTATCTCTTGAAGACTCATGAAGACATCATGCCTTCGGTTCAATCTTCACTACTGTTTCCTTTTCCAACTCAGAAATTCTACTGTTTTCCATGAAAATAAAACTGCTGCAAACACTATTTTTTCCCTTCCCCACCTCAAAAATAACCTTCATTTTATTCCCTTTTTCCCCCATCATTTTCCTCTATTTTTCATCCATTCCCCTTTTTCCTTTATAAAATCCACCTTATAGAGTTTAAAACTCCTTTTTTAAACTCTGTCGAAACCCCCCAAATCCATCAGAAAACTCTGCAAATTTCATAAAAAATAAGTTTTTTCACTAAGGGTTTAAGCCCCTTTGGACTAAATCCTAAACCACTTCCCCACATGTGCCCTAGTGCTGGAACCAGGCGCTAAGCCCTTTCGGCGCTTATCACATCGAAAAAAACTGAGCGCACAAGTCATTTTCTTATGTGAAAAGCTTCGATGCGATTAAGCCCTTTGTTACATAACCCTCGATCATATTATCACTCCATATAACCTCTGTGCCTGCAATCGGGTGCTAAAACATTGTATAATTCATCTCTGATCCATTATTTCCCTTAGTAAATAAAAAAACCCACTTTTTTCTAAAGTTTGGTCTAAACACGCCCATGCAATGTTTTTTAATATATAAATGGGTAGATTGAAAAGCCCGCATCAAAAGTTCCAATGCGATTGAAGCCCCATTGTATTAAACTCCTCCCCCCCGCTTTACTCCATATAACTTCGCCCGGGACTAAGAGTTAAATTCCCAAGTGCTAATCGCATCGCAAAATCCAAAATGGTTAGTTTGAAAGACCGCACCAAAAGTTCCGATGCGATTAGGCCTTATACATAAAGCCTCAGGCCTTCACATTCCATATAATCAAAGGCCCCGCAGACGGGCACCTATTCACTTCTTATATATAAACCCGCCCCCAAAGCCAAACCTTTGTGTTTTATTAAATTTTTGGTTTTTTGTATGTTATAATGGGTTTTCTGCCGGTTCGTTATTTTGGATAATCTCCACTGTTGATCCTAAGCCGATCAAACGACCCGTGCTACATCGCATCGCAAGTTTTCATCGGGCGCAATTTATTTCTCTCCCCGATTGGTCATCCCCCGATCAATCGAGACCCGTTGATCTCCTCACCGCCTTCCCAGATCTAACGACCCATATTCGCCCTGATCATTAACCTTTCCTCAGCCTTTGAACCCCTCCGATTCACTCCCCACCGTTGATCTGATCCTCAGATCAACGACCAACACTCAATCGCTCCGTCGCACTCCAAGTTCTTTGCCCCACCGATGCCTCTCCCTCTGATTGCATCTGGACCGTCCACGTGTCCAGATCGGACGGTCCAGGATGCCTCTCCCAACTTTGGTTAAATTTTATGTAGCCCTACTCATAATGTTTTTCGGCTCATTACAACCGTTGATCTTTATAGATCAACGGTCATTATTAACCCTTTCTCCGCTTTGTGATTATTTCATCCAACCCCCAGATTCAATCCTGGCCATCGATCTTCTACATCCAACGACTCATATTTAACCCGACGGGCCTGCTTCCTGTGGGTCCTGCCTTCTTCAAGATTCAATCTCAGCCGTCCAGATCTTCGATCAACGGTCCATAATAAAACTTCTCCCCCTGCTTCCGCTTGCGCATTTATCCCATATCACGCTCGTTTTCTACCGTCAGATCTGAGGCCCACATGCTATATCGCGTAGTTTCCAGCATGATGGTTAATTTCCCAAAGGAAACGCGATATGGGCGGTTTCCTCGTGCCACGTGTCGGGCGGGGACGCATATCGCGTTCCAAGAGGCAAAACTGCCTACCCGCCTCCTCCCTGCACGAAACCCGTGGTTTTAAGTCTTGAAACTGCTTTCCCTTTTTCCATTTGAGTTTTGTCGCGCGCCTCCTCAACCATTGATCTTGTAGGGCTGATCTCATCCGATGGCCCGTATTCATCCCGAACCCCCAACTCTATTTTTTACCATATTTCCTCAGAAAAAAGGTTTTAACCTTATTCTTTCGCATTTTCTTATAAAATCCGAATAATGTGAATCCTTCACATTATTAGTCTGCCGCTTATCCTGACTGTTGATCTCCTTGACTACTCATGAATCAATGACTCTGACTTAATTCTTCCTCCATTCTCCTTTTGACCTCCTCTAACAGATCCCAACCATTGGATGATGCCATCCAACGACCACGCTCTTTCCCCACAACCTCTGAAGCAGTTTACCCAATAATGCAGGATTTCTTAATTATTTTTGTATTTTGCAGGTGTTTAATGGTTTTTCCATTATTCTAAAGGAAAACCAAAGGCTGGGGATGACGATCCCTCAGGCCTTTGTGCATTCAAAGAAGCCATTCTCAGGGTTTGAACTCACGTCTCGTCAATGCTTCATGGGCATTGATGCCGTATGAGCCCTGTGTGGCCCTGCACATCAACAAGACACACAACAAGGCACAAAATAAGCAAAAGAGTATCAGTGTTGAAAATTAAACACAGTAGGACAAAAGATTGAAGACAGTGTTGGTGTCTCATGTTTTGATAGTTTGGAAAATCAAAAGACAAGGCAACATCAGAACCAATCTTTAGAGTCCCAGGATCTAGTCCTCCTATTCTCAGAGAGGGATCTCTTGAATGTTTGTTTGCAAAGGTTTATCTTGTGTGCTTAGAATATGGATTTTAGACTAGTTGTTAAGTGCAGGTGTTTGTTTGTTTGTTTGGTTGGATTGATACAACAGAACATGAAAGGCCTAGGAAATATATATAGAATGGAGAAACATCTGGTTCATTGGGCAATGGAGTCAAGAAAAGTTCATAACATACTCATCAATGGATATGGGATATTAGAGGGCAAATCTAACTTGGCCGCATGATCCTTTGGTTTTGGAATGAGATGGACATCAATGATTTGGAAAGAGAAATTTGATTCTCAACGAAGGGAATTTGAAAACACAACTTGAACAATAAAGAGCTATTTGGTAGACAGGGCTAACCATGAATTCTACAAATCACACCTTTAAGCAAATAATGATTTCAAAACCACTTTTAAAATGAAATCTAAGATTCGGGGAACACCCTATTTCCTCAAATATTTTATTTCAAATGACTTAGAAAACATAAAAGATTCACTGATAATTGCAGTCATAGAAGAGAGAACACCTAATACATCTATGATTACAACTATAAAGACCTTCAAAACAACTGTTCAAGCAATGACAAAGGGCAAGATTGGAACATACCTCTTTGACTAACTTAAAACAATGGTACTTAAAAGGGAAACTTCAATAATAGCTTTCAAGTGATAGCAGACAAGCAGGGCAAACCATAAATCATGCTGAAACCAACTATTTGAGCTATTATAGAAATAAAAAAGCATAAGGACTAAAGAGAGAGATTGAAGACTCTAAAATACCTCAGTAGAAGAAAACATGAAACAGTGAAGGATGAACAGGTCTAAGGTGCTTCCAGGAGTCATTTCTTAGCCTAAAAATTTCAACCTACTGTAGTAAGAAATCATGGAACTGAATGAAAACAGGGAAAAAAATTAAATAGTTCAAAATACTTCACCAACAGCCAAGCTCATGGATCCAATGATAGAGCCTTCTTAGAAACAAGCATGTGAACACATCATCAAGGCTTCCAAGACTTCAGTTTCTTCTTCAACTTCAACAAACTATGTTTTATTTCAAAGAGTTTCAGTATTACAACTAGTGATCAACCAACAACCAACCCCTATCTCATCTTCTTCAGAAGTATTTAGAGAATAAATGAGGAGGTGGAATGGGATAAAATATCTTCTAAGTTCGATTAATACAGTTTACTGTCTCTCGGCCTTTGAGGGGCTTAATGGAGAAAATTCTGATATTTTTCCTATATTAATTGGTTTATATTAACTATCAAGCTTGCTGGAAAGAATTTGTTGACTTTAAGGCTCTTCGTCATCCTCATAATAAATTCTGCTGTCAATTTACAATAAGTTCCTTTGGTTGAATTAACTGTTCAGCCGCATTGATGCAAATTCTCCTGGTCTGGTCATAACTCGGCCTCCTTTTGATTACTTTGAGGCTGTAGGTGGCTCTGTGGTAACTGGGGGATTCAATTTGCCCCTGATGTGGCATCGTAGGCTTTTTGAACTGATAGATATTATTATATTGACCTAAAACACCTTTAATATACTTGAATTCTGTGTTTTAGGCTTTAACGAAGCCTAATCTCTGTCTTCTGGTCTTCAAACTTTCTTTAATTGTGAATCAGGTCTTTGATTTAGTTGAATAAATGGCCTAATCCCTCTAAACTGTGTTAACAGTCTTCAAATATTTTTCCACTTTGATTCCATGCTGTCGGTCTGATACTCTTTGATTATATTAATCTTCATTGTGTCTTGTTGTTGTGCAGATCCGCAGAGGTTTCTTATGGTATCAATGCTTTATGATGCACCGATGAAGCATGGCGTTGGAATCTTTTAAATGGATACCCTTTAATAAATAAGGCCTGAAGGATCGTTCTTCTTTGGATTTAATTTTCCTTTTATGTTAGGTCCCTATATTACTAGTATAGTACCTTATTGTTGTTAGTGTTAACCTTTATTCGGTATTATTTATTGCCTTATTATTTATTTTATTTATTATTGTGCCCTTCGTATTATTGTTAGGTCGGATAGGATTACATTGTGGCCCTAGGATTACATTATGGCCCCATGGACTCCTATATATAGAAAAGGAGGTTTTGTAAATTAGATCATCGAAGAATTGTTCATTTATGTAATGTATTGGAGGTGTCCCCCTCAAAGTGGCTTATTTCTAAGGCGTTGATATCTCTTTTCTTCTATTTTTGGAGCTGGTTACACAACATTTGGTATCAGAGCTTTGGATTCTAGGGTGTCGCTGCTCTAAACGGGTCATCGTGGCATTTTCGCTATAACTTTTTTTCTACGAATGTTCAGAATCTGAAATTTTTGGAGTGCGAAGCCAAAATCCTGAGGAGAGTTGTCTAAAAATTTCAGATCTTGGTTCGCAATATTTTCGGAGATATGATCTGTGGAAGTTAGGTATGTTTTCAAGCTCCTAAACAGGTCATCGTGGCATTTTCGCTATAAAAATTTTTCTACGAAGGTTCAGAATCTGAAATTTGTATGGTGCGAAGCTGAAATCCTGAGGAAATTCGTCAAAAAATTTCAGAGCTTGGTTCGCAATATTTTTGGAGATATGATCTGTGGAAGGTAGTGCTTGTTCAAGCTCCTGAATTTCGTCTCAAAGAGGTGATCGTGGGAAAATTCAATAACTCTCTCTCTAGAGATTGGATTGGAGTGCCGTCAAAAGTTGTCGCAAGTACACGGCCTGTAGTTTCTTGGATATCAATTTCAGAGACAAAGAACAAAACAGTGACACATGGCAAGTCGTACAAGTTCGCTCTACTGAACCAGTCTAAAATTAGGGCATTGTGGGAGATTGGACACAACTTTGTCTTGGAGAATCCAAATCAGGTCATACCTGTGGCATTCAAAAGAGAATTCAGAGGGCTACTTCAGTGATGAATTTCAGATATTGAAGTTCTGAAATAACAGAGATAATACAATTTCAATATCGAGCTCCTCAAAGCAAGTAAAAGGTGTGTATTTTTTTTTTCCGAATTGCATAAGTTTTGTTTGAAGAATCAATTTGAATTGATTGAAAGGGCCTATTGTAGAATAGATATCAATATTGAAGTATAAAATGGCCCCTAAAAAGAATTCAACACCAATTAAGCCTTTGGAAAGCTCTACTATGACTCATGAAGACGAAGAATGGCAACATGACATATCAAAATTACAAGAGCAAGTGCAACAAATTTCGCTCTCCCAAAGAGCAACAAAAAATGACATGGAAGTTTTGAAGAAAGGCGTGGAAACCAAGATAGATGGCATGGAAGCTGGCATGGAAGCTAAGATGGATGACATGAAAGACCACATGGAAAACAACATGAAAAACATGAAGAATGATCTAAAAGCAGACATCGAAGATTTGACCAAGATGATACAAGAAATGTTTCCTAATGGTGAAAAGATAGTAGAAGAACCTCATGATGAGAACAACATAAATGTTAATCGTGATTTCATAAACTCTAATGTTGGCGGGAAGAACCACCATATTCCAAAAATGGATATGAGAAAGTTTGATGGAAAGGATCCTGTAACATGGATACTACAGATGGAGCAATATTTTGATCTCCATAATGTGCAAAACACACAAAGGGTATGCATTGCAACTTTACATTTAGAACAAAATACATTTGTATGGTATCGATGGCTTTGCTCCCGTAAAAAAATTGTCACTTGGTCTATTTTTACGAGGAAATGATAGCACATTATGAGGATACAAAGAGCAACACCTTCTTTAGCCAATTGATAAATCTCAAACAAAAGGGTTTAGTGGGGCAGCACATTGAGGACTTCCAAAATTGAATATAAGGGTAACTGATATTCCAGAGGAACACAGGATTGATCTCTTCATAGGTACTCTAAAGGATAACATCCAACATGAAGTTCGTGTGTTGGAACCTGATTCATTAGAGAAGGCATTCAAGTTGGCAAGAAAAGTTGAATGTAAAATTATGGCGACAAGGAAGCCTACCACTCAATTCTATAAAGAAGGAAGTGTTGCTACGCCTAGATTTCCACAACCTACAAGGTTGACACCACAACAATTGGAGGAAAAAAGAGCAAAAGGGCTTTGCTACAGTTGTGATAGCAAATACACTAAAGGTCATAAGTGTGCTGAGAAGAAATTATTTTACATAGATTGTGAAGAGGAAGAAGAAAATGAACAAGAAGAGAATATACACCAGGAACCAGCCCCAGAAGAGGAAGAAATGAATCCAACCATATCGTGTAATGCACTGGCAGGAATTACCACTCCTCAAACTCTCAAGATAAAGGACAAATCAAGAAGAGAAAGGTAATAGTGTTGATTGATTCAGGTAGCACCCATAATTTTATTCATTGTAAGGTAGCCAAGGAATTAAATTGTTTCCTATACCCAGCACCAGAATGTCAAGTGATGGTTGCAAATGGAGGAACTATAAAATTCTCTGGAAAATGCCATAATATCAAGCTAACCATGGGGGAATATGTATTGAATAGTCCAATGCTTTCCATTCCTATGGGAGGTGCTGATGTTGTACTAGGAGTACAATGGTTACAATCTTTGGGGACGGTAGCTTTTTAATTTTCAAGAACTTTTCTTGAAATTTTTTTCAGAAGGAAAGGAATTCGAATTACGAGGTATTGCAGGGAAGCCAGGAAAGATAATAAGCTCTAATGTCATGACAAAGCTTCTAAAGAAAGAAAAACGAGGTGTAATTGCACAATTATGCTCACTAGAAGTTCCAACATCGAAATCATCTATTTCTGCAGATCTCCAACAAGTCTTGGACAATCATTCCAAGGTGTTTGAAACTCCCAAAGGACTCCCACCTATTCGTGATCAAGATCATGCTATTCATTTGATTCCAGGAAGTGTTCCTCCAAACATCAGGCCTTATAGATATCCTTACTTCCAAAAGAGCGAAATTGAACGTATGATTGCAGAAATGTTAGAGGCAGGTATAATTCAACCAGTCAAAGTTCTTTCTCTGCTCCTGTAGTGTTGGTACACAAGAAGGATGGATCATGGCGAATGTGTCCGGATTATAGGGAGCTCAATAAGCTCACCATTAAAGACAAATTTCCCATTCCTGTGATTGATGAATTATTGGATGAATTACATGGAACAATTTATTTTACCAAGTTGGATCTTCGTTCAGGATATCATCAAATTAGAATGAAGACTGAAGATATTCCAAAAACAGCATTTCGAACTCATGAGGGTCATTATGAATTTTTGGTCATGCCTTTTGGTTTTACCAATGCACCTTCTACATTTCAAGGGTTGATGAATTCCATTTTCAAACCCTTCCTTAGAAAATTTGTGCTAGTATTTTTTGATGATATACTAATCTACAGCAGGTCTTGGAAGGATCATGTTCAGCATGTTGACATGGTGCTCAAACTATTGCAGGAGAAACAATTATATGCAAAAACATCCAAATGTTTCTTTGGAGTACAAGAGGTGGAATATCTGGGTCATATTATATCTCACAAGGGTGTTAAAGTAGACCCTAACAAAATTAAATCCATTAAGGAATGGAAAGTCCCCACGACCATAAAGCAATTGCGAGGATTTCTCAGCTTAACAGGGTATTATCGCAAGTTTGTTAAGAATTATGGGAGAATAGCAGCACCTCTAACAACATTATTGAAGAAAGATGCATTTTCATGGACTCCTGAAGCAACTAAGGCCTTTGAACATCTTAAAGAAGCAATGTGCCTAGCACCGGTCCTAGCTACACCAGACTTCACAAAAACCTTTATTGTGGAATGTGATGCCTCAGGAAATGGAATTGGTGTAGTTTTAATGCAGGAAAGAAGACCCATTGCTTTTGAAAGTCGTCCAATCAAAGGAAAGTATTTACAAAAACCTATTTATGAGAAGGAAATGTTAGCAATACTGCATGCACTAAAGAAATGGCGAACTTACCTAATGGGAAGACACTTCAAGGTAAAAACTGATCACGATAGTCTTAAACACTTTTTGGAACAAAGACTATCTTCAGAAGAGCAGCAAAAATGGGTCACAAAGATGTTGGGTTATGACTTCGAAATAATCTACAAAAAGGGAAAGCTTAATGTTGTTGCAGATGCACTCTCAAGAAAGAATGAAGAGGTGGAAGCATTGCTTTGTGCCATTTCTATTATCCAACCAGATTGGATAACCTAAGCAAGAGATGAATGGAAGAAGGACAAAGATGTATGGACACTCATTCAAAAGTTGCAGCAAGATCCTAGTACATCTGATACATTTAGTTGGAAAAATGATTCCTTATGGTACAAATATCGTTTATATCTTTGTAAGGATTCCCAACTAAAACAAAAGATTCTTCTGGAATTGCACACTTCTCCTTTAGGAGGACACTCAGGATTTTTAAAAACTTACCACAGGGTGAAGAAAGAATTTTTTTGGGATGGCCTTAAATCTGATATTCGAAAGTTTGTGGCGGAATGTTTGGTTTGCCAAAAGAATAAAGTGGAAACAATTAAGACCCCAGGACTTCTACAACCTTTATCCATTCCAGGTCAACGTTGGGAGGAGATTTCAATGGATTTTATCACAGGTTTACCTAAGTCCGAAGGAAAGAGTGTCATCATGGTGGTAGTTGATAGACTTACTAAGTATGCACACTTTTGTGCATTATCTCATCCATTTAAAGCAAGTACAGTTGCTACTACATTTATGGACAGAATTCAAAAGTTACATGGAAGCCCAAGGGTTATTGTGAGCGACAGAGATCCCATTTTTACTGGAAATTTTTGGACGGAGTTATTTTCTTGTTTGGGTACTCAATTAGCTCATAGCTCATCTTATCATCCTCAATCCGATGGTCAAACCGAGATAGTAAATAAATGTTTGGAAGGATATCTTCGTTGTTTTGTATCTGATAAACAAACACAATGGGTCAAGTGGTTACCTCTCGCCGAATGGTGGTATAACACTTCCTTCCATACTGCAGCAAAAATGACCCCATTTATGGCACTTTATGGATATCATCCACCATCGATCACATCATATTTAAGGGAAAATTCGAAGGTTCAAGCAGTGGAAGATCACATCGAGCATCAACAAGAAGTTCTCCAACTCTTAAAGGATAACCTGAATTTGGCAAAAAATCGAATGAAACAACAGGCAGATCAACATCGCAGCGAGAGAAGTTTTGATGTAGGAGATTGGGTATTTTTACGGCTACAACCATACAAACAAATGTCCCTCAAGCAAGCTAAGAAGGATAATAAATTATCGCCAAAGTACTATGGTCCTTACAAGGTGTTGCAAAAGATTGGCACTATGGCATACAAATTGGAGCTTCCTGCTTCTTCGCGAGTACATCCAGTTTTCCATGTTTCATGCTTAAAGAAGGTTATAGGTGAAAATCTTCCAGTTCAAACAATATTTCTAGAACTTGATGAGGAAGGAAAAATCATATTGGAACCCGAAGCAGTCACGGAAACAAGAACTCGACAACTACGGAATCGATCAATTTCAGAGTATCTCATCAAGTGGAAGAACTTACCCACTGAAGATTCTACATGGGAGGATGAGAATTTTATACAGAAGCACCCAAAGCTACTCAAGCGCTGAGGACAACACTTTTTTGAAGGAGAGGGGCATGTTAGGTCCCTATATTACTAGTATAGTCCCTTATTGTTGTTAGTGTAACCCCCTTATTGTTATTATTGTACCCTTGTAACCCCCATATTGTTATTATTGTGCCCTTAAATTATTATTGTTAGGTCGGCTAGGATTACATTGTGGCCCACTAGGATTACATTATGGCCCCATGAACTCCTATATATAGAAAGGAGGTTTTGTAAATTGAATCATCCAAGAATTGTTCATTCATGTAATGTATTGGAGGTTGCCCCCTCGAAGTGGCTTATTTCTAAGGCGTGAAT
>CM076581.1:1608378948-1608439102 GCA_034641835.2 Pinus albicaulis
TAATAATGTGTTGTGAATTTCTTCCACGTGTTATCCTTTAATTATTAGTTTGACTGATATGATAATCGATATCAATTTTTGTGAATTTCTTCTGGAGTGTTGTTGATTTATTATTTCAGTCAAATGGTCTCAATAGAATGTGTTTTGGTACTCACAAATGTGAGCTAATTGAATTTCTTCATTAGCTTAACATTAATTTAAAACCAGACATATTTTAATTCTCATTATTTAATCATCTTGCTCTTAGTTGGGTTAGATTTTCATCTACCTAATTGAGATAGGATTTAAATTAGTTTCTTTTGCTTACATTATAGAATAAGTTTGCATTTAGATTAATTTCTACATTCTTTTAAGTCCTCTTCTCAAAGAGGAAAAATCTTAGTTGTGGTTTGGCTGAACCCAAATCAGCTTAAGGGTCATTCTCTTGCCTGATCAACAAGAAGAATTGATCTGATATCCCTGTCTATTGGTAGTTAACGATACATCGTAAACCGCGATAGGGAAAAGGTAACTGGACCTAGTTAAACCAGTCGAAGCCACTATCATAAATGGAAAAGGAGCTGTATTAAGGTCCGGACCGGGTGGTTATCCCCCAATGTTGTAGCAGCGATTTTTGAGGCTTCAACAGGTCCGCAAAAAAAAATAAAAATTGAGAAACTTCTCCTTCTCACTTATGGATTTGAATATTGATTCCTAAACCCTCTAATTTATCCTTCTTCATTCGATTATTCCTCATATATATTTTGAAATTTCTTAACAAAAATTCTTTGGTGGGTCATGTGGAACCTCCCTTTTCTCACTAATTTCTTTGGTTCAACCATTTTCATTAATAATTCTCCATTTATAATATTTAATGTTGCATTTTGAGTGTCCATACACCTATTCAAGACCTGAAGCTCATGAATTTGTTGTTTCAAATTTTGAGTTTGACATACCCTTTCCCCATGATCATATCCTTCAATTTCTCCTCTCCCTATATCTTTGTTACCTCTATTGTAGATGTAGGAGGAATATCATCCTTATGATTTTCCTATATCTTTTGTTCTTGATCTCCTTCTTGTTCCACCCCTTGCTCATGGGTTACATTATGTCTTTTAACCTTATTCATCGTAGATTCGAGAGGAACATAATCATAATACTCATCCTCCTTATTCTCTTGACCCTCAATAATGGTGCCCATTACTGCTACTCCTGCCAACAAATAGAGATGATCCTACACATATGTATTTTCCATGGGGATATATAGTGGAGGTTGTTCGGGAGAAACAGAGTCTTTCCTAGGTCACTCATAATATTCAATGACCTCGACCTTAGAAGAAGTCATAGGTTTATAAGTGTTCTTACTCGAAGAAGGATGATGAATTTTCAACAACCCTAAGTGGGCAATTGAAGTCCCCCAAGAATGAGGGTGGGATTCTCGCTCGAGAGCACCCTAGTGCTAAACAACACTGCAATCTTCGCTAAATAGCTGAAGATAGCAAAAATTCATAAGAGACCATAAACAAAATAGTACTCAAACATGTTTTCCATGGCTACCATTCCCTTCCTTATATGCTTGGTGAGCTTCCTCACCTTGGGCCCCACTCATTAAAGCCACTACTTCCATGCAAGGAATCTCCCTCCAGAACTACGTTGTCTCTCATTGAATGTCCACTCCCTCCATACCAATGTCGTTGATTTGGTCAAAGTTGACCCATTCCACATGATTCATAACCTATTGACACATAAGGGTGCTTTATCCAGCTAATTTGATGACCTCCATTCATGTTTGGAGTGATTTTATTCCTACGAAAGAGATGTATGGTTCTCCCTACCTCTTATTCTTCTAACTAAGAAGCAAAAACAAAATTTAATATTCCAACTAGCTGAAAGATAATTGAGAATATTACATATTTTTTGGATATGAAATCTAAGATATTGATAAATGCAAATTCCTATTGACTCTAGTGCTTGATATTTTTTATTTTCCCATTTAGCTACTTTATCTCCATTGGTAGGTTTATATTCTTGTCTTGTGGTTATTCTATAAATCCCTTTACTTCTAAGTAATTCTACCATATAGGATAATCACTGGAAATAATTTTTTCTATTAAGAATAACCAACTATTCACTTTCGATTTTTAACACCTGAAGTTGAAAATGTTGAAAATATCTACTCCAATGGAAATATCTCAAAAAATTAGGTCGTTTAAAAAAAAGGCTCTGAAAATGGCTTCCGGATGAAGAAGTTATTCCTTTTTGAAAAAGTGTTGTAGTGATGTTGAGTAGTGACATGATGGGTTGAAATTTTATGATGAATTTTTACTTAAAAACAAGTTCCCCCCCTTTTCGAAACTTAATACAATAGGCTCACTTTAAAAAAACTACTTTATGTGAGCCACTCTTATAAATAAGTGTGAGTCACTTTTAGAATGTTACTTTGGCATGTTCTTTTAAAATAAAACACTTTTTTTTTTTAAATTGACAACTTGCCAAAATTATTTTTAAGAAAAAAGTAAATTAACAAAAAAAAATTTAGAAATTTTTTTTTGACCAAGAGACTTGAACCAGAGACCTTTATTCTTGTAAAGTAACTTTACCAAGTGAGCTAGTAAAATGATTCTATAATTGTTTGAAATGAGGAAGGTTTTTTTCTTTTTTTCTCTTCGATGTGCATGCTTTTTATTCCAAAGAAAAACACAAATTAGTGCAAACAAAAAAATACAAACCTTATGGTAGAACATTAGATTTCCAGTTATTCTTACCGGCAACTATCTATTTTTCTCGTTATTTCTAATTTCTCGAGATCACACAAAGTCGTGGGGAAAGAGAATACGTTGCGGAAAAATATTTTCTTCTTGTTTCTAATTTTCTTGATCGCAGACAACGTAGAGAAAAGATCATACACAGAGAAGAGGGTGTAGATCCGGTAAAACAAAAAAAGCAATAAAGTGAAATAAACAGAGGGACTAATAAAAATAACTGGAAAGAAAATATTTTATACCTCCAAATCTAAAATTTCATAACTTAGGAAACCATAAACCTTTTCACATGAAATGAAAGAGGTTATTTAATGTAACATATGCTCTAGACACAACTGAGCAGTTCCGTCGGCATGAAAGTGGTAAAAAATAGTCGATTTGGAAATTGAAATTTGCATGCAATCAAACTGGCTTCGGATATGGATCAACAATGGATGCAGGAATCAAAATAGATATGATACCATTTAGGAATTTACAGGGTAAGTTCCTTAGATTAAACACCAAATCCCACTGCTCACAAACAAATCACGGATCAGTACACCAGTATTTGACGTGGTTAAAACCCTCGAAGAGGGAAATATTTTACGTATTAAGCCAATGCATCCACTTTAGGAAATTTATCAATATAAAGAAAGAAAATTTACATAATATTCTCTTATAAACAATTACCAGACAAATGACCCTCAATTCTCTTTAAATAGAGATCAAGGACCAATCAGGTTTTAGGCCACAGTTAAAGTGTCGATAATACCAAGGAGAGAATGAACCATCAGATCACTACATATCATGACCGTCGGATTATAAGTTACAAATGTGCATAGTAAATCAACACACTTTACCTAACTCCACGCTAGACAATGTTATACTTAGCTATTTCCTATGTGTCGGAATATCCTAACATCATGAACCTTAAGACTTTATAAACTATCAAAATAAATGTCAAACTCCTATGCATAAATGGAAGAATCACCTCATAAATATATCTACCTTGTTCAGGTTTGACTGACACTGTGTTCAGTATATGATTATGTGCATATAACTTTTTAAATTAAACTCAACTCATAATTTCTTCTTAAATTAAATATGACAATATTTTTTTCCTACACTTAGGGTTCCCCAATAGCTGAAGAAAAATCTACATTCAACATAACCAAAATAATACTGTAAACTATTAAAACATGTGGTTATGAGATGACAGAAAATTCGCTTGCAAAGAGACTTCTTCAAATAGCTATAAGTACTAGAATAAGGGTTTTATCCTACCTACTGTGTAAACATCAAAATGAATATAAAAATCACCAAGCAAGATAAAAATAACGCCTTTGAAGATCTTAACCCAAGAGATATGTGAACACCATAGAGTAAATATTAAACTAAAGAGGTGAATTTGAAAATGAAAGGAAATATCCAGATCTAAAACCTTACTATGGCTTAAAACAAATGAAATATTTCTTCAATGATAAAGAAAACTTTGTGTAAATGTAAACCCCAAACATAAATGCAAGAACCCAAAGTGTCAAGATCTGAACTTCTATCACTCATTTCAAAAAAAAACACACAAGGGTTTATCCAATCATGCACACCTCTTTCAAGAAATATTTCACAAAAAAATATTTATCACACCATTTACTTATCACACAATATAATAACATATGGAGAACGTGTTGGGTCGGTTAGGACCTTAGCCAACCAGGTCGTTTCCCTATCTAAAAAAATAGATTTAACTTATAAGGAAAACTGTTCATCATAGGAGATATATGAACCAATGCATGGGCATGAAAATATCCCTATTTTATTAAAAACTAAGTTTCTTCTCAGTACATATCGTATAGTGACAAATCCAGCCTCAAATAGGTGATGGTGATACAAGTTTCTGAGAATACAAGCACCTAAAATTTTCCGCAGTATCGCTAGATTACATCCTACTCAGCCTTGACATATGTAAAAACTACATTGGCTCTCGACCATATCAAACAGATAAAAAAACATGAATATTTTGGAAAATAATCTATAACTTTATAAACCATCCAACACTTCAAGCCATTTTCAGGAAGACAGGAATAGGTCCTCAAGTGTGTATGCACACCTTCTTCTTTGAAAACTGAGAGCGACTAGTAGAAAAACTTCTCAAACCAGCAATCCTTCATATTCGGTGTAGGAATCAGGGGACTATAGGAAACTCAGGATGTTCTTATACCATAGCCACTTTTGATCTCAAATTAGAGAATATACATTATAATATTTATAGGGTAATATGAATGGAAAGTTACATATAAAAACATTGACCTATTTTACTTTTAATGAAAATGAGCATACATTATCCATTTACCCAAAGAATGGTTAAAAGAAACTAAAAGTACTTGCATATAGGTATGGTTTTGTTTGTAATACCAAGGCTAAGGTAGGGTAATTTAGGTGAAAAATAAGAACATTATGGAAGCCAACATTCTCCCAACCTATTCTTGTTGTCTGTTGTAACACAACCACTAACCTCCGCAAAAAAAAAAAAAAATTGAGAAACTTCTCCTTCTCACTTAATGATTTGAACGTTGATTCCTAAACCCTCTACTTTATCCTTCCTCATATATATTTTCAAATTTCTTAACAAGAATTCTTAGGTGGTTTTTGTGGAACCTCCCTTTTCTCACTAATTTCTTCGGTTCAACCATTTACATTAAAAATTCTCCATTTCTAATCTTGAATGTCTCATTTTGAGTGTCCATACACTTATTCAAGACCTCAAGCTAGTGAATTTTTTGTTTCAAATTTTTAGTTTGACATACCCTTTTCCCATGAGCAGAGTCCTTCAATTTCTCCTCTCCCTATATCTTCATTCCCTCTATTGTAGATGTAGGAGGAATATCATCCTTATCATTTAAATGTATCTTTTGTTCCTGAAATACTTCTTGTTCCACCGCTTGCTCATGGGTTACCTTCTGTCTTTTAGCCTTATTCATCGTAGATGCGAGAGGAACATCATCATAAACCTCCTCCTCCTTGTTCTCTTGACCCTCAATAGGCGTGCCTTTTGCTGCTACTCCTACCAACAAATAGAGATGATATTGCACATATGTATTTTCCATGGGGATATACAGTGGAGGTTGTTCGGGAGAAACAAGTCTTTCATAGGTGACTCAGAATATTCAATGACCTTGACCTTAGAAGAAGTCATATGTTTATAAATATTATTACTCAAATAAGCATGATGAATTTTCAACAACCCTCATGTCAGTATCTAGGATACCTTAACTTCCATACTTTCCTTTTCCTTCTGAAATTTCTACCCCTGCTTCTTTGTTTTATGAGGCCAAGTCTGGGATTCGTTATCATGTTTAACCTCTTATTTTGATTTCCATTTCTAATGCTGAGTAACCTTAGGTTCTGCACTTTTCTTACGCTTTTCCCCTTTTATAATTTTTATGCTAAAAACTGGCATATCACCTCCACTTCAATATTATTCTAAAACTGCCTCCCAAGTGGATCGCTTGTTTTTCAACTCTTCACTAACTAGAATCTTAATCATCCCATCATGACATATTTTATAACCAACTTGATCCTCCAGGAATTTTTGCATGCTTCTTGACATCTTATCCAAGTTTTTTAGCACTAAATGCGGGGAGTTAATAAACTTTCTAGCCTCAAAGTGCACGAGGATTTGAATATGGTACATGTAGGACAAGGAGTGTCTCCCTTCATAAGTGAGGAATTTATTTACAATGTATAGAATTTTTTTCCACTTTTCTACCATCTCCATCCTATACACCCCTTTCTTCTAATCAACTGCACAATAATCCTTTTCCAAGAACCTACATAATACACCTTTCGCTACTTCACCCTTATTGAATAATTGATCACTAGTAGCGGGAATGTTAGTGACTTGAAATATTGTAGGATTGAGGGGTATTGACACAAGTTCAAAGTTATCATGCAACCAAGAAACCCTCAAACTACTGGCCCTTTCGGCAATGACCCGCTTCTGCATATCAATGTTTCACCCAAAGCTGTATGGGGGGTGTTGGAACCAGGTTTCCGCACCTTGAGGAAGAATTTAATATAGTGGCCCTAAACAGACTTATAGCAGAACTATAATAGACGTTGTAACAAATGTCATGATAGATGTGCACATCAACAGCTCAACCCTTCGCAGATTATCACAGAATGCTTATATATTTGCGCAGAGTAATCAGATATACTCAATCAGATTTATTCATAAACTAAGATTCATGCACAGTGTACTTCATCGTTAATGCATATGAAATTAACCATAAACATAAGTAAATATAAAGTAATATAATAGATTCAGATCTTAACACAATTAACGGATAAACAACACAACAATCACATAATAGTCCAGGTTCACCAGAATAGTCTTCTTTATTAAGATATCTATCAATTTAAGTACATTCGATCCTTCAATAGCATCTATCCTTCCACGTAAATTTTTAGTAGAGTCCGCACATAGCCAGGACATAGGTCTCCGTGCACACAACCAACATGAACATTTCTACCCAAAAACTAAGACTTAGATCACAACCTTAATGAACATACATCATTAGATAAAAGATATCCTTTCTCGAATCGATCTTTGCATATTTATACTAACTTACATGCGCAGGTACCATGGTTTGAAACTCCTGGTTTTTCCTTTCAACTCATTACATTGATTGCAGGAATTTTACCTGCTAAAAACACCCTTTCACTTTTTGGACAGTGTGTACAAAAAAGCATAAACAAAACTTAGGTAAAATTTTACCCCAGGGGACCCTGATCTAACATGCCCTCAACACAAACTCATGACTCTTCATGAGTCACTTTGGAGCAGTCTCCTTCATCTTGGCTTTGAGTGATTTGAAAAATATCTTCAGTGGTAAGACCACGTAGACGCTTTGCTTGGTAGTACCCTACGCTTCATTAACTAGCTTCACAATTGTCAGCCCTTCAGCTGCCAGATAGATGCTCCATTGGGTTTGTTGAAGGATTTTCAAGGCACCATAAAGACTCTGCAACAACTGCAAGGCTTCCTCATCCCAAGACTGCATCCTTACTTCCAAAAGTTATTCTCGGTGGCAGAGATATTTGATCTCTATTTGAATTTCCTTGCCCTCACGAAGGTAGGAAAGTCTCTGTGCTATCACCAATGTGGGCACCTCCATCTGGATATTTGTGAATTTTTGTTCCTTAAAACACAATTCATTGCGTAATTGCTGTACCATCATGCCATTCTGAATAGAAGTCGAGACACTCATGGCTTCATCTACTAGTTTTCCACACTTTTTTACTGTAGTGGATATGTTGTCTATAGTGGCTTTGACCTCTATGGCATGCTACTCTCTGACCTTTGGTGGAATTTCCACCTGGAGCTTCATCTGTAGCTTAGTAAATTTCTTTTCAAACACTTATTTGATGGTCTATAATTAAATGAGTGATGGCTTGAGTGCAACATCCAAGCCCTCTAATTTTTTTGTAGGTGTAGTTGGGGCAGGGACATCTGGAAAGTCACCGCAGACTTGGTCGATCTTGGCTTCTCATAGGATGTGTGGAGCCCCAGCTGCACAGAATGCCTCCTCTGATTTCTGTTGCTTTTTCTATATAGCTGCTACTTATTTTTGTGATTTGTTCGTAGCATGGGATTCATGGTCCTCTATGTACTATAGTTCATGAACAATAATACTATGGATCATATGAATTTTCTTGGCTGGTAGGACCCCCAAGTCGATACTGATTTCTCCATAGGATCTCAGTGTCGTGAGAAAAGTCAGAGACTCTACTCTCATGGCAGGCATGGGGATATAGATCAGGCAGCTATCCTTGGTAGATGGCAGCATCGTGTTGATTGGTTGTGCTCTCGCTTGAATCTAGCTTGCTTGTACTTTTAGTTCTTGAATTACTGACTGAGATCCTTCGAGAACATATTTGTATTATGCTTCCATATCGGCCTTGTTAGTATGCATATTTCTTCGTAAAAGATCACTTTAGCTACGCATTAAAAATATCCCTAACATCGATTATGGCTGCCAAATATCTTTAAATATGCAATTAGGTGATCCAAATTGTTAGCACCCTGTAATTAGCAAGATTGGAAAAAGTCCAACTGCAGGGATAACATCAAACCGCTTTGGGATTCAAGGATCTATCCCTCCTGAATCTAGAGAGGGATCTCTCTATAAATGAGTTTAAAGATGTGATCTTTAAAGCCTGAAATGTGATATTAGGCTAGTTGTGAAGAGCGTGGGTTTTGTATTGTTTGTTTTGGTTGGGAAAATATATGATGAAGGTGAAGGCAGTTCAAAATAAAGGGTGAAGATGTCAGCAAGTGAAGGAATGATTTCGGCTAACAAAAAAGGCAAAGATAGTTTTAACCCATTGGGCTATGGAGTCATAGGAGGATTTTAATTGGACAACAAGGTTCAAGAAGGATCCATGGGGAAAGTCACTTATGTCAAAGGATATCTGAAGGTGATTTTATGGAATGAAACAGATAGGGAATAGAGAGCAAAACAAATGAAGAAAAGTTAATAACCTAAGGTCAAGTAAGTACTTTCAAACTATCTTGCTTCGGCATGTACTTAAGCAAAAACATAAAAGTATTCTGAGATTAGGTAAATGCTTTTAAAATAGCCTGCATTGAAGTACTTTCAATTAGAAAACATTTAAAAACAGTTCAAACAACTTAAGATCAGGTAAGTGCTTCTAAACTAACCTGCTTTTAGCATATTCTAGAGGAAAACACATATGATAATCACAAAGAGAAATCTAGATCAGGCAAGTGCTTTTAAACCAACATGCTTTAATATACTCTTCAAAGAGAACGTTCGAATGAAGAAAACATAGAAAATAAAGCTTTCAGTAAGAGTAGGGTACTGTTGGGAGTAAGTGCTAGCTCTATGTTTGATGTTCCTTATCAGAGAAAGTGAACAGAGTAAAAACATTAAATAAAATAACAATTGACAGTGAGGAACACATCGCCATTGATACAAATCAGGATCCCATAAATCAGCATCTTGTATTTGATGTTCAAACCAGTTACAATCAACAAGCCCGGTGGGTCTCTACAACTTCAAACCTCTCATATCAGCTTATTTATCTTCAAATTTCACATAGGGCATAAGTGGATTCAAAAAACTATTAAATGCATTCAGATGTCTAGAGACCAACATTTGCTCATCTTCTATAGAAGTATTTATAGAAAAATGAGGAGGTGGGAGGATTTCCGAGGGGTCAAGTATCATTAATTATGTAGTCATTTCTAACTCTGCTTCATAACGTTGTTTCTACCTTTCAAGGCCTAATGATGGAAAATATATGCTTCTGGTCTATTCTTGATATTTTTAAAATAGTTTTGCTGACAATTAGAGATAATATCTTTGATTTGTATTAATTGTTCAGCTGTCTTCAGGTAAACACCTCTTGTTCAGGCAATGACTAAGCTTTCTTTGATTTCTGTGAGGCTGCAGGTATCTTTAGGAGTTGTAGAGGGTTCGATTGGCCTCTGCTTATGGCGGTGGAGGCTTTCTTGGCTCGACAGATGTCTTCGTATTTCCTTAAAACACCTTTAATTTACTTGAGATCTGTGTTTTAGGTCTTCAATCTCCTGTTTCTGGTGTGTTCTGTCTTCGACACTGATACTCTTTGATCGGTGCTTGATTAATTATGTTTTTTTTGGTGCGCAGGGCTGTACAGGGATCGAATGGCATCAATGCCTCATGAATCATTGATAAAACGTGAATTTTAAACCCTGTGAATTATTTATATGGTGAATCGAAGGCGGGAGGATCGTCACCCTCAGCCTGCAAATTTTCTTCAACATGGCCAAAAAACCATTAAATCCTGCAAAAATACAAACAAATGTTATAAAACCCTGCATGTGCAGGTTGACTGCTTTAGAAGGCATGTGGAGGGAGCATTGCCATTGGATGGCATCATCCAACGGTCAAGATTGATCAGAGGAATTCAAAGGCAAGGCAGAAGAAAAATTTAAATCAGAGCCGTCGATCGCGCAAAGATCGATGGTCAGGAGCGGAGGCGAAAAGTCAAAGCGGATAAGTATTTTTTGGAAAAATGGAGAAAATGGATAAAAACCTTTGTTTCGAGCAAACATGGTCAAAAATAAAGGTCGGGAATCGAGACGATCATGGGCCATCGGATGAGAGCAGCCCAAGCGATCAACGATGGAGATCCCACGATAAAAACCTTATAGAACGCGCTTGGACTTCAGATTTTCAATAAAATCCAGATGAATAAAACTCCCGGGTCCGGAAATGATGACTGGACGAGGAATCAGGGTGATGAATTTTGGGCCGTCGATCTACAAATGAAATCGACAGCAGAGACATTTTTAACACTGCATCATACCCTGAGTTATTGCACGGGCGTCTTCGGAGAGCGATCACCATCCGATGAGCGGTCTCAGATCAGACGGTGTACGTCAGTATCGCGTCGGGTCCATGTCTGATCTTTAACGCGCGATTAATGGCAGTTTTGTGAACAGTGCCCAGGCCACGTGTCAACTGGTGAATGGAATCGCTGTCGATCGGGAAAAAACCGCCCTCCGCTTGAAAGTGGTGCGATGGATTCCACCTGGTTTTTGCTATGGTGATTAGCTGGCGGGGACCACTGGGTTGATAGGTCGCGCACCGTCCGATCTTCAGATCTGATCGATGGTGCAGAGCAACTGAAATTTTGCATTGGCGGAAATTTTAAGAAATAATAAAAAACCGACAAATTAATATAAACAGAGGTTTAAAATATTAATTTCAACGCGGCCTGGCGCCCGACTGCAGGGCCAAGGGTTATATGAAGGGTAATATGACCGGGGGGTTAAAGAGGGGGGGGGGTGCTAATCGCAATTGGGCAACGTGATAAGCGCTTGGAAGACTGGAACTTGGTTCCAGCATCAGGGCATATGAGGAGGTAAAAGACTCAGTCCAAAGGGGCTTAAGTCTATAATAAGAGAAATGGGTTTTAAATGATTTTCAAGGAGTTTTGAGGATTCTGATAAGGCCATAAAGGAGTTTTAAACTATGCAATGTGGATTATACAAAGGGGAAATGAAGAAAAATGGAAATCAGAGGAAAATGATGGGGAAAAAGAGAGTAAAAATGAAGGTTACTTTCTGAGTGATGGAAGGGGAGAAAAGGGGATTTTGCAGCAGTCTTTCTCATGGAATTTTTAGCAGAATTTTTGAGTTCTGAAGGGAAAAAATAGTGAAGATTTTGAATAGAGGAGACGATTTCTCGAAGAGGCCTCAAGAGATCACATATATGCAATAAAATTGTTCCTTGAAGGCTAAACAATGTTTTGGCCACCTTTTGATAGAACAAATTTCATAGGTGGCCAATAGTGGCTCCACTTGGGGATGGTGCCTTTTTGAAGGCATCAAGAACTTCAGACTTGCATTGTCTGGGGGGTTGATCAGTGCCTCATCCATTGGGCTGCCTTCTTTTCTTGGATGCTATTATTTTTTCTGAAAACATATTAGCAGCCATGGAAAATAATGGATCTTCATCAACAAGCTTTCTACCTACCCAATCCTACTGATCTAACATTTTTTCTTCATTAGAGTGCACTTGGATTGGAAAACTCTGTTACAAAATTTTATTCTTTTTGAAAATATAAAATCTAATCTATTTCTACTCCTTATTTCTCCATGAACTCAGGTTAAACATTTGAGTCCACATGATCCTCTACCTAATCTACTATCTGTTGGGATTAAACTGTCCAACTGATTTTATTCTCTAAATTATACAACAGAAATTTAAAAACAGTCAAGTCAAGATTAAGAAGTTTGACTTGCTGTGATCTATGGCATAAAAAACAAGCTGCACACAGATATTTATTTTTTAGAAAAATTTAAATCAAAATGGAAGGCTTAAGATCTGAAAGTTCATGCACTTCCTTCACTTTTTTACAGCTCTGTTTGCCTCTTGATTGAGCCGTTCTTTCTTTTTCTCTGGTTCAGATTTTGAGCTGATTGGAACTAGATTTACCTCTATTTTGAATCAGAATTAAACATAGATTGGAGTAAATTCTTTCTTGGAAACTTAGGTTCAGGTTTTGAGCATGTTTGAACCTTTAATTTCTAACCTAATCTATCTACTGATAAGCCAAGATTAAACAGTTTGGCAAATCGAATTCACTATCCTATCAGCAGTAAATTTAAAACTAATTAGTCAAGATTAGGCTGTTTGACTAACTAGGAGTGTGTTTTTCAGGAGTGGCATTTAAGCTTGCACACTTTCAGATTTGTTTCTCTTTTTTGGTATGGGGCTATACCTTTATTGTTTTTTATAATTTGCCCTCTTTTCTTTTATTTTTCATTGTTTTTATATTTTTTCTTTTGTGGGAATGAACAAAGCAATGGTATTTACAATGGAAATGAAAGCTTTTTAAAATCAAACTCAGCAGTAGTAATGCTTAAGGACCTTTCCATTGACACGACCCCCAAACAGATCTGTGCCATTTAACTCTTGCAGAAAAAAGGCATTTGGACCAATGGTGGACTGAATAATGTAAGGAGCTTGCCACAGACAGTCAAATTTTCCATGTTTACCCTGATCATCTCTTCTGGAGTCCCACTTGAGTTCCTTATCTCCAATGTTAAAATCACAAGCCTTTTTTCTCTTGTCAAACAACTTCTTTATGTTCTCTTGTACCTTTTGAGCCCTATTGTAAACCTCTTCTCTTATCTGCTGGAGATGTATTGTCTGATTGATCCTCCTTACCATGCTGTCCTCTTCTGATTGTATTTATTGGACTAATTTTATCACTGGTACACCTAGGCTAGTATGAAACACTGCATCTACTCCATAAAAAAGCTGGTAAGGGGACATTCCAATGGACTTATTTGTGGTCAACCTGTCTGCTCACAAAGCATGCACCAAATTGCTATGCCATGATTTTTTATTCTCTTCAAGCAACTTCTTGATGATGGTCACCAAACTTTTATTTGATGATTCTGCTAACCCATTACCTTGAGGGTAATAAGCAGTAGAATGACCAAGTGTAATCTGATACCTGTGACAAAAATCAATCATCTTTTTGGAACCAAAAGTAGCGGCATTATCAGTAATAATCTTCCTGGGGCAGCCGAATCTAGACAGGATATAGTCTTCAAGAAATTTTATAATGACAGAATCTGTGGCATTCCTAGAAGGGATGGCCTCTATCCACTTCGTGAAGTAGTTAGTGGCTGTGAGAATCCATTTTTGTTGGGCAGATGAAGCAGGATGGATTTCTCCTATGAAATCTAGGCCCCATTGTTGAAAAGGAGCTTCAACAATGATAGGTTGTAATGGTAAAGGAACGAGTTTTCTTTTGCTCTCAAAAACTTGGCACTTGTGGCAACCTACTATCATTTTATGGAAATCTTGGAAGAGGGTGGGCCAGTAATAGCCATCTCTAAGGATTTTATTGGCTGTGGTTTTCCAGTAGAGATGACCTCCACACTCTCCTTCATGGAATTCATGTTTGATCTTCTCTGCATCAACTTCCGGCAAAAATTTAAGTAATAAACCATTAACATTTTTCCAATATAAACATTCATTCAAGATGCAATAATTCCTAGCTTTCAACTTTAAAAACCTTGCCTTTGTTTTTGATAAATCAGGAGGAGCATTCAGATTTGTAAGAACATACAAGATATCAGTGTACCAAGGTGAGCTTTGAAACTGCTCTTCCACAGTGGTAGCAGGTAACTCTTCCTGTTCATCCAAGGCATCTACCATGTTAATGTCAAGGGCTTTTAGATTAGATTCAACCATTAATTGAGCTAAGCCCTGACCTTTAATGAGTTTGGTGGGTTTGATTTCCAAATCATACTCTAATATTTCTACAATCCATTTTCCCCTCTTTCCGTCTTGGTCTTGTGACAAGATGTTTTTTACCACTATGTTAGGCACATAAGAAATGATGTGGGAATGTAGAATATACACCCTGAATTCCTTTAAGGCCTTTACCAAAGCATAAGCCTGATTTTCCATTATGTTATATTTCAAGGGTGCATCCCTTAAAGCCATGCTGAAAAAAGCAATAGGTTGTTCCTGTCCCTCTGGGTTTTTCTGCAATAGGACTACAGCCACAGTATGCTCTGAGGCAAAGGAAAAAATAAGGAACTCTTTTGAAAAGTCCGGGCTGATTAGGACTGGTGCTAGGGTGAGTGCATATTTTACCAATTCGAAGGATCTTTTGGCTTCTACAGTCCACTTCACTCCTACTTATTTCTTGAGCATATTAGTCATGTTTCTAAGGAGTTCTGCTAAGTTGGGAATAAACCTCCTCAAAAAGTTAATCTTTCCAATAAAGGACTATAATTATTTTATGTTCCTTGGTTTTCTAATCTTTAGTATTCCCTCAACACTTTTCGGATCTATTTTAATCCATTCTTCTGATATGATATGGTCAAGGAGTTTACCTTCTTGTAGGCCAAACACTGTCTTTTTGGGATTTAAAGATAATCCAAACCTTCTGCACTTTTCAAGGACCTTTCTTAGATGTTTCAGACGCTCTTCATCAGATTTGGAATAAACTGTTATGTCATCAAGGTAAATTACTGTTGAGCTCCAAAAATGTTCTTTCTTCCACCACATTCCACTCCATTTCTTTTACCCATTATTAATCCCAGGCTCAAATGATCAATGACATTAGTTAAAATTGCTTTAAGAATGAATATCGTGGCTAACTTGCTATGTTTTTATGGTTGTGTCATTGTAGTACTTTTTGAACTGAAACTAGCTACAGAATGCAGACATTATGTAGCTAGTTGCCAATTCTGCAGCCAGCTTCATGTTTATACAGTTTACATATGTCATCTTGGAGAAAAGCACACATGGGTGTATTCCACATCATGTCCTCATCGTTTTTTTCCCTCCATGGAGATTGAACGGAATTCTGTACATGGTTAAGCACGTGGACACCCAAACTAGGAGGTAGACTCCTAACAGAATAAGGACAGTCCAGATTCTGTTACGTGATCATGATCAGAGTCACAGTTTAGTTTCTATTAGGAAAGACAATAATCCCCTTATTATCTCAAGTTATGTTATGTATATTTGCTATAAATATGCTCGGGAAACCGAGAGAAAAAGGTTAGATTTTGGTTAGATTTTATGTTTGACTGTTAGATCTTTGAAGTCCGTGAATACTCTGTTTTGAGGTGATTCCTCTTTAATGAAAGAAGCAGCATTTCCTTGAACGCGTTGAGTCGATTTTGAACTAGATTTTGTGCTACTCTGGTGGTAGAGGGCCCCTGCCTCCTGAGCGGCCTTGTTTATATAGTAGATAAGTATTTTAGTTTCGCTTTTATTTCAGCTTATGTTCATATTTGTTTATATTTACTATCACAGCCAAACTTACTCTAATCAACTCTTCCAAAATATCATTATGAAGAATAAGGCACAACTATGATAGTGTAGGTTTAGTTGCATTTACTTTCGTTAGTTATCACAGTTAAGACTTACTCTAATAAACTTTTCCAAAATATCATTATGATGGATAAGGCATAACTGTCGTATTGTAGGTTTTAGTTGTTAAGTTTAAACCAAGTATTATAGCCAATCTTAATCTTACAAAGCTCTTCCAAAATATCATAACAATGAGTAAGAAGTAACTGTGGTGTCTTGGACTTTAGTTGTATTTGCTTTCAGTCTTGTGTTTCTATTCAATTGCTTTGAATGATACAGCCATACTCGTTCTCACAAACTCTTCCAAAACATCATTCATACTGAACGGGATGAACTGTAGAATTCCTTAGGTTAGTTCCATGATAACTTAGTTATAGCACTCCGGAGGTAGAATGCATGTGGTTCAGTTCTGTCATTTCATTTTCAGTTTGATAATGGCTTTTAATTTAACACTGTTCACTGTAGACTAGTAGTACCCTAGTTTAGTCTTAACTTAGCTCACTATGTTAACATTCCAGTGTAGTTACCATCCATTGCATTTCAAATTGTATTAGTTGTTAAATTTAAACACCACGTTCTTCATTATTTACAAAACTTCTTTTGTTCCAAACTCATACTAACACATAATTATCAGGACAGAAGGTAGTATCAGTCTAAGGCCTGGAGTATTTTTGCAACCTTTTTACCATTTCACAAACAAGCCTTCTCTCAAAGACCATTCTAAAAATAAATCTATAACTTTTGTATGAGGCCTAGTGGTGCTAGATTGAGTTGCAGAACAAAGTTAGAAGCTAGTTTAGAATAGAAATCTTATGGTGCTACAAATGTTCTTTTCCAAATATATTTTAGTAGACCTTTAATCATGGATGAGATGTTGTAACATTGTAAGTTGATTGTTTGATTTCTTATTTAGGAGAATTTCATTTACACTTAGCTGCCAATTTCTCAAGCTCTTCCAAAACATCTTTAATGAATGAATTGGACAAGTTAAGCTCATGTTGTGATTTATTTTCTTGAAGTCATTATCAAGCTTTGTAATTTGCTAGCCATAGTTTAGGCTTTATTTTGTTTCAGTATTTGCATTTGTCATTTGTCATCCATAATTTAGGCTTCACTCTGTTTTTAACCAGTAGCTTCTTTCCACCAGCATTTAGTTCTTTCCCTTGTGAACATAAAACCATAAAAACCCAAAAACATCATAAAACACTAGACACAACGAAGTGAGAAACAATTACCTAGGCACATATAGTGCACCACACTTCAGCAGTTTACCAACCCTGGTTGACAATTAATGAACTCAATTTAGGAGACTAGGTTGAGCACAAACATTTTGGCGCCGTTTCCGGGGAAGTGTAACTAGGTAGCCTTGTTTCTTAACTCCAAAAAAAAAAAAAAAATTATATGCGTAGAGAGAGAGATTCAAGGGGTAGATTCATAAGAAGTAGCAGCAGAAGCTTGATCCCTAGAACACCACTTGTTTCATCTAGACCAAGAGCCAGTACACCTCCAACTCAGACCCATAATCCATCCTTTACTGATCCTAGACTCCCAGAGGACTTAAGATCAGATATTCCACTAGAAAGACCTCCCATTTCATCCACTGAACCTGCCTTAGAAGAGGATTCAAGGACTTCTGTTAGAGACACAAACTTTTCCACTTCCTCAGAAGAATCAACTATGGCAGAAGAAGGGGGAGGAGGAGTCTTTAATGGAGAACACAAATTATTTGGAGGAGGTAGAGGTAGAGGTAGAGGAGAAGGAGGTAGAGGTGTAGAAGGTGAAGGAGGTAGAGGAAGAGGTAGAAGAGAGATGGGAAGCTCTTTTGGGTTTCCTATAGTAGATGAAGAAACTAATACAACCATGAAAAAAATTTCACCCTCTGTCCTTCCAAACTTCTATGGAATTAAAACTGAAGATCCCGAAACCTTCCTATTTGAATTTGAAGTCCTATGTAGAACTTATGACTAATTACAAGATCCTTAAAAACTTAAACTATTTCCTTCAACATTGAAAGGATTAGCATTGAAGTGGTTTATGAGTTTGATCAATAGTTATATTAGGACATGGGAAGACATGAAACAAGCATTTCTAGAGAGGTATTTGGATTATTGTATGCCAGTCAATCATAAGGAGGAAGTGTTTAAGATGTTACAAAAATAAGATGAAAACTTAGAAGATTTTTTGGAGAGATTTCATTACAACATCAAATGAGAAAAAATGGAAAACTTAGATCAAGACACCTTAAAAGCTCTCTTGTTGAAAACAATTAGGGATGAATGGTTGGATATCCTTAACATGATGGGAAAAGGGGATATATCTCAGCTCACATTACTTGAAATAGCTGAATTATGTATCAACCTTTCAAGAGGGAAATCTAAAAATATAAAAGGCCCAAGAGACCCTGCTCTTGCAAGGGTAAGTAAGTCTGCTTCTGGGACAGTAAGTAGGGCAGAGATAGGGCATATGCTTGATGAATTCAAATCTGATATCTTAGGGAGTCTTAGTGAACAAATAGACACCCTTAGGTTACAAAACAAGCAAAAAGTTGAATCTGATGCTTTAGCAATCTTTTGTCTCAGATGTAGAAATGAGCATGCCTTAAGAGAGTGTCCTTTGGATGCAAAAGTTGTAGAGACCTGTTTCATTTGTTCAGAAAAACATGAGACCAAGAATTTTCCTTCACTTCCTGGTCTTAAAGCTATCTTTCAAGAGGAAATTCCTACAAGTTCCACAGAATCTCTCAATTTTGTCTCTAGAAGGCCTTGGCAAGGACCTCAAACACAAGGATTTCATGATCAAATGTATAATCAACCTCCACCAAATTGGAATTCTTGGCAGCAACCTTGGCCCCAATTTCAAAATAAATCTCAAGCTTGGGCACAAGGGGCACAAAATCCCTATGGAAGATACTCTCAATACTATCAGTATCCACCATCCTATCCACCCTATCCACGTTTTCCTCAACAGCAAAATCCTCAACAAAATCCTCAAAATTTGCAACATCAAAATCAACCACTTCCATTACCATTTCCACAAAAATCAAATCAGTTGCCTGCTCAACCCATACCAAACCCTAACAATAAAAATCCTCAGAATACATATATGATAAAAGGCCAACAATTTCCAACTTATTTAATTACTCCTCTAGACCTTAGTGATGTTCAACTTAGGTCTGGAAGAATACTTGAAAAAAGGAAACCTTCTGTGATTATACAAGAACAAGACAACTATGAGGAAGATTCTCTACAAGAAAATAAAAGTCTTGACGAAGACACATCTTTTCAGGACCCAAACATTGAAAAATCAAAACAAAAAGAACCAATAATTTCAACTCCTGTATTAGAGCAGCCATCAACATCCACTCCTACACCTCCCTTTCTAGAAAGCTTACAAATTGATAGAGGTGTAGAAAAACAAATTATGGTGCCTAATTATGATTTCCTAGATGAGCTAATAAATGTTTGCATTAAGATTCCATTATTACAAACCATCAAGGAAATCCAAATTTTAGCAAAGACAATAAAGGAGTTGAGCATGAAGAAAACAAGAAAAAGAATAAGAGAGACAAAGAAAATTCAACTGGCAGGAAAAATAACAGACATTATGATGGGTAAGATTGCTATTCCAAAGTATCTAGACCCAAGAAATCCAGTTGTTAAAATTCACATCAATGGAATTGAGATCCAAAACACACTCATTGATTTAGGAGCAGCAATCAATATCATGAGTAGACAAATCATGGATAAACTCAAACTTCCTAATCTTCTCTTTACACCCACATTATTACAATTAGCAGACAGATCTGTGATCAAACCTGATGGGGTAATAGAAGACATTCCAGTGTCCCTAGATTCTTGGGAGTACCCTGTGGATTTTATGATCCTAACTCCTAAGAATAATCTAGGAGGACACCCTATTATATTAGGAAGACCTTGGTTAGCTACAGTTGATGCTTTCATTAGCTGTAGATTCGGTGATATGTACATCTCTGATGGTAGTTCAACCAAGAAATTTACCTTGTATCCTCCAGCAAGAACAATTACAGAATTAGATGATACTCAATGGATAGAGGATGAAGAAGACTTATAACCTCTCTTCACAATTTCAGAAATTAGTGAAGATAGCCAAATTTTGAATACCTTAGAAAACTTTGAATCCTCTTCGGAATACAAACATGAAAAATTTCAAGAAGAATCCAACATTGAGTTTTTATCATCAAGACAAATGTCTCTCTATTCCATGGATAAATTTGGTAGCTCTACAATTGAGATATTTCCAGGCAAAACCTTAAACATAAACAAGAACCTAGAGAAATCTCAACAAGAAGAGCTAGTCAAGATATTACAGAGACATTCTTCTGCATATGCATGGGAGTACACTGATATGAAAGGGATAAGTCCTAAGACTTGCACTCATCACATCTACATAGAGGAAAATTGTAAACCAATCAGACAACCTCAAAGAAGGATGAATCCAAATCTTAGGGAGATTGTTAAAGAAGAATTGCAGAAATTGTTGAATGTCAATTTCATTTATCCTATTTCAGATAGTCTGTGGGTTTCTCCTTTGGAAATTGTGCCAAAGAAAAATGGTAAATGGAGGGTATGTATTGACTACCGAGAATTAAATAAAGCCACTCTTAAAGATCATTTTCCCTTACCTTTCATAGATCAAGTGTTAGATACATTAGCTGGCAAAAAGTACTTCTCATTTTTAGATGGGTTTAGTGGTTATAATCAAATTCAAGTAGCACTTGAGAACCAAGACAAAAGCACATTTACCTGTCCTTGGGGTACTTATGCTTACCGAGTATTTCCATTTGGATTATGCAATGCACCTGCAACATTCCAAAGGGCAGTACTAGGAATTTTTTCAGATCTAATACATGATTGTGTAGAGGTATATATGGATGATTTCACAGTTTATGGAAACAAATTTGAAGAAGCTTTAGCAAACTTGGAAAAAGTTTTAAAGAGATGTCAAGAAGCAAATCTTTCACTTAGTCATGAGAAATGTTTCATGATGTTTACTGAAGGTATTGTTTTGGGGCATCACATTTCAGGGGATGGGATTAGAGTTGATGAGTCAAAAGTTGAAGCCATCTCTAACTTATCTATTCCAAGTTGTCAAAAAGATGTTAGGAGTTTTCTAGGATTTACAGGATATTATCGGAGGTTTATAGAAAACTTCACCAAGATAGCATCTCCACTCTTTAAATTGCTTACCAAAGACTGTGAATTCAAATGGAATTTTGATTGCCAGTTAGCCTTTGAGACCCTAAAAACAAAAATTTCTGAAGCACCTATTTTAAGGGGACCTAACTGGAAGTTACCTTTTCACATTTCAACAGATGCCTCAGATACGGCTCTAGGAGCAGTATTGGGACAAAAAGACCTGATTCCTTATACCATCTACTATACCAGTAAAAATTTGATTCCTGCAGAGTTAAACTATATTGTAACTAAAAAAGATTTTTTAGCTGTTGTTCATGCCATAAACAAATTCAGACACTATATAACAGGCTATGAAACTTTTGTTCACACAGATCATTCTGCAATTAGATACCTAATGAAAAAATCAATTACTAATGGCAGAGTTATAAGATGGTTATTGCTTTTACAAGAATTCAACATTACCATTCTAGATAGGCCTGGAAAACAAAACACAGTAGCTGATTTCCTATCTAGACTCCAAAACATCAAAGATGACACTCCAGTTGAAGATCAATTTCCCGATGAATATCTTTTTGCAATTTCTACTCAAACTCCTTGGTTTGCTGACATTGCTAATTATTTAGTTTCAGGAAAATTTCCTTCAATAATGAATGCAAGAGATAAAATAAAAATCATTTATGACAGTGCAAAATATTCATGGGTTGCTAATGAGTTGTACAAGACAGGTCCAAATTTGATCATTAGGAGATGTGTTCGGGAAGATGAGATTCCTGAGATTCTAAAAGCATGTCATGATGAACCTTGTGGCGGACACTTTGCTGATAAGAGGACAACCTATAAGACCCTTCATTTAGGATATTATTGGCCATCCTTGTTTAAAGATGCTAAAGAGTATTTCAAAAGGTGTGACAGTTGCCAAAGGGTAGGGAAACCTTCTCCTTCAGGTGAGATGCCATTACAGCCTCAGGTACATATTGAACCTTTTGAGAAATGGGCTTTGGATTTTGTAGGACCTATTAGTCCTCCATCAAGACAAAAGAGATATATATATTAGTTTGCACTAATTATGTTACTAAATGGGTAGAGGCCAAGCCATTACATTTTGCTAATGAAGCATCTGTAGTTAATTTTCTTTTTGAGGATATTTTTACTCGTTTTGGTGTCCCAAGGGAAATTGTTACAGATCAAGGAGCTCAATTCACATCGAGGCTAGTGGAACAAATGATGGAGAGGTACAAAATCAAGCATAGAAAATCTACTCTTTATCATCCACAAGCAAATGGTCAAGTGGAATCTACTAATAAGGTTATTGAAGGGATCCTAACAAAGACTGTCCATTTACATAGAAAAGATTGGGTAGATAGGCTTCCTGAAGCCTTGTGGGCCTATAGAACTACATGGAGAAGCACAAAAAACCATACTCCTTATGAAATTGTTTATGGAAAGCAAGTTTTGTTTCCCATAGAGTTCCAGATTCAAACTTTCAAAATGGGAGTTCAGCTAGGACTTGATCTATTAGAGGCACAAAAGCATAGATTGGAGCAGATTAATGAATTGGATGAGATCAGACAAGATGCAGTTCAGAAAACAATTCTAGTCCAACAACAAAGGACTAGATGGCATGACAAATACATCAAAGAGAAGAAGTTCAAAGAAGGTGATTGGGCTCTCTTGTTTGATTAAAAATTCAATGATTTTCAAGGTAAATTTCAAACACATTGGCTTGGGCCATATGAAGTTGTTAAATTTTTTGACAATGGAGCAGTAAAAATCAGGACAATAGATGAAGAAGAGGTTACTTTTCTTGTGAATGGTCATAGATTGAAGCTATATCACAAACCACTCTCAAGAGAATAATTTATTACAAAGTTCCAGGAAAACAGTGATGTGAAGTTAATGAAGAAGAATCTTTCTTCTTCATCAACTTAATTGAATTTTCTGAAGTCATTTTATTAAATAATAATAATAATAATAAAGTATAAACATGAAAACCAATCAATGATTGGCATGTTGACAAAAAAAAGATAGGGTGAAAATCAGAATCTTTCTGACACTCTAAATTTTCCATTTTGTTTCTGCAAGCAGTTGTTACAAAATCATAAGTTCAGATCCATTTCACTTATGATCCATCTCATTTCATTTCATTCCATTTACTCATTCATCCATATTCCATCTCATTCATTCATTCATTCATACTTTACTTCATTCCATATTTCATTCATCTCATTCCATACTTCATCCACCTCATTTCCATTCCAGAATTTAAAATTTGATGTTTTTCTGCAATTGAATAATACACAGCAGAAAATTGCAGGGTACTTGTCCACTCCATTTCATAAATTGTAATCCATCCCACTCCATCATTCACTTCATACATATTCCATTATACCATATTTCATCATCCATCTTCATTAATTCCATACAAAATTTCATTTACATTCCAAACCACTCCATTCCATGATTCAAGTTCTCTACAGGTACATTCTGCAATCAAACAAACTTTCTGCAGCTAATCAGACTTTCTGCAGCCAGACAGATATTCTGCAGCTACAGAACCTAAAGACACTGACCAGCAATTATTTTATTTGAAACAAAATGATCCTGCACATCCATGAACAAGTCAATATCAAGAAGGTTATGAAGACTCAAAAAGTTAATGATTTTCAGGGAAAACAAAGCATATGAAGATCACAAGAAAATCAAAGCAAAGGAAAAGGTATGAAGTAATTATAATGCCACATCATGAAAAATTTTAGTATAGTTTAGCTATGAATAATTCGAAAAGTTGTTTTGATTAATTTTATTGATCATGCCGAATAAACCTTCCGCAAAACTTTGGATAAAAATCCTTCTATTTCACTATTCCAAAACCCATATCCGATCATCATTTTAAAAAAAATCTCTAAACGGTTAAAGTGATGAAGTGATTGGATTAATCATGTCACTAAGCGTTTAATGATGATTTTTGAAATATCTCCGCGGTCTTTTCACTCATTGATTCATTTTATTCACCTCACCTCATTAATTCATTCCATAACCATTCCTTATCACTCCTTTCTGCAGCCGACTCTTAACCATTTCATTCTATATAACAGAGTTATCTCTGTAACAACCGTTGTCACCGTGAAACAGAGGACACATTTGGGGAGCAAAAAATAGCTTGTTAATGGCCATTCTCACCGTGAGCAGAAGGCTAGTGAATTGAAGATTGAAGAAGAGTTATGGGCCTGATCGTGAGAACAGAACCAGTCGGCACTAAATATTTAGAAGGCTATCCCCAAATCCGAGAAATGTTGCAACAAGCAGGATGGCTGCAATTCCTTGAAAAATTTAGCGGCTCCCACAAAGAGGTTACTAAAACGTTTGCAAGGTCATTGAAAGGAGCCGAGGTTGAAGTTGGAGATATTAAATTCACTATCACAGAGGCTTTTATTGCAGAAGCAACAGGATTTCTTAGACAAGGAGAAAAGTGGTTTAAGAACAGAGAATTCCATAACGAATCATGGAAGCAGATACTCAAGTCACCAGGTATGGATGTCACTGTGTTTAAAAAGGGTATCCCTAGTTCTGCATTAAAGAACAAATGGAGAAACATGTTGCTTATCCTACAAAAATTCATCACTTGTGAAGGTAGATATGGTACTTTCTATGTTTACCATATTAGGTTGATAATGCATTTCCTAGAAGAAGAGCTTAATTTCCCCTATTTCTTGCTTCAAAGTTTAAAGAAAATGGCTTCAAGTGTCCAAAAGAGAATTCAATTTCTGGAGACAGCTTTATACCACCATGGGTTAGTCAAGATTTTGATTGAGCATCATTTGAGAAAAATAGGGGATAATTGGGATAAATTCTTGGTGAGAAATCACTTTGAGGAACCAAAAGAGCCTTCACCTGAACATCAACCTACAAAAAGAAGCAGAAGATGGAAATCCTCCAAAACTGAAACTGATAAAACAATACAAGAAAGTAGTGAAGAAATGATCTCTGAAAAAATTAGTTCAGATTAAGGAGCAGCTTAAGGAAAATAGAATCATAAGAAGAGTTGCCAGAGAAAAAGGAGAAGGGCCATCTCAATCGAGGAGGAGCCACAGACTCAGGGGCATACTAAAGAAAAAAAAAGTTAAAAAAACTGGCGTTATAAACATAGAAGACGAAGAAACACCTACTGAGGAGGATTTTTATGAAGAAGTTCCAGAAATTGATCCTGCATAGCAAGAAATTTAAAACTATGTTGAAACATTGGAGAGGAAAGCTTCAGAGAGTAGAGATAGAACCCCTAGTCCTCCACTGTCCGAAATAGATGTGTTAAGAAGAGATAGGTACGAGCTAGAAGTACTTAATAAACATATCAGGACTGAGAATGATTGTTGGGCCTCAAAATAGTCTTTATTTTCACTCCATTATTCATCAATATCTTCACATTTTACCTTCATGTCACCTCCATTCCACCTCCATATCATTACATTCACCTCATTATTGGGTCATAACTATGTTTTTCCAAAGTTTATTAATTCTTAATATTTTAAAGTGAATTTATGGCTAAAACTTAGAAAATAATATGCTTATACTTATACCTAACAATTAGCATGAGTTTGTTGACATGTGTAGGCACAAAGGAAGCTTCCAAGACACCTTTATGTGGCCTTGGATGATCAAATTCGAATTTAAGAAGATAAACCTCATGGAAAAGATCATGGAGGAGATCATGGAGGATAGGGTTATGTGTCTAGATGGTTAGAGATATTAGTGGATGATCATTATGAGTTTGTTACTCCTCTCATTGTATAAATAGGAGTACCTCCTCCATTCCAAGGGGGGACTCTTAGAGCATTGTATCCAATTGATGATGGAATAGAATAAAGCTTCATTTTTCATATATTTCCATTATGTAGTTTTAGATGTAAATTGTGTTAATGTAGAATATGAATTTATGGAATTTATGTAGTTTTAGATATAAGTTTCCTTAATGTATTATATGGAATAATTTGTCTTGTTCTTAAGAGAATTGAGCTCACTCTAAAAGGATGAGAGAAACATTTTATTTCATATTAGATTTTGTTTCATTTCATTGCTTAGATGTTTAAGGATTTGTGTGTGATTGATGAATGAATTATAATGGAATACTTTACATGTCTCTTAAGTTAAGAGCTTCTTTCATTAATAATTTATCCATCTTAAGTTCTTGGTTTTAATCTCTGATTCATTAACTGGTAATTGAGGTGAAAGTGGATTTCTTGAGTCAAGAACCATTTCAATATTATTCCTCTTTTTAAACTAATTGAGTTAGAGTTATAGAATATATTACTTTCAGCTTTTGAATAGTCTTGTCTTTATTTCAAGTTTCTGGTTTTATGAATGATTTCTCTATGATACTGTAGGGAAGGACAACCAGGACCTCCTAAGTTAGGAGCCTGCTTATCTGAGAACTTCCCTTGCATATTATATTGAATCATAAACAATTTAGTTAGACATAGAGTTAGTTGCCTACTCCTGCATATATATTGTTGGCACCATCACAAGCTCACGAGTTTCCCTGGTCAATAATTTAATGCAGCAATTTGTTCAAATAAATTGCCCAACATTTTGGCGCCGTTGCCGGGGATGGTGCTAAGGGATTAGGCATTAGAAATTTAATTTAGTACTAGCATTTTTCTTTAGACAAAATAATTTGTGAACCCTGGTGACAGCAGGATCTTCGCAAAGGAGTTTAAGTTTGAATTTTCTGATGTTTTAATGTTTAGCTAGTTTTAAATTTCGTCATTTCAAAAATACCCCCCTGCATAAATAAAAACAAATCAAGCGATGAGTATGCTCTCTTCCTGCGCTTCGTGCGATCAGGAAGATCAGAAAATCAATTGATTTATTCAAATAAAAAACTCTTGCTGAAAAATTGATCTGCGTACCGACCTTAACTGGAGACTGAAATCCTCCAATAAGAAAAGCTGGGTGGAGTAGAATGGATGCAGTAAATAGTGGGTAATTGCCTTAAGAGTTGATTAGTTCTCACAGAAAAAAAAATCACAACTCTGAATTTGCTCTTTCATTGTAAACACATTGTCAAGTTGTTGGCGTGAATGACAATCAAATATAGATCAAAAGCTTTATTTCATTCCTTAAATTCTTTACCTTTGTATGCTGGACTCCATTACCATACACAGCAATTGATTTCTATTGCCAAAAGCTTCACGAAATCGCATCAGTTTCAACACGCGATTTTAAAATGGATTTTCTGAGCAAACTAAGATGAATTAAAAAAAAACTGAGACATGGGTTTTTTCCAGAACGGGGGTAATTAGGTGACTCGTGAGAAATTTCCTGAAATTTGCAGCGGTTTAGGAGAAAATTGAGGTTCTTTCAATCACAATTTAACATATTGCGCCCAGATCCGTTTTTTTTTCCATTTCTTTTGGTTTGTTTGAATTTTTAGTTTTAATTTGTTTTGTATTTAATGTTATATGTTATGTTTTTTTATTTTTTTTTGTTTTGATTCATATTTATATATTTTTAGTTAATGTTGATTTGTTTTGATTTGTATTTGTTATAATTTCTTTTTATAGTTAATATTTGATTTGCTATGATTGTATTAATATATTAATATATTAATTATATTAATATGTTAATTATATTAATATATTAATATATTGTTATAATTATATTAATATAGTTGTAAATTTTTATTTTTTTTTATTTTTCTTTTGTTAATTGTAATTTGTTATAAGTTGATGTCTATGTTTGTTATTTAAGGTTTGTTATATTTGTATTAATATATTAATGTATTAATATATTAATTATATTAATATATTATATATTGATATAATTGTATTAATTGTTATAGTTGTAGTTTGTTATTATTTTTTTTATTTAATTTGTTGTATATAATTGTTGTTATGTTTGTTGTTATATGATTGAATTAATATATTGTTAGGTTATGAAAAAAAAAAAAAAAAAAAAAAATTGTGTTTTGTGACAGTGGTTGTTTTAAAGGATTTGAGGGGCGAATATTGGCATTTTATAAAGTAAAGAACATTGGCATAAAAAAAACTTTGGTGAAATGCATATTGAGAGAATAATGGAATTGGATGAAACCGCAACAGTTGGTACAAGGGAAAAATAAAAAATAAAAAATAAACACACTTTTCACAAAATTCACGCAGATTTGAAAATAAATAATGGAACACTTGGAAACAAATTTTAAAAATCAATTGGAGGATTCAATTCTATAGCATCAAGATGGTATAAACTCATCACATGGTTCTTGTATGCTTTACAGAACAGAATTGCGAAGCACATTTCATGAGTTATCTGACAGGGAGTATTATTTTTCATGGTTATTTTTACGAATGGATTGATTTTAATATCATGATTGAGTTACTTTCAACGCTTTGATTTTTCTTAAATCTGTTTTATTTGGTATAAAATTTTTGCGTAAGAATCATGAAGGAAATGCGCATTCCTTCTTGAACACACTTATGTTTCTTTCTGCCAAGTTTTTTTTACAGGTTACAGGACGACAAAGCGATCATTACGGAGACTACATTGTGACGACAATTAGTCTTCCAAAGACTAAATTCATGAAAAATTCTCAAGACAAATCCATCTCCACAACCATTACCTTCCACCTCCCTTTCTGAAAAGATTTTGAATCCCATCAATTGTACATCTATAACGCATGACATTTCCATATCCATTTTTCATAGCAAGAGTTCTTCTTCATTCACCATGCATTTCCTTTCATCTATTCCTAACTCATCAATAAAAGCCATTTTCCATTTCCATTTCCCTTTTCATACCATTTTTCATTCCCGCCAATAAAACCCTGCTTGAGTCAAAGTCCTAGAGTCTAAGTATCATTAAAAAAACACCTAGAGGCTTGCATGCCTTAATGGCAAGTACTCTTGCCAATGAACAATGGGAGTACATTAATATCCCTTGTTCGTTGGATCTTGTAGGTGACTCAACCACGACAAATTTATTCGTACCTACAAAGATGTGTTAGGCATCCTGACTCCCATTGGAATCAATGGTGGGAGCTCTTGTGTTGGCTAGGGGCATTCATTAACGGCCACTAAGTCAACAACTTCTAGCTATGTTCGACATCGACACATTTAATCACATAGCAAGATTTGTGCCATCGAGCGTTGAAGACTTGAAGACCCATATTTTGCAGCAGATGAAGCCAATTTCCATTCATTGTATTTCCATTCATGGTATTCATTGTATTTCACTTGAGGACAAGTCAATAAATAAGGCTGGGAGGAAAATGTAACTTCTATATTTTGTATACCTTCCAAACCTTATAGATTTTCAGCCATATTCATCAAACTCATCGGATTCATCATCCAGCAGCAGATACAACTTTCAGCCATGTTCAGTAGACTCCTCATATTTTTCATCTAGTAGCAGCAGATCCTGCAGCTGATACATCCATATTTCATCCACCATTTTCACAACAGTTTGCAGTCACACATGCACGAATCTCACCTATTTTTGGAAGGGTAAGTTAAGGTATGCTATTTTCTAACTTTTAACCATTAAATTCCTTGAAATGTTAGAATAATAATTTTTGGAAAAAAAAAAAACTTCACTTCCTTTCCTTTCATTGCCAAAGCCATCCGTTTAATGGGAAGGATACATTTACATACATGCTTTGTCACATTCATATCCATAGTTATATATCACATTCTAAACCCACTTACCTTCAAAATATATTTACTATTACATGAGCATACAAATGGCTTTGTCTAAAGTATTTAAAAGTTAATTGGATGCAAATAGAATCATGGTTGTTACACAAGAACCAACCATGATGCATTCCAACAAAAATACTCTGCCATAAAAAGCACATTATCATTATGCAAAGATCATACAATGAACGCAACAAACAAAATATGGTTGAAACACAAGAACCAACCAAGTTGTAGTTCATCAAAATAATGCTTTGCAAAAGTTAAGTAAATGATCTCATGCAGAGTTTAAGCCAAAGCTCAAGTACCAAAAAGTAATGTAATAGATTGCATGAGGACATGCAATACCTTCAGTTTGGGGGTATGTTGGGCCTCAAAATAGTCTTTATTTTCACTCCATTATTCATCAATATCTTCACATTTTACCTTCATGTCACCTCCATTCCACCTCCATATCATTACATTCACCTCATTATTGGGTCATAACTATGTTTTTCCAAAGTTTATTAATTCTTAATATTTTAAAGTGAATTTGTGGCTAAAACTTAAAAAATAATATGCTTATACTTATACCTAACAATTAGCATGAGTTTGTTGACATGTGTAGGCACAAAGTAAGCTTCCAAGACACCTTTATGTGGCCTTGGATGATCAAATTCGAATTTAAGAAGATAAACCTCATGGAAAAGATTATGGAGGAGATCATGGAGGATAGGGTTATGTGTCTAGATGGTTAGAGATATTAGTGGATGGCTTATTTCTAAGGCGTGAATATCTCTTTTCTTCTCTTTTTGGAGCTGGTTACACAACATTTTAAAAATATGAGAAATCCATAAGATCCTGCAAAAAACACACAAATATTATAAAATCTTGCGTTTATTGGGTAAGACTGCTTCAGAGGTTGCCTATTAGGTCGCAGCTGTTGAGCTCCAAAAATGTTCTTTCTTCCACCACATTCCACTCCATTTCTTTTATCCATTATTAATCATAGGCTCAAATGATCAATGAAATTAGTTAAAATTGCTTTAATAATGAATATCATGGCTAACTTGCTATGTTTTTATGATTGTGTCATTGTAGTACTTTTTGAGCGGAACGGCTACGAAATGCGAGACGTGCCGCCAGCGCCCGTTCTCAGTCAAACCCGACTTCTGTTTATACGGGTCCCAGATGCTCATCTTCGGAAAAGCACATGGGTGTGTTCCAAAAATGTGTCATAATAGTTTGTTTCCTGTCTGGAATTGAACGGAGTTCTGCTACGTGGTTAGCTTGGCCCGAAACTATGGGAGAGTGAGCTCCTGTGAGAATAAGGACGGTCAGTTGTTACCCGATCCTGATAAGTCTGGATTTAGTTCTCTTCAGGAAAAATAATGTATGTCTCAGGATTATGTGTATGTTGCTATAAGTAACAAAAGAAACCGAGAGACAAAGGTTAGATTTTGGTTATATTTTATGGTTGACTGCTAGATCTTTGAAGTCCGACAATACTCTGTTTTGAGGTGATTCCTCTTTAATGAAAGAATAAGTATTTCCTTGAACGCGTTGAGTCAATTCTGAACTAGATTTCGTGCTACTCTGGTGGTAGAGGGCCCCTGCCTCCTGAGCGGCCTTGTTTATACAGTAGATAAGTGTTTTAGTCTCGCTTTTATTTCTAGTTTAAGTAGATTTCTAAATCTTATGTTCATATTTGTTTATATTTACTATCACAGCCAAACTTACTCTAATCAACTCTTCCAAAATATCATTATGAAGAATAAGGCACAACTGTGATAGTGTAGGTTTTAGTTGCATTTACTTTTGTTAGTTATCACAGTTAAAACTTACTCTAATAAACTTTTCCAAAATATCATTATGATGGATAAGGCATAACTGTGGTATTGTAGGTTTTAGTTGTTAAGTTTAAACCAAGTAGCATAGCCAATATTACTCTTACAAAGCTCTTCCAAAATATCATAACAATGAGTAAGAAGTAACTTTGGTGTCTTGGACTTTAGTTGTATTTGCTTTCAGTCTTGTGTTTATGTTCAATCACTTTGAATGATACAGCCATACTCGTTCTCACAAACTCTTCCAAAACATCATTCATACTGAACAGGATGAACTGTAGAATTCCTTAGGTTAGTTGCATGATAACTTAGTTATAGCACTCCAGAGGTAGAATGCATGTGGTTCAGTTCTGTCATTTCATTTTCAGTTTGATAATGGCTTCTAATTTAACACTGTTCACTGTAGACTAGAAGTACCCTAGTTTAGTCTTAACTTAGTTCACTATGTAACATTCCAGTGTAGTTGCCATCCACTGCATTTCAAATTGTATTAGTTGTTAAATTTAAACACCACAGTCTTCATTATTTACAAAACTTCTTTTGTTCCAAACTCATACTAACACATAATTATTTGGACAGAAGGTAGTCTCAGTCTAAGGCCTGGAGTATTTTTGCAACCTTTTTTTTCATTTCACAAACAAGCCTTTTCTCAAGGACCATCCTAAAAAGAAATCTATAACTTTTGTATGAGGCCTAGTGGTGTTAGATTGAGTTGCAGAACAAAGTTAGAAGTTAGTTTAGAATAGAAATCTTATGGTGCTACAAATGTTCTTTTCCAAATATATTTTAATAGACCTTTAATCATGGATGAGATGTTGTAACATTGTAAGTTGATTGTTCGATTGTTTAGTTAGGAGAATTTCATTTACACTTAGCTGCCCATTTCTCAAGCTCTTCCAAAACATCTTTAATGAATGAATTGGACAAGTTAAGCTCATGTTGTGATTTATTTCCTTGAAGTCATTATCAAGCTTTGTATTTTGCTAGTCATAGTTTAGGCTTTGTTTTGTTTCAGTATTTGCATTTGTCATTTGTCATCCATAATTTAGGCTTCACTCTGTTTTTCAACCAGTAGCTTCTTTCCACCAGCATTTAGTTCTTTCCCTTGTGAACATAAAACCATAAAAAAAATCCAAAAACATCATAAAACACTAGACACAACGTAGTGAGAAGAAATTACCTAGGCACATATAGTGCACCACACTTCAGCAGTTTACCAACCCTGGTTGACAATTAATGAACTCAATTTAGGAGACTAGGTTGAGCACAAACAACAGCCGTTGGATGAAAACATCCAACGGTGGAGTTTTGCTTGTGGGGATCAAAGAGAGCGGTTGGAAGAATGGTGCATAGGTTTAAGTCCGGGCCATAGATTTGTTTTGATCGACGGTCAAGATTAATCGGGGCAATAATAATGTGAAGGAGTCACATTATAGAAAAATGGCGGAAATTACAAGGAAAAGAGGTTAAAAAACCTTTGGGGGAGAAAAATGCATTAAAAAGGCGAATGGGGTTCGGAAACAATCTGGACCGTTGGATGCGACTAGACCCACAAAGATCGATGGTGGATATTAAATTGGTAGATCGGTGATCGGGGCGAACAAACAAACGCGCCCAATGACAATTTGCGATGCGATCAGCGCGGACTGTTGATCTGAGGATCAGATCAACGATGGATAGTGAATCGAGGGAATGGCTGATCGGGGGAAGAAATATAAAGCAGTCGATGAAACTTGCGATGCGATCAGCGTGATCGGAGAAGGGCCGACGCAATTGCGCGATCAGGCCATCACAATCGGAGGTGGGGAAAACATTAAAACACATCCAAAAGAAAACTTCCGATGCGATGGGCGCCCGGTTGCGGGGCCTGGTCTATATGGAAATTTTAATAGGCACGGGGCTTATCTATATATGGGCTAATCAAGATTGGGCCTTCGGGCTTGGGCTTTTCAATCAACCCATTCAAAACTTCCGATGCAATATTCTATCCATCGTTGATCGGTTCCTAAGATCAACGGTTCTCTTTATGTAATAACACGAACCAACGGGTTTAAAGTAAAGCATAGGAAAAAGTGGGTTTAATGTTTTACAAAGGGAAATATGCATTGGGGATGGTTTATTATAAGGTTTAAGCGCCGGATGCGGGTTTGAGGGTTATATGAAGCGGTGATTAGATCGGGGCTTTAGTACTCAGGGTTTAATCGCATCGGAACCTCCGTAAAACATAAAGACTTGCGCTCGTTGATTCATTCCGATGCGATAAGCGCTGATGGGACTAGCGCTTGGTTCTTAGCGTTGGGGCACATGTGGGGAAGTAGTTAGGGGGCTTAGCCGAAGGGGGCTAAAGCCTAAAACATAAAACATGGATTTTTTTGATGGATTTTCAACGTTTTCAAAGGGATTCGAGGGTTTCGACAGAGTTAAAAGAGAAGTTTTAAACTCTGTAAAGGGGGTTTGATGAAAGGTGAACGGGGGAAAAAGAAAGAATAAAGGAATTTATGGGAGTGAAAAGGGGTAAAAAGTGAAGGTTATTTTTGTGGTGGAAGGAGGGAAAAAGGGTCTTTGCAACAATATTTTTCACTTATGGAAACAGTAGAATTTCAGAGTATGAAATGGAAACAATAGTGAAGATTTAAGACTAATGACCAGATGCCTTCATGAGTCTTCAAGAGATAACACTTTTTGCAATAAAATCTATTCCTTGAAGGCTCCAAAATCATTAAGCGACCATTTGGTATGACAAATTTTATTGGCAGCTAACAGACAGTTTGGGGATTACGACTAAGATTGATTATCAAAAGCCTAATCCTCCAAATTAAAAACATAATTAAAGGAAAATAAAAATATCTATCAGACATAAAGCCTCCACCACCACAACAGAGGCCAATTGATTCCTCTCAGCTACCGCAGAGCCACCTGTTGCCTCAAAGCATTCAAACAGAGGCCGAAGTTATTGATCAGATAGAAGATATTAGCCTCAGTGTAGCCGAATAGTTAATTCTGCCAAAAGGAACTTAATGAAAAAAAATATCAACAGAGTTATTACATCCTGAAACAGAGCCTTAAAGTCAACAAAAGCTCTCACCGAGCTTGAATCTTAAATGTAAATCAATTAATACAGATAAACATCTGTAAACTTCTCCATCGAGCCCCTCAAAGGCCGAGAAGTCTTAAATCTGTATTAATTGACCCAGAAGATCTTTTATCAGATCCCACCTCCTCATTTCTTCTATAAATACTTCTGTAGAAGATGAGAAAATGTTGGTTGCAGAACTTTGAAATATACTTGTGCTTGAAAATTCTGATTGTAAATAGTGTTCAAAGGTTCTTGAAGCTCTGCTTGTGATAGAATAGTTAGGCTGAGAAGTGAAGATGATTGCTAACCTGAAACATTGGACTTAAAGCTGTAACTTGTTTGAAGCATCAATACAAGCTGATTTATGGGATCCTGGTCTATGTCAATGGTGATGTTATTTCTTATTGTAAATATTTATTTTATTTATGTTTCCACTTTGTTCATCTTCTCTTATAAACAGCGAGCATAGAGTTAGGATTCACTGTATATCAGTACCCTTCTTTGACTGATAAGCTTTATCTAAATGTTTTCTTCCAAATTGTGTTGTTTAGGAATGATTTAATTCAGTTTAAGTAGTTAGGAATGCTGGTGTTCCCTTGTCCTACTGTCTAGGCTAATTGTTATTCTTGATAGTTATTTTCAGTTTATGTTAAGTAGAGATGAACTAAGGAAGATATGGTGAGCCCTGGTCCTAGTTTTATCCCCAAAGACTATCTGAAAGTTTCCCTTGGAATGTGTTGAAAGCTAGTTAGTTTTGAAGTACTTACCATATCTTAGACCATTCTTTGTTATCATTTGTGTTTCCCTTGTGTTTAAATGTTTTCTATTGAAAGTGTGTCAAAGGCTGGCTAGTTTTGAAGTACTTACCAGATCCTGGATTGCATTTATGTTTTTCTTAAGTGTTTGTCAAAGGCTGGCTAGTTTCAAAGTACTTACCAGATCCTGGGCTACTCTTTGTTCTTCATTTGTTTAATTACCCTTCTTTTTGTATCACTTCATTCCATAAATCAAACTTTAAAGATATCCTTAGACATAGATGACTTGTCCCATGGACCACTCTTGCCCCTTGTTGTTTCAATTAAACCCTATTATGACTCCATCGCCAAATGGACTAAAACCTGCATTTATCCATCTTTTTGGCTGAAGATTGTTCTATTTTCTTGCAACTTATCACCTTTGAAACTATTTCCATTTAGGACTTTCCACTCAAACAATAATCATGCTCAACCATCCAAAACAAACAAAAACCCTCGGCCTTCATAACTAGCCTAATATCCTTACCCAAAACCTCAAAGATAAATCCATCTTTGCACTTATTAGAGAGATCCCTCTCTGGATTTAGGAGGGCTAGATCCTAGAATCCCAAAGTGGTTGAAACGATGTTCTCCCTACTGTCGGACTTTGCCAATCTTGCTGATTACAAGGAGCTAACATTTCTGGCGACTCCACTGGGCAACAGTCTAAGTGATTTTCATTTCAAATGATCATAAGATATCATAAATTCCTTTATTTTCAAATGATATTTGTTCTGTTAGCTGGTTGAATCGTTAGGCATAACATCTCTGGCCATCAAACATTGTTTAGTGAGTTAAAACCAACCTTTCAAGCACTACCAATACACGGTAATCATGATGAAACTTGTTTGAATCAGTGAAAAACTAGGTAAACCCTAGGATTCTCATAAGAGTTTATCTAACCTTGGAAGATCAGCTGGCTTAGCCATAAAAGTAGACTGTATTTGTCTCATAACCGTAGCTAAGTTTTGAAATAGATTTAGGACACTCTTAGAAACCACACAACTGAAAAATAACTCAAAAAACCCAAAAATATTTCAGATTGGTATTCAATAAACATGGTGGTGGACCATAAAACCTTTTACCTCCAAAAGAGCTAAAAAATTCCACTTGGCGAATCCACAATCCTCAACAGACCTTAAGACTCCACTCGGAAGAACCCTTATCATTGTAATATCATTCAAACTCAGTTAGAGGACTGTAGGATTTAAATTTGTGTAAACAGATTAGTTAACCTCTTAAAGACTGTCATATCTGGTTGAACTTTTCTTGTTTAGTAGGGTCTGAAAAACATAGCATAGTGGCCCCTGACCTACCTGAGATAGTTGATAACCCAGAAAGTATCCTTAGGAAGTCTCCTAAGATTGAATTTTCAATTGTTTTCAGATCACCCTTGAGAGCTAATTCAGTTCCTGAAAATCTTTCAGCTCTACAACAATCACAAGTTGACTTAGTAAATCCATTTAGAACTAGGTCACTTGATGATATAATTCAGATAGACTCTGAGTCTTCACTTTCATCTCCTGAAACAAGTGAACATCCTGGTAGTAGAGAAACAACACCACCTGATTCACATTTCCTTTTCAATTTAGGTGTCTCTTATCCAAGATCAGCTCAGCAATCTATCCCTAGTCCATCCACATCTCTTCACCCTACATCCACTGTCCACACCACTCCAATTCAACCCACTTTTCCTTTTGTTAATCCACCTCCACCACATATCATGGCAGCAAGGTATGCTCCCTTAGTCCTTCCTGTACCATTAGTCAATCTTCCACAAGACTATCAGTCCAAAATTCCATTATATGATGCTAGTAATGCTACTACTGCATCACAACATGTGGATAAGATGAATGAATACTTTGACATAAATGAAATTGATGATGATTCTATCAAGCTTAGATTATTTGCTCAGAGTATGGGGGGAGAAGTAAGAAAATGGTTTAAAGGCTTAACCCCCCATAGTATAAATGATCTCCAAGCCTTCCATTAGAAATTCTTAAACAAATGGGAAGTGAAGAAAAATCCTCTACAAGTCCTTTCTGATTACAAGAACCTCCATAGAAACACTGGGGAAAGTGTTCAATCTTATTGCACCAGATTTAATAGTGTGTATAATGCCCTTTCCCCAGACCTAAAACCTCCACAAGGGTCAGCTCTAAACAAGTTTCCTGAAGGGTTTGACCCTGAGATGGCCTATCAGCTAAGAGAAAGAGACCCTGCAACTCTTGAAGATATGAAAAAAGGAGCTCTTGCTGTGGAAGTTAACTTAATGGAGAAGAGAGAAAGAATGAAAAATGAGAAGAGAGTGTCCTTCAGAGAGGAATATACCCCTTCCACTTCCAGTTCTAAGATGGAAAAAATGATGGAGGAGATGATGAAGAAAATGAGCATCCTTGAGAGAGCACAAGAAATTCAAAACCAAACCGCTCCTCAAAACATAAACCAGAACCAGAATCAGAATTTTAGAAGGAACCAACCTCCAAACAGACCTAGGGAAGATGATCAACAGATCACTCCTCCCTTTCATCAAAACTACGTGAGTGAGGTTGAGGAAACAAATGAACCAATAGAGGAAGATGATATCAATATGCTAGGAGTAGATAATGATGACTTTGAGATTCATTATGATAGAAAACAAGGTCTTTACACACCTTATGATGACAAAAGAGATGATGATGAAAATTATTATCAAGACATGGAAAATGTCATCATAGAGTCTCAAAGAGAATATGAGCTCAAAAGTAAAACCATTCAACAAACTCCCAACCCCAAAACCTCTGACAAATCTTCACAAAACAACATTGTAAACAAGCCTAAAATTTTCAAACAGAAGGACAAAACAGTGGTTGGAAATTCTGATAAAGGTAAAGAGAAAGGTACTCAAACGTTACAAAACAGAGTGCAGAGCTTAGCAGTACTAACACTTCAGCTATTACTCCTATGAAAACCATTTTGTCCAATGTAAATAGAACAAATCAGCAAATTGATGTTGCTGATAGAATGACAGCTAATAAAGCTGAAACAACCACTTCAAAGAATCAAATTCCTTTCAGCCTGGAGCAGGAAATTTCCAAAATTAAAATCTCTGTTCCCTTGACTAAGCTAGTTGCCCAGAATGTATATAGGACCCAAATTTTGAAGGTTTTAAACATTGAAGAGAATAATGACATAGTCAATCTTAACGATGACCAGCCAGAGCTTATTTTTGGTCCAAAGATTGAAGGTAAGTATCAAGAGGGACCTGTTCCTCCCTTTTATGTGAGTTTAAATATTCATGACAAGATTTTGTACAACGCTATGCACGATTCCGGAGCCTCTCATAATTTAATGCCTAAAGCTGTAATGGAGAGCCTGGGTCTAGAAATCACCAGACCTTACAAAGACCTTTACTCCTTTGACTCTAGCAGAGTAAAATGTTTAGGATTGATAAAATATCTCTGCGTTAACTTAGCACATATTCTAGCCAAATGCTTGGTTATGGATATTGTTGTGGCTGATGTGCCCCCAAAGTATGGAATGCTATTATAAAGATCTTGGGGGGCTAAGTTACAAAGAACTATGTAGATGGACATGACCTATGTGACCATCCCTGTTTTCAACCAAACAAGAAGACTTTACAGGGAGTCCCATATGCAATACACAGTTACAAGCCAAGATAGACCACAAAATTCTCCTCTATACTCTGTAAATACAGGCCTTGATTCTTTTATCCTATTTAACGATGAAACTTTCACTGAATAGGTGACTTTAACAAAGTTAATGGCCGATAGAGAGGATGAGGTAAACACAACGGAAGTGTCAAAATAGTTTGCTGGACCTTTCAACCACAAAAAACTAAACACTGGTCTTGAACTACAGATCGTGCATCCTTCACTTTTAAACCTTGATAGTCAAGAAAGCAACCCTCAACACAACGAATTACATGAGGAGTTGAGACGAATACGAATAAGTGCTGATATTCCACAACAATTAGAAAGCACGTTAGTTAAAGAGGACAGTAACCAAGATGAAACCGAAAATAGCCCTCTATGGAGTATGAATTTTGACGGGTCATGCACTAGAACCAATGCTGGTGCAGGTGTCTGGATATGTAACACTGAGAACAACCACACAGAAAGCATTTTTCGTAGATTAAACTTTCAGTGTTCGAACAACATAGCGAAATATGAATCCCTGCTTTTAGGCTTGCGCTTGTTGAAAAATCTAGGAGCCAAAAGAATCAAAGCGTATGGGGATTCTGAGTTAATCATTAGGCAAGTCAATGGAGAATACAACGCAAATCACCCAAGACTTAGGGCCTATCGAAACGATGTCATGGATCTTTTAAATTTTTTTGAGGAGTACCAGATAATTTTTGTCCCAAGAAAAAGAAATATCGCGGCCCACAACTTAGCCTTTGTAGCTAGAACATGCTTAACGCCATATAAAACCAAAGACTGCACAACTTAGATTAAATTCTGACCAGCCGTTCCTGATAACGAAAAATATTGGCAAGTGTTTGACAGAGACAAACAAGTAGAAGACTTCATGCAATTCAGAAATGAATTCGAACTAAACAGTTCAGATTCAGATTATGATACAGACTGCAACAGTGAAGAAAATATTCTTGATGAAGAAGAACCATTTCCTGAACTTTCCTATATAAATCTGCTGTCTAGCAAACTTGAAAACAAAACAGAATTGACTGGCGAGTTAGAAACAGAGGAGTTAGAAACTCTGTAGTCCAAAGATCAGAGTTTGCCTAAGGGTCTGGCCCCTTTAGAAGAGTTGTTTGATTTTAACGATGTGGCCAAGAAGCCAAAACTGGAGCTTGTAGAGACTGAAGTGGAAGAGTGCAATATAGGCAGTAAACTTAAACTAATGATGATTAAACTATCTAAGACTTTACTAGCTCATATTAAACTCAAATACATAGAGTTGTTTAAAGAATTTTCTGATGTTTTTGTGTGGAGTTACGAATATTTTAAATCCTATGACACTGAAATAATACATCACAAAATCCCTCTCAAAGAAAACCAAAAACCATTCAAACAGAAGCTGCACAGAATAAACCCTGTTCAGCTGCCTTTGGTTGTGAAGGAAATCAAGAAAATGTATGAAGCTGGTATTATTGTCCCTATTAGATATTCCGAATGGGTGTCTAATCTGGTGTGAGTTAGGAAGAAAACAGGAGATATTAGGCTTTGTATAGAATTTAGAGACTTAAACAAAGCTTCACTAAATGACAACTACCCTTTACCTAAGATGGACCATATTTTACAAAAGGTGGTAGGGTCTAGAAGAATTTCTTTGCTTGATGGCTACTCAGGGTATAATCAGATCTTAGTCCACCCTGATGATCAATTAAAGACAACCTTTACTACACCATGGGGCACTTTCATGTATGTGAAAATGCCTTTTGGTCTAATGAATGCTGGAGCAATATTTCAGAGAGCCATGGACATAGCATTCTCTGAAGAACTGGGATTCTTCATCATTATATACCTTGATGATGTTACTGTTTTTTCAAAGATAGATGAAGAGCACTTAGAACATTTAAAAACAGTCTCCGAGAGATGCAGAAAGTTTGGTATATCTTTAAACCCTAAGAAAACACTTTTCTGTCTCCAAGAAGGTAAACTTCTTGGGCACATTATTTTAGAAGAGGGTATTAAGATAGATCCAAAGAGGATTGAGGCCATATTGCAAATCTCTCATCCTCAAAACATCAAGGAGTTTCAATATGTCATCGGAAAGATTAACTTCCTGAGAAGGTTCATGCCCAACTTGGTTGAGCTCCTTAGAAATATTAAAAACATGTTGAAGAAGGAGCAAGGAGTAAAATGGACCTTGGAAGCAAAGAAATCCTTTGAGCTGGTGAAACAAGCGTTAACCAAGACACCGGTTCTAATAAGTCCTGATTTTTCAAAAGATTTTTATATTTTTTCATTTGCATTAGAACATACAATAACTACTGTCCTTTTACAGAAAAATCCACAAGGACAAGAGCAACCTATTGCATTCTTTAGCAAGGCATTGAGGGATGCTCCTTTGAAGTATAACATTATGGAAAAGCAAGATTTTGCTTTGGTTAAAGCTTTAAAAGACTTCAGAGTATACATCTTGCACTCACACATCATTGCCTTTGTCCCAAATTCAGTTGTGAAAGACATTCTAAAGACCCAGATGGTAAGAGAGGTAAGTGGATTGCTGTTATTCTTGAATATGATTTAGAGATAAAGCCCACTAAACTCATCAAAGGCCAAGGTCTAGCTAGGTTGATGGCTGAATCCAATTTTGAAGTTCTTGATATTAATATGATTAATGCTTTAGGTGATCAAGAGGAAATCTCAACACCCATTGTTGAAGACAATTTTATGAATTCCTCTTGGTATGCTAATATTCTTTATGTTTTGCTTAATTTGAATACACCTCATGGTTTAACAAAAACAAAGGCAAGGTTCTTGAAATTGAAAGTTGTAAACTATTGCATTATAGATAGATGTATTTATTGGAAAAATGCAAGTGGTATATTGCTTGAATGTTTGCCTGAGTACGATGCAGAGAAGGTTAAGCACGAGTTCCATGAAGGAGAGTGTGGATGCCATTTATACTGGAAGACAATAGCCAACAAAATTCTAAGGGCTGGTTACTATTGGCCTACTATTTTTCTTGATGTGCATAAGATGATAATTGCCTTTCATAAATGCCAACTTTTTGAGGGCAAAAGGAAGCTGCTACCCTTACCTCTGCATCCAATCACTGTTGAAGCCCCTTTCCAACAGTGGGGACTTGATTTCATAGGTGAAATCCATCCATCATCTTCAGCTCAGCATAGATGGATTCTCACTGCCACAAACTACTTCACTAAATGGATAGAATCCATCCCTTGTAGGCAGGCCGATGATTCTGTTATCATAAAATTCATGGAGAATAATATTCTCTCTAGATTTGGCTGCCCTACCAAGATCATCACTGATAATGCAGCAGCATTTGGATCAAAGAAGATGGTTGAGTTCTGTCACAAATATCAGATAACATTGGGGCATTCCACTGCCTATTACCCTAAAGGTAATGGACTTGCAGAATCCTCAAACAAGAGTTTAGTGAACATAATCAAAAAGTTGTTGGAGGACAACAAAAAGTCTTGGCACACAAAGCTTGTACATGCACTTTGGGCTAACAGATTGACTTTGAAGAAATCTATTGGCATGTCACCCTACCAACTTGTGTATGGCACTGATGCAATCTTTCCTACCAGCCTTGGTGTGCCTGTTATGAAGTTGATTCAAGAGGTTCAGTCTGAAGACAATGACATGATCAGAAGGATAAATCAGACTATTCACCTCAACAAACCAGAGAGGAGGTTTATAACAAAGCATTGCAGAAGCAAGACAACATTAAAAAGATTTTTTTTACAGAAGAACAAAGGCCAGAAATTTCAATGTTGGGGACAAAGTTTTAAAGTGGGACTCAAGGAGAGAAGACAAGGGCAAGCATGGAAAATTTGACAACCTGTGGCTTGGCCCTTACCTCATTCATTCAACTGCTGGTATTAATGCCTTTTTCTTGCAGGAGTTGAATGGAGCAGAGCTGTTTGGGGGTCCTGTCAATGGAAGGATGCTCAAACATTACTTCTCTTGATCCATGTCATGTTCTGAAAGCCTTTTTATATTTTTTCCATTATAAATATTTCATCCACCATTGCATTCAAAGTTAGAAAAAGCAAAATGCAAAAACAGTGAAAGAAAGAAAAGAGGGCAGATTGTAAAAAAAATAAAGGTACAACCCCATACCAACAAAAAGAGAAACAAATCTGAAAGTGTGCAAGCTTAAATGCCACTCCTGAAAAACACACTTCTAGTTAGTCGAATAGCCTAATCTTGACTAATTATTTTTAAATTTACTACTGATAGGATAGTGAATTCGATTTGCCAAACTGTTTAATCTTGGCTTATCAGTAGGTAGATTAGGATAGAAATTAAAGGTTCAAACATGCTCAAAATCTGAACCTATGTTTCCAAAACATGAATGAATCAAAGTATATTTAAATTTCTGAGTCAAAACAGAGGAATAACTGGTTCTAATCAGCTCAAAATATGAACCAGTTGATAAAAGAAAAATAGCTCAAACAAGAGTCAAAACAGAGCTGTAAAAAGATGAAGGAAGTGCTTTGAAATTTCAGATCTTAAGCCTTCCATTTTTATTTTAATTTTTTTGCAAAATAATATCTATGTGCAACTTGTTTTATGCCATAGACCAGTATCAAGTTAGACTGTTCAATCCTGACTTGTATGCTTTTTAATTTCTGTTGTAGAATTTAGAGAATAAAAATTTGTTACACTGTTTAATCCTAATAGATTGGTAGATTAGGTAGAGAAACATATGGACTCAACTGTTTAATCCTAGTTCATGGAAAAATAAGGAGTAGAAATAGATTATATTTTATGCTTTCAAAAGAATAAAATGTTGTGAAAAGAGCTTGCCAATCCAAGTGCACTCTAAAGAAGAAAAAATGTTAGATCAGTAGGATTGGGTAGGTAGAAATCTTGTGTTGATGAAGATCCATTGTTTCATGGCTGCTAATATGTTTTCAGAGCAAAAGAGGATCATCCAAGAAAAGAAAGACAACCCAATGGATAAGGCACTAATTAGCCTCCCAGAGAATGCAAGTCTGAAGTTCTTGATGCCTTCAAGAAGACACCATCCCCAAGTGGAGCCACTGTTAGCCACCAATAAAATTTGTCATACCAAATGGTGGTTAAAACATTTTTGGAGCCTTCAAGGAACAAGTTTTATTGCAAAAAGTGTTATCTCTTGAAGACTCATGAAGACATCATGCCTTCAGTTCAATCTTCACTGTTGTTTCCTTTTCCAACTCAGAAATTCTGCTGTTTTCCATGAAAATCAAAATGCTGCAAACACTATTTTTCCCCTTCCCCACCTCAAAACTAACCTTCATTTTATTCCCTTATCCACCTTACAGAGTTTAAAACTCCTTTTTTAAACTCTGTCAAAACCCCCCAAATCCATCAGAAAACTCTGAAAATTTCATAAAAAATAAGTTTTTTCACTAAGGGTTTCAGCCCCTTTGGGCTAAATCCTAAACCACTTCCCCACATGTGCCCTAGTGCTGGAACCAGGCGCTAAGCCCTTTCGGCGCTTATCACATCGGAAAAAACAGAGCGCACAAGTCATTTACTTATGTGAAAAGCTCCGATGTGATTAAGCCCTTTGTTACATAACCCCCGATCATATTATCACTCCATATAACCCCTGTGCTCACAATCAGGTGCTAAAACATTGTTTAATTCATCTCCGATCCATTATTTCCCTTTGTAAATAAAAAAACCCACTTTTTTCTAAAGTTTGGTCTAAACGCGCCCATGCAATGTTTTTTAATATATAAATGGGTAGATTGAAAAGACCACATCAAAAGTTCCGATGCGATTGAAGTCCCATTATATTAAACTCTTCCCCCCTCTTTACTCCATATAACTTCACTCGGGACCAAGATTTAAAGTCCCAAGCGCCAATCACATTGCAAAATCCAAAATGGTTATATTGAAAGACCGCACCAAAAGTCTCGATGCGATTGGCCCTTATACATAAAGCCCCGGGCCTTTGCATTCCATATAATCAAAGGCCCTGCATACGGGCACCTATTCACTTCTTATATATAAACCGGCCCCCAAAGCCAAACCTTTGTGTTTTATTAAATTTTGGTTTTTTGTATGTTATAAAGGGTTTTCTGCTGGTTCATTATTTGGGATAATCTCTGCCATTGATCCTAAGCCGATCAAACGGCCCGCGCTACATCGCATCGCAAGTTTTCATCGGGCGCATTTTATTTCTCTCCCTGATTGAACATCCCCCGATCAATCAAGACCCGTTGATCTCTTCCCCGCCTTCCCATATCTAACGGCCCATATTCGCCCCGATCATTAACCTTTCCTCCGCCTTTGAACCCCTCCAATTCACTCCCCACCGTTGATCTGATCCTCAGATCAACAGCCAGCGCTCAATCGCTCCGTCACACTCCAAGTTATTTGCCCCGCCGATGCCTCTCCCTCCGATTGCATCTGGACCGTCCACGTGTCCAGATCGGATGGTCCAGGATGCCTCTCCCAACTTTGGTTAAATTTTATGTAGCCCCGCTCATAATGTTTTTTGGCTCATTACAGCCGTTGATCTTTGCAGATCAACGATCATTATTAACCCTTTCTCCGCTTTGTGATTATTTCATCCAACCCCCCGATTCAATATTGGCTGTCGATCTTCTACATCCAACGACTCATATTTAACCCGACGGGCCTGCCTCCTGTGGGTCCTGCCTTCTTCAAGATTCAATCTCAGCCGTCCAGATCTTCGATCAACGGTCCATAATAAAACCGCTCCCCCTGCTTCCGCTCGCGCATCTATCCCATATCATGCTCGTTCTCTACCGTCAAATCTGAGGCCCCAGATCTGACAGCCCACATGCTATATCAGTAGTTTCCAGCATGATGGTTAATTTCCCAAAGGCCACGCGGTATGGGTGGTTTTCTCGTGCCACGTGTCGGGCGAGGATGCATATCGCGTTCCAAAAGGAAAAGCTGCCTACCTGCCTCCTCCTCGCGGGAAACCCGTGGTTTTAAGTCCCGAAACCACTTTCCCTTTTTCCATTTGAGTTTTTTCGCATGCCTCCTCAGCCGTTGATCTTGTAGGGCCGATCTCATCCAACGACCCGTATTCATCTCGAACCCCCAGCTCTATTTTTTACCATATTTCCTTAGAACAAAGGTTTTAACCTTATTCTTTCGCATTTTCTTATAAAATCCGAATAATGTGAATCCTTCACATTATTAGTCCGTCGCTTATCCCGACCATTGATCTCCTTGAATACTCATGAATCAACGACTCTGAATTAATTCTTCCTCCATTCTCCTTTTGACCTCCTCTAACAAATCCCAACTGTTGGATGATGCAATCCAACGGCCACGCTCTTTCCCCACAACATCTGAAGAAGTTTACCCAATAATGCAAGATTTATTAATTAGTTTTGTATTTTGCAGGTGTTTAATGGTTTTTCCATTATTCTAAAGGAAAACCAAAGGCTGGGGATGACAATCCCTCAGGCCTTTGTGCATACAAAGAAGCCATTCTCAGGGTTCGAACTCACGTCTTGTCAATGCTTCATGGGCATTGATGCCCTATGAGCCCTGTGCGGCCCTGCACATCAACAAGACACACAGAAAGGCACAAAATAAGCAAAAGAGTATTAGTGTTGAAAATTAAACATAGCAGGACAGAAGATTGAAGACAGTTTGGGGATTACGGCTAAGATTGATTATCAAAAGCCTAATCCTCCAAATTAAAAACATAATTAAAGGAAAATAAAAAAGATCTATCAGACAGAAAGCCTCCACCACCACAACAGAGGCTAATTGATTCCTCTCAGCTACTGCAGAGCCACCTGTTGCCTCAAAGAATTCAAACAGAGGCCGAAGTTATTGATCAGATAGAAGATATTAGCCTTAGCGCAGCTGAATAGTTAATTCTGCCAAAGGAAACTTAATGCAAAAAATATCAGCAGAGTTATTACATCCTGAAACATAGCCTTAAAGTCAACAAAATCTCTCACTGAGCTTGAATCTTAAATGTAAATCAATTAATACAGGCAAACATCTGTAAACTTCTCCATCGAGCCCCTCAAAGGCTGATAAGTATTAAATCTGTATTAATTGACCCAAGAGATATTTTATTAGATCCCACCTCCTCATTTCTTCTATAAATACTTCTGTAGAAGATGAGAAAATGTTGGTTGTAGAACTTTGAAATATACTTGTGCTTGAAACTTCTGATTGTAAATAGTGTTCAAAGGCTCTTGAAGCTTTTCTTGTGATAGAATAGTTAGGCTGAGAAGTGAAGATGATTTCTAACCTAAAACACTGGACTTAAAGCTGTAACTGGTTTGAAGCATGAAATATACAAGCTGATTTATGGGATCCTGGTCTATGTCGACGGTGATGTTATTTCTTATTGTAAATTGTTATTTTATTTCTGTTTCCACTTTGTTCATCTTCTCTTATAAATAACAACAAGAATAGAGTTAGGATTTACTGTATATCAGTACCCTTCTTTGACTGATAAGCTTTATCTAAATGTTTTCTTCCAAATTGTGTTGTTTAGGAATGATTTAATTCAGTTTAAGCAGTTAGGAATGCTGGCATTCCCTCATCCTACTATCTAGGCTAATTGTTATTCTTGATAGTTATTTTCAGTTTATGTTAAGTAGAGATGAACTAAGGAAGATATGGTGAGCCCTGGTCCTAGTTTTATCCCCAAAGACTATCTGAAAGTTTCCCTTGGAATGTGTTGAAAGCTGGTTAGTTTCGAAGTACTTACCAGATCTTAGACCATTATTTGTTATCATTTGTGTTTCCCTTGTGTTTAAATGTTTTCTATTGAAAGTGTATCAAAGGCTGGCTAGTTTCAAAGTACTTACCAGATCCTGGATTGCTTTTATGTTTTTCTTAAGTGTTTGTCAAAGGCTAGCTAGTTTCAAAGTACTTACCAGATCTTGGGCTGCTCTTTGTTCTTCATTTGTTTAATTCCCCTTCTTTTTGTATCACTTCATTCCATAAATCAAACTTTAAAGACATCCTTAGACATAGATGACTTGCCCCATGGACCACTCTTGCCTCTTGCTGTTTCAATTAAACCCTATTATGATTCCATAGCCCAATGGACTAAAACCTGCATTTATCCATCCCGAAGCTTGTTCTATTTGCTTGCAACTTCTCGCCTTTGAAACTTTTTCCATTTAGGACTTTCCACTCAAACAATAATCATGCTCAACCATCCAAAACAAAAAAAAACCCTCGACCTTCATAACTAGCCTAATATCCTTACCCAAAACCTCAAAGATAAATCCATCTTTGCACTTATTGGAGAGATCCCTCTCCAGATTCAGGAGGGCTGGATCCTAGAATCCCAAAGTGGTTGAAACAATGTTCTCCTTGTTGTCGGAGTTTTCCAATATTGCTGATTACAGGGAGCTAATAGCTGCTACTCGTGATGCTGTTACTTGGGTGCTGCCACTTGTGATGCTGTTACACTGGATGTTGCTACACTGGATGCTGTTACTCGCACTGTTGTTACTTTGATGTTGCTACTCGCACCGCTGTTAGTTCGATGCTACTACTCGTGATGCTATTACACTGGATGCTGCTACTCAATGTTGTAACTCCAAATGTTGCTACACCGGATGCTGTTACTCGTACTGCTGTTACTCCGATGCTTCTACTCGCACTGCTGTTACTCTGATGCTGCTACTCGTACTTTTGTTACTCCATCCGCATCATTACTGCGCCATCATCCTACCAACCGTCACATCGTCCAGGTAGGCTGTCAGGTATGCCTCCACGTGAATTTTACCAATTTAATTAAATATCCCATGTGAAGATTTTAATGCCACAGACAAAAAAAAATTAAGCTGAGGGGGGGGTGCCATCATAGTCAAGGACGACGTAATAATTACCTCATAAATCATTATGACAGTCCGTGCGTAGGTACACTTTACGATCCCCATGAAAATTCGATTTAATCATTTAATATGTATTGGGATCCATAATATTTCTTTTCCACTCCATACGAACTATACTTTTATTTCACCACACTTACCATATTATTTTATGATTTTTCTCGGTCTCTGAGAATTTCCGTTCGTATTTACCATTACCACTTTCCATTTTCACCATGCTGTTTATCCAAATTCGGTATCTACCACCTCGCCCAACGGTCTGCTGTTATAGGAAGTGCTGCTACAAGTATCCACAGTATGGGTGGGCTAGCTATGCGGCATGAACCTAAAAACACATCTTCAGTCTGCAGCAATCTAGAAGTATGGAAAATCTTTGTCGACATAGGGTGGGATACCTACTTTGATAGATTGCAGGGATTTTATGGAGGAATCACAATGGAGTTCACACTCAATTTAGAGAAGAACTACTCTCAGGTCAGAGGTTTGGAAGTTCTTGTAACAGAATAGGTAATTGCTGAGGTTAGCGGGCTAAGACAACAGGGGCAACGATGGTTTTCTTGGAAAGTTTCTCTCCCGGAATTTCCCAAAATTTTCTTGCAGGCAGGGGAAAGTGTAGTTCAAATGGGCAAAGGATATTAACACAAGGCTGTGCTGTATCCTTGGAATGAAGTTGCAGGTTTTGTAATAAAATACATAAATTGCAAAGGCCGGGCCACAACTCTGTTCAAATATCATTTTAAAATTTTCACGCACCTTTGATTTCCACAAGCTCAGGTACATGCCTTGAACATGCCCTTCTTCCTATTGAAACAATTGTAGCATATGGCACAGGCTACTTGGTGTTTGTGCCAAATGCCGGCAGTGCTTTCTAATCATGGATTGGTGCGATTATTGGTCATGCATGCAACAAATAGGCTTCGAGTCTCCTGGGTGGAACTCTTTGGGTCCTCAGAAGAAGAGGTAGCAGCCATGATTGCCGCTAGAGAAGAGGAACCAGTCTCTCTGACTGGTTTGGCAGAAGAAGAACATTCAGAAGGGATTGACCAAGAGGAACCCAAGGAAATGGAAATGGAAGTTGATCAGGAGGAACCTGAAGAAATGAGAATGGAGGAGGTAGTTGGTGACACAACTAAGGCTGCCACACAAGAACCAGCCTCGCCTGAAGAGCCCACAGATGAAGAAATTATAAACATCGTGCAGGAAATCAGGACTATCATACAATCGTCAACTTTTGTCAATGAAGAACAAGTGAGTGAAATGACAGACAGAGAAATGGAAAGTGATGCTATTTTGCAAGGAACAACATCACCTTCCCAAGAAAATATGGATGTTGATACGAGTGGGGGTGTTACACAAGAACCACCCCAAATTCAGCTAGAACATGAAGAGTCAACTTGCAAAATCAACGTTGTTCCTCAAGAACTGGTACCAACTGTGGAAAAAGAGGCAATTCATGAGGAATATGAAGGTAGAGAAGAAATGAACCAGGAGGTCGATACTGTCCCACAAGAACCAATATCGACACTAGAAGAAGAAATGGTGAACAAAGAGAAAGAGGACAGAAGGGAAACAAGCTACAGAATCGATGCTGCTGTACAAGAACCAACATCGACCCCGATTGCGGTAATAATGCGTGAAGTTCCAGTTCAAGCTAGAAATGAGGATGATGAGTCTGTCCCCCGCTCTCCATTCTAGTCCATGATGCCTAGAAGGGCAAGGGGTTTTCGCTCGCCCAAACAATTAATAGAGGAAGTAGTTGTCCCACCAATTCTTAAATTTGTTGACACGGCCAAAATTGGCCTAGTCACTATCGAACCTCTGTTAGAGCACTTAGAGGCTCGCGAAGAAGATAGAACTCCTGTGGATACACTGGAACACAGAGTGGCCATTGAAAATTTTGACCAGAAGGCATGAGTCCCCGAAGGGAATATAGAGAAAGAAGCCCTTGAAGATAGGGAGCCTAGCCAGAAAGGCTTAATGAGAGAATCCACTGAGAATGCTGGCATCATTCCGCCACCTCCTGAGCCCGTCATAGGCCCAAAGACTGAATTTATTGTTAAAAAATAATGGGTTGAATAGTATGAGAAAAGAAGGTTACCTCTCAAAAAGAGGTATCAACTGTAGTTCAGTGAAACCATGAGACTAAAAAGGGAGGTTCGGGATTTGAAAAGGCAAGTTTCCCAGCTGAAAAAGAAGGTAAAAATCTACAAATGTAGGGCAATAAAGTTTAAAGTTGAGGTCTCCTCTGCAGCCACCCAGACCGGCCCAATTGAAGAATTGTTTGAAGGTCGGGAATTTTTATTGACCGTTGAGATCCAAAAGTGGCAGTCAGCTGCAAGTGATCATAAGAAGGAAACAGATTGAGTTCGAGAACAGGCTGTTAGAGTCATCACAGGGCACATGGATCAGTTATATAAGGTGCGTCTGAAGCAGGCTAAACAAAAGGCCATAATGGAGGAACTGGAAGAACAAGTGCAGTTGTTGCAAAAAGATAAGGAGAAGATGTTCTCCCTGGCACGACAGGTAATGGCCTGCAAACCTCTTGCACATAGCTATGCCTTATTCCTTCATGAGCAATTTATTTTCTTTTGTCTTGAAAGTATATATAAGGATATTTGGTATGAAATTGAGGACCCCATTCAATTTCTCCGTATTTTAAAAATTCACAATATCATAGGACAACACTTAATGTGTGAGCTCTACATGCATGTGTATTTATTATGGCATGATTAGTCCTTTAACCTCGTTCCATTTGTGGGGGACATCCATTTAAGATATTTCACCTCTTATACCATCAATCAGATTAAGTGGAGAAAGGCCTAGGATACATTTGAAGAAAACCAAGTTGGAAGGCCATTAATGATGAGGAAAGAGCATGGCCAGTCCTAAAAAATTTATAACAAGAATTATACATTTTTACAGATTGAGGGCCGCAAAGAGCTCATATTGATAACCTAGAAATGGTGTGCTGACCTATGTGTCGGTCAGATTACGATGTTCCGTAAGGAAGCGTTGGACATTTGTCAGAAATGGTGGATGTTGTCATTCTCAGCCATCAGAGAACGAGAACCATTTGGGGCACCTAACTTTGCATGGGCTTTAGAAAGAATGCCATGTTTCATGGCATGCATTCATACTTGTGGGGTCAGATGGATGGATTGAGGTTTCAATTTCCCCTTATCTGGTTGCCAGCCGAGCGGTATACTCCTGCATACAATGTTGATCCAGACTGGTGGAAGGATGTTGTTTTGACAGAGGGATATAAGCCACCAGGGATAGAAATGGCTGAAGAATATGACCTCACATAGCTTCATGCTGATCACAGTTGGTCCAATCATGATTTGAGGAGACAACGGGCTGCATGAGGACATGCAGATAGACTAGTTGGGGGGAGATATTGGGTATCGGATTTGTATACTCTCTTCTCCCATTTTACCCTATCTTTCTATCTCTTTGTACCATTATTAATCTTAAATGCATGAGGTAAAACCCTTTTCCTTATCTTTCATGGGATATTTGATTAATGAAGTGCTGCCGTGAGTCGAGGAACAACCTATCATCTCTAGTGCTATCCTCATTTGCTGCTATAGCGTAATAGAATCTGTTTATATCAGTGCCATTTCAGGCCTTTTTATGGTTTCCTTCTGGGCAACTAGGTTGCCATTGTAACAAAATGTATTTTTATGATTATGGAATTACTGAAGGGAATCAGGGATTCCAAGACATTTTTATAAAGAGGCCTGTGGTCTATGAATCGGGGTTAAGCCCTTTTTCATGTAGATTTTGTAACAAATCTATTTTTTCATTAATAGAATGCACATCATCTTGCTATTTCTTCAGTAATTCGCGAGTTTACCACAGCCCCGATCAGAGAGTTGGGCCCACTCTTCTCCTCAAGTAACTGTAAAGGTGAGTGATGCAACTCTTCTCCTCCTTCCTTGGTGACACCTCCATGTGATAAGCTCTCCTCATAAGCCAAGTGTCTCCCAATCCATCCCTCCATGAAATGCTCCTCCGAAGTACTCATGAGATGCAAGTGACTCATCCCACAAGGAAGCAAAAGACCCAATGAAGAAATCATGGTTTTCCCAATGTTCTCCCTGAAACATGTAGCATAAGAAACATGGAGAATCTTTCTCCCAAAGGGCACATCCAATCCTTCCATCCTCCCTCCATTCATTCCCATAATAAGAATAAGAACATCATCAATGTATGGGATCAAAACCAAGTACACATAAACAACCATATGAAATAATGGAGGTGGATCATAGTCCCACATGTGGAACCAGCGTAGTATATCTCCTGACTGCCTCAGATCATGATATGGTAAGTGGTTTCCCCACCACTTACTTGTTTGCATAGTCTTATCACATGCTTTGAGAAGGTGAGTTATGTTTGATTCCTTTGGTGCACATTCAGAATGATACATCATCTCCCTATATCCTCCTAGGGAGTGGCCATGCTCAATACTGTTTATGGCCCCAAGTTGACCATGAATTTTATAAGGAAGAATGCTCCCCCTTGGAACAATGGCGTGTACATGTATGGTGAAGGAATTCAAATATTTCCAAGTAAATAATTATGCATAAAAACGAGATCCTTACCATATTATTTGCTCATACAAATGGAGTGGCCCATAGATAGATCCCCTCTCATTCCCCAAGAGGAAAGAGGTGGCTGTGATAACTCCATCAAAGAGTCATGTATCTCCTCCATCTCCACATGGTCCATGCATCTCTTAAAATGTTGATATATCTCCTCTTCAAAGCCTTCCCAAGTATAACCCTCCATGATGGTATGGTATTCTCTTATGGAATAAGTATGGATGAAGAGAAAATCTTCATGTGCTGCATGTAGTAACTTCTCCTTGATATTGGTTGCTCTAGATAAGAAGATCCTACCATGATAGTAGATGACCTCATCTCTGACTAAATATCCCTCCTCTAGTAGCTGGTCATCAAGTATCATGCAAGTAAAAATATCCTTGCAATAATCCACCAACAGCTGGGATTTACAATATGGATCTATCATCCATAGTGACAATGCTAGTGATCGGTCATGTCAAACATCTGTCATATGGTTGACCTCCTCTTTGACATCACCTATGCCAAAGTCACCTACTGGAAGGCTGCTATCCTCCCTGTGTTGCTCCTTTCTCAGCACAAGATCTAAGATGAGAGTGGGTAATGATGATGTTGGGATAATGTCTCCCTCCTCCTTGAGTGTACCTAAGACTCTCAGCACTATACCATGAACTCCCAATGATCCCACTCCTCTTGGATATATGAGTGGTACACCATGATATGAGACATTCCTCACCAACTCCTGATTAGGTGGTCTCCTAGGTGTTTTTCCACAAAACAATAATGTCTCATGGGCCAAAGTCATGTGCATATTATATGGGACTGTTAGCTCCTTGCTTCCACTGCAAAAATCCATCTCTGTTTTCTATGTGGAAGTTGTTTGTGAGGGATATGTGTGCATGCCCTTAATCATTTGACTTTTGCCACTTTTTCTATCCACCTATTCCATCTGAAAAGTCTCCTAATATATGGTGACCTTCCCCAAAGTAATCAACCACTGCACACCCAATATCACATTGGTGTCAGGTATGTCAACCAAAAAGAAGTGATCAGTCAATGTATATTTCCCCATGGTCACAGATAAAGATGGAACATAATGCATGCACTGCATAGTTCTATCTCCTAGGACCAAAACAGAAAATCCCTCAAAATCATCAGTGGGTATTTCCCTCCTCTACACTAGTTGGGCATCAATAATGTTGTGGGTATCCCCACTATCAATAAAAACTGAAACCCTCTGATCTAAGATGGAACCTAGAATCCTCAAGGTCAAGTACTTGGATACTCCTCTTAATGATGCAATGGCCTCTCCAACTGGAGAAAATGCTCCATTCCCACCTCCTAGTGGTGGTGGATCCTCTCCTGCTATCCCAACACTATGACCTCCTTCTGGTTCCTCTTCTTCTTCCTCCTCATCATCTGAAAATTTGTGCCTTCCCTGCTGAACATCTATGTCTGGGTGCCCATGATTCTTGGCATGTGAAGCAAAGCTTCCTTCTCCTCAAGTCCCTTCGGACATCATCACTGAGAGGTACTTTGTTTTGGTTCTCCTTTGATGGAAAAGTGGGCTTTTGCTGAAATGTTTCCTTTTCTTTTGGCAAGGCATATTGTAAATCTCTAGCCCTTTCAATGGAATCTTGTAGGGTAGTGGGTTTGGTAGATTTAACCAACCCATGAAGAGGTTCTGATAGCCCATCAATAAACATATAGACCCTTCTTGCTGCAGATAAATCAAGAACCATAACATAAAATTTTAGAAATTCAGAAATATAAGTTTCTGGATTACCTGATTGTTTGAGCTTTGCTAGCCCCATGAAAGGTGCCTCCGGATCTCTTCGATCAAACCTCTCCACAAACCTCCTTGTGAACTCTGAATATGCAGTCACATTAGCATGACCCAATGTAGAAAATCCATGAAACCACCAATCATGTGCTTCACCCTCAAGGTGCAGCGCTGCTATCTTGATGGCCTCCATCTCCAGTACTTGGTTCAACTGGAAGTATATGTATAGCTTCTCTACCCAATATTGGGCAGTGAATTTTGATGACCCATCAAAGTTGGGTAAGAAAAATCTTCCCATAGTCCTTTGTAGATCATGATTCTGTATGAATCCTCCACCTCTGTTGTGATGCTGGGGTCTCCTATTGTCCTTGATCTGAAAAAATTCTTGAAAAATCAAATGACCCTTGAATCTTTGAGATTAGACTCATACTCCATGAAATATTCTTCAGGAGTTTCTTGTTCATGAAACCCTCCATTTCCCACTGCTAAGAATGTAGGCATTGTAGATCGTTGGGAAACCTGCTACTTCACTGGTTAATCACTCCAGTGATGAGAAATGCCAGAGCCTTCACCATGTAGAAACCATTTAGGGGATACTTTGTGTCTATCCATCCTCATATCCTTTATTTCGCTTGAAATGTATTGCATAGTCTGAAGAAGAATCTTTAGATACTCCTTCTCCTCATCTCCTTCTGATAAAGGGGTTTTTCCCTTCTGATAATGTACATGAGTTAATCTGACAATTAAACTAAATGTCTTCGCCTTATTTAGCACGTGGTTCCAATATTTTCAGAGATTCCGCCTTTCTGGTGGAGCTAACTGGAGTTAGCCAATTTTAGTGGAGGATTTCTAGTGCCACTGGGCAAAATTCTGTTAGGATCATAACTTTCACCATATTCGACCAAATTAGACTTTAGTCAATTTTGAGTATTCAGAGCATTATGGAGCCATTGAAATAGGTTGTAGAGCCAAAAGAGGTATTTTTCAGCCATTTTTGCTTCAAGGAAGCTTGGAGAGCCATCAGGGCTATGAGGGAAATGGAGCTGTATTGGGCTACATTTCACTGTTTGAGGTGAAATAAAAGCCATAATTAGCTTATTTCTATCTTATGAATTCATTTTCATAGCTGTTTCAACATGTTTATGTTGATTAGCGATTTTCATTGATGTCAACCCAAGCAGCACCAGGGGCTAACCCAATATTTCATGGGAATTTTGACCTACCAAATTAATATATTCTAGGTCAATAATTCTTTTGATGGTTTCTACTTGTCGAGATGTTTCCGTTGATATATGGCACGTCATGTAATTATTCACGGTTTGAGAGATATTGATCCGGATTTATGCAGGAACGCAACAGAATACAAATATAACCATATCTGAGAAATACAGCGTGTCTTCATTTATTCTTATGATATTTAATAAACTTAAACATATTGGAGATGAGCCATTTCCAGAACTATTGTCATCTATGAAAATCAGTATGTAGTATGGCTGATGTTGAGACTTTGAAGATATTGTGAACAAAGCAGAAGAAATGAATAATTTTCTAGATCTGTGTTTGTCTTGAAGATAATGGCAGCCTAAGCCCTGAACGTGAATTTTAATCTCTGGGTATAATGGAGATGTGGCGAGCCAGGGCACTGGTAGCGCTTCTCTCTGAGACGAGATGTACTGGCTCCCAGCCCCCTGAACTGTCTTACAATGAGGCTTGAGGGCCTATTTATTGTTGAGAAACAATGTAGAATCCAAAACGTCCAAAACCCTAACCGTAGGAGATGAAGCGCCAAAACTGTGGGCCCCATTTGGGTAAATTGGTGGTTCAACTTCCCGGGGACGTAACTTTGGCATCCGATCTCCGTTTGACGCGCTCAATAGCTCGTTAGAAAGATCTGTCCGAGGAGTACAAATTTTGAACGAGCAACATCGGTCCATGGACCCATGTTGCTCTCCGTTTTCCCAAAAAACGTCGTTTAGGACCTCAAAATGGCTCCGGAAGTTCAGGACCCGAAAAAATGCTAAAAATAGTAAGTTGTGCCGAAACTTACAAACTGAAATAACTGATGGTGGGGGTTCAAATGGACTTGATGGGTGGCCACCAATATCCACCTAGATTATTAATGCCCCAAAACGGCTCCGGGTGTGCAGGACCCGAAAACCTGCTATAAATAGTAAGCTGTGCTGAAGCTGAAAAACTGAAAGAATTGATGCTGCGGGTCCAGATGGAATAGGTGGGAGGCCACCGATATCCACCTGGATCAGATATTCATGTTTGAAGTTGTACCCCCAGTTAGTGGGATAAAACCCCATGGGGTTAGGGCATGGATCATTGAAAAGTCATAATTAATATTTTTTAAGCTCCTAAAATCCCTCCCATGTTCACTTGTTGAAGCCCCTCTCAACTTAAGCATTCATATAAATTGTGATCTTCATTTCCTCCTTATGCAAGGGATTCCGCCATCTGAAACAGGTCATCATGGAATTTTCGCTCTAAATTTTTTTCTACGAAGGTTCAAAAGCTGAAATTTGTAGGAGACGAAGACGAAATCCTGAGGAAGCTGTAGTAAAAATTTTAGATCAAGGTGCGCAACCTGTTTGGAGATATGATCTGTGGAAGTCAGGGTTTTTGCAGGCTCTTGAAATTCATCTCAAAGAAGTGACCTTGGTAAAATCGTCATAACTCTTTCTCTGAGTATCGGATTGGAATTCCGTAAAAAGTGGTAGATAGTGCACAATCTGTAATTTTCTCTCTATCAATTTCAGAGCCAAATGAATAAAAAAATGACACGTGGCATGCCGTACAAGTGCGCTCTTCTGAAACAGTCCATAATTAGGGCATTGTGAGAGATTGGGCATAAATCTCTCTTGAAGAATCCAAATTGGGTCAGACATGTGGCATTGGAAATAAGACTTAGAGTAATAATACAGGACCAAAAATCCAATATTGAGGATCTGAAATAACAGAGATACACCAGTTTCAATATCGAGCTCCTAGAAGGCAAGAAAAGGCTAGATCATGTGTTGTCAAGGGTTGCAAAGGACGAGACTTTATATGGTAGAAAAGAAAAACAAGGTGCAGAAAAGGGTAGCATGACAAGAGCAGCAACCAAAGTGTATAACAACAACAAGAATTGAATCATATGAAGTCTTCAAGTGGGCAACACTGCATATAATCATTGTACTTAGTCATTGTAAATACATTATTGTACAAATTGTATTATTGTCTATCTGCCAAGGGTTGAAGAGGCAGTGTTGGGTGGTCTAGGATCATCATTAGGTGGTTGTGTCAAATTTGGGGTTATGGTCTAGTATATCTTCTTCTTCTGCATCATTCTATATCATTTTAAAGTGGACCATTTTCCTTGGTACGGGAGTCCATTCTTCTTTTATTCTTCTATAGGGTGGTAGGGTGGTGCTAGGGTGATTTGTAGCTCATTGGGTGTTGGGGCATCCATTCAGTTGACTACTAAAGAATCTCAGGCGTTGGAGCGTCCATCCAGTGGGAGCTAGAGAAGAATGCTTTTCTAGATTCTAGGAAGTTGGAGCTTTATTTTCAATTGGAGTTGAATATTAAAGAATTATTAGAAAAGCATTAGGTGGTTTTTGTCTCAGAGTGGGTTTCCACCTTAAAAAATGTGTGCATTTGTGTTCCTCTTGTTTGCTGCTATCATTGTACAAACACTGATAATAATTGAAGATTAACTAATGCTCTAATTGAAAGAAATACTGATTCACCCCCCCCCTCAGTATTTCCAACAATTGGTATCAGAGCTTGGTTCCTTCAATAGTAGTTTAACAGCTGGAAGGAGGTCATGGAGCATACCAAGAATGGTGTACCTCTATTCAATGAAAATAATTATGCACTTTGGAAAGGAAGAATGGAGGTCTATCTCTTGGCGCAAGGTTACGAAGTATGGGACATTGTTCAAAATGGATTTACATCAACTACGGATGAACAAGGTAAGAAGAATTTGGTAAATGATGCAAAAGCAAAGAATATTATTATCAGTCTACTTATTGAATCTGCTTATCATAAGGTGTTGGGTTGTAAAACTGCTAAAAATGTATGGGACAAGCTTGAGAATATATATGCAGGTGACTCAAATGTTAAAGAAGCAAAGCTTCAAATCTATAGAGAAAAATTTGAGCAACTCAGAATGAAAGAAGATTGCAACATTGCTGCATACTTCCAATACGTTGATGAAATAACCAATACTCTGGAAGGATTGGGAGAGCCAGTTGACGAGAAGACTATTATATGGAATATTCTTAGAACATTACCAGGGAGATTCAACCCAAAGGTATCGGTCTTAGAATACAGTGCAAATCTGGACAAACTCAGCAAAGAGGAATTACATGGAGTTATCATAGCATATGAAATGAGACTTGATGAAGAAGAGGGTACTTCGCATCTAGAAACTGCGTTCGTTGCATCTAAGAAAACGAATAAGGATAAACAACCTTCAATTGAAAAGACATGCACGTGCAAGTGTGAAGAAAAGGGAGATGATGAAGAAGGTCTTTCAGATGAAGAATATGCTTACTTCACGAGAAAACTACAAATTGGTAAGGGAAAATTCAAAGGTAAAA
>CM076581.1:1608439128-1608568726 GCA_034641835.2 Pinus albicaulis
AGCATGCACATATATTTCTTAGAACGTTGTCAGTGACAAACCAGCGTACCTGCCTTAGAGTACAGTGCAAATCTGGACAAACTCAACAAAGAGGAATTACATGGAGTTATCATAGCATATGAAATAAGACTTGATGAAGAAGAGGGTACTTCGCATCTAGAAACTGTGTTCGTTGCATCTAAGAAAACCAATAAGAATGAACAACCTTTAATTGAAAAGACATGCACCTGCAAGTGTGAAGAAAAGGGAGATGATGAAGAAGGTCTTTCAGATGAAGAATATGCTTACTTCACGAGAAAACTAAAAATTGGTAAGAGGCAATTCAAAGGTAAACTTCCATTGATATGTTTCAACTGTAATGAGGTTGGGCATTTTGCAGCAAAATGTCCAAACAGAAGTAATGGCAATTCAAAAGGAAATAAAGGCTTTAAGAAATTCAACAAGCAAGGATCCAAAAGGAACTTTCTCTCTAAAGAAGATAGCTCATTATCCGATGAAGACAATGACAGTGAAGAAGAAGCCAATGAGAGAGTATTGTTTATGGCCAAGCACAAGAAACCCAAGCACAATAAACAAGAGGTATCAAACAACAAAGAAGAAGGATGGACCATAGAAGAATTTTATGAGGAAGCAATCAAGCTTATAAAAGATCTCAAGGTGGAGAAGATCCGTTCCAAAACTCTTGAAGAACAAGTTCAAGGTCTCAAAATTGAATTTGAAGAACACAAATGCATTGAAGAGTCACTTCAAAAGAAGTTGGAAGAAAGCAACCAATAAAGGGAAGAATTAGAAGCCGAAGTAGTCTCACTGTGTGAGGAAGTGAAGAAAGGAAAAACTATCCAAAACTATGCCAATATCTCAAGGGCATTGAAAGAACTCATCAACAATCAACGATCTTACAACGATAAAACTGACATCGGTTACAAAAAAGAAGAAGCAGGACCTTCTACAACAAATTACAATGAACCTATGAGATATGACATGCATGTAGACTTCATTGGACAAGATTTGCAAGAACAGCCTTGGAATACAATTCCTCAATGAAAATTTCCATCCAGGTACCAACATATTTTTTATGGCTACTGTTATTCATGTGGAAAATTTGGTCATAAAGCTGTAGAATGTCGCACGTACCCTATGAACGAATACAATTCCAGGATATCTGTCAAATATGAATCTCCCAGGGCTCAGCGAAACATCAATAGATTTGAACATTTAAGAAATAATATTGAATGTTACAAATGTCAAAACTTTGGACACATAGCCAAAGACTGCAGACTTGAAAATCCTCCAGAAGAATCCTCGAAGCCACAGAACGAACGAACATGGAAGAAGAAGAAGAATGATAATTGTGCTCTCGCTTTCAAGGCTCAAAAGAACAAAGATGTGTGGTATGTTGGTAGCGGTTTCTCAACGCATATGACTAGAGATAGAAGTAAATTTGTATCTCTGAAAGAGAAGAAGGACGGAACTGTGTCCTTTTGAAATGATGGATCTTCAAATGTTATAGGATCAGGTACTGTCACTCTCGGAAGCAAAGATGATTTAGCCAAGAATTTTCTATTGGTTGAAAACATGAATCACAATCTGCTTAGTGTTGGACAAATGTGTGATCAAGGACACACAATACTATTCAACTCCATGAAATGTGAAATCAGGAAAGGCGTGTATGGTGAAATTGTGGCTACAACAAGTTGAGCTCCAAACGACATATATGTTCTGGATGAAGCAACTAAAGCATGTCAAATAGCTAAAGAGGATGATACAATAATTGGTAGCAATGATGATCGACTAAGTAAGAATTTTGCTACAAAGGTGCAAAGTGATTTCGAGATGTCTTTACTTGGTGAGCTGACATACTTCTTAGGGCTTCAAATATCTCAGCAAGAGAAAGGAATATTTATATGTCAAGCCAACTACATCAAGGAAATTCTCAAGAAATTTAAAATGGAAGATTGCAAACCCATCCTTACTCCAATGGTAACAGGTTGCAAATTGAGTATAGACGACTCATCTAAGAATGTGGATCAAAGGTTGTACAGATCTATGATTAGTAGTCTTCTATATGTAACAACCTCTCGACCAGATGTTATGAAAGCAGTTAGACAAGTAGCAAGATTCCAAGCAGCACCAAAAGAATCACATATTAAATATTCGCCAGCATTAGAATATCTTCGCCAGAAGCTTGGGATTCTCCAAAGTTCTCATTAGATTTTCCTTTTTCAGAATATAAAGGGGGAGTGGAATTAGATTACAGGTCTGCAGGACGGTTGTGTGTCAGGGGGAGTGGAAGTGTGTACAGGTCTGTAGGACGGTTGCGAGTCAGCGCGAGTGCAAGTGTGTACAGGTCCACAGGATGGTTGTGTTTCAGGGGGATTTACCCTTTACCATTGATGTCAAAGGGGGAGAGAATTTTGTAGGAAAAGGTGTCATGATCGCAGGGGGAGTACTTGTGTTGCCATCAATGCCAAAGGGGGAGATTGCTGATTAGCGGTTGTCATTGATGTAAACCCAAGCAGCACCAAGGGCTAACCCAATATTGCATGGGAATTTTGACCTACCAAATTAATATATTCTAGGTCAATAATACTTTTGATGGTTTCTACTTGTCGAGATGTTTCCGTTGATATATGGCACGTCATGTAATTCTTCATGGTTTGAGAGATATTCATGTTTGAAGTTTGTACCCCCAGTTAGTGGGCTAAAACCCCATGGGTTTGGGGCATGGGTCATTGAAAAGTCATAATTAATATTTTTTAAGCTCCTAAAATCCCTCCCATGTTCACTTTTTGAAGCCCCTCTCAACTTAAGCATTCATATAAATTGTGATCTTCATTTCCTCCTTATGCAAGGGATTCGGCCATCTGAAATGCCATCGTGAATTTTCATTTAAATTTTTTTCTACAAAGGTCTGTGGCTGAAATTTTTAGGAGACAAATTGAAATCCAGAGGAAGCTTCAGTGAAAATTTTAGATCACAGCATATTTTTGGAGATATGATCTGTGGAAGTAAGGGTTTTTGCAGGCTCCTGAAATTCATCTCAAAGAAGTGACCTTGGTAAAATCGTCATAACTCTCTCTCTGAGTATCGGATTGGAATTATATAAAAAGTGGCGGATAGTGCACAGTCTGTAATTCTCACTTTATCAATTTTAGAGCCAAATGAAGAAACAGTGTCAGTTGGCATTCCGTACAAGTGCGCTATTCTGAAACAGTCCATAATTAGGGCATTGTGAGAGATTGGACATAAATATCTCTTGAAGAATCTAAATTGGGTCAGACCTATGGCATTGGAAAGAAGACTCAGAGGACTACTACAAGACTGAAATCAGATATTGAGGATCTGAAATAACAGAGATACACCAGTTTCAATATCGAGCTCCTAGAAGACAAGAAAAAGCTAGATCATGTGTTGTCAAGGGTTGCAAAGGACCAAACTTTCTATGGCAGAAAAGCAAAGCAAGGTGCAGCAGAGGGTAGCATGACAAGAGCAGCAACCAAGGTGCATAACAACAACAAGAAGTTCATCATATGAAGTCTTCAAGTGGGCAGCACTGCATATAATCATTGTAAAGGTATCATTGTACTTAGTCATTGTAAATACATTATTGTACAAATTGTACGAGTGTCTATCTGCCAAGGGTTGAAGAGGCAGTGTTGGGAGGTCTAGGATCATCATTAGGTGGTTGTGCCAAAGTTAGGGTTATGGTATAGTACATCTTCTTCTTTTGCATAATTCTATATTATTGTAAAGTGGACCATTTTCCTTGGTACGGGAGTCCATTTTTCTTTTATTCTTCTATAGGGTGGTAGGGTGGTGCTAGGGTGAGTTGTAGCTCATTGGGTGTTGGGGCATCCGTCCAGTTGACTACTGAAGAATCTCGGGTGTTGGAGCGTCCATCCAGTGGGATCTGGAGATGAATGCTTTTCTAGATTCTAAGAGGTTGGAGCTTTATTTTCAAGTGGAGTTGAATATTAAAGAATTATTAGAAAAACACTAGGTGGTTTTTGTCCCGGAGTGGGTTTCCACCTTAAAAACTGTGTGCATTTGTGTTCCTCTTGTTTGCTGCTATCATTGTACAAAAAATGATAATAATTGAATATTAACTAATGCTCCAATTGAAAGAAATACTGATTCACCCCCCTTCTCAGTATTTCCAACAGTTTAGGCTTCTTTCTCACTGTAAAACCAATTTGAGCATCGTAGTATAGCAAGGACATGCCCATTGGGAGCCTTGGACCCGGTAGATGTAGCCCAGGAGGGGTGAACTACCTCATCATGTTGCTGTGTTGTTATGGTGAAGTTATTCTGCTGTGTATTTTTGATTCAAGATGTTAAACAGTAAATTTAATTAACATTCCCTCACACATAAACTCAAAAACAATTACCAAAAACACTTTGTTTAAATTGCAATACATGACAAACACTTTGCACACTTAATTAAATGGAAGTGAATACTTTGAACAAAATATACAAATAGTTTCATTTTCAAATCAGATAGTATCAGAGCTAAGAATTTGAGCCTTAGGAGCTAGATTTTTACTCAACATTTGTTTTGTGCAAAGATATAGTTAATTGCTTACAAGTTTTGATGTTTACTAGGCTTAAAATCAAGAGAGGTGAAGGAAATTTGGCTAGTTTAAAAAGTAATCCACAACCAAGAAGGGTCAAGGAGCCACCTCCAAGAGCCATAGAAGTAGCTTCAAGCATGTCTTCAAGAGAGGGAGAAGCTTCTGAAGACATGGATCCCAAAGAAGAGGAACAGGTGTTCCGGAAGGATTTCTTGGATATGACAGAGATGGTGAGGATACTCTACCAAGAAAGGAATGATAGGCTTGTTGCAGAAGGGTCTAAAAACCAGAAAGGAGGAGAGGGTTCTTCAGGAGGAAATAAAAGTGATGACAAGTCAAAGAAAGGACACAGAGGAAAGGGTGATCCACCATCCCCATCTTCATCCTCTTCCTCTACATCGTCATCCTCAACTTCAGTGAATCAATCTCACAAGTCCAAAACCACTGGTAAAAGTCCATTTTTAAAGCTTGATGTCAAATTTGAGTTTCCTATGTTTAACGATGTAGTCAATGCAGAGAAACTTGAAAATTGGGTTAGACAGTTGGAAGTTTACTTGAGGATACCGAACCTTCATGATGATGACACCAAGATACAGTTAGCCTTGTTGAGAATGGATGGAGCAGCATTGGTATGGTGGGAAGTCAAGACCAAGGATGAAATTGAAAACATGGTAAGATCACTATATCATGGGCTGAATTTATTACTGCAATTAAAAAGAAATTTTATCCATTATCTCATTTACAAAAGGCTATCATGAATTGGCAAAACTTCAAACAACTTAAGGGACAAAATGTACAAGACTACACCCAAGAGTTTAGGAGAAGAGCACTCTTATTAGGGGTAGACTTACAAAGCCAAGATACTTTGCTGAAATATATAGGTGGTTTGTACAACTACCTTAGACATAATATCCTTATGTTCAATCCTACTAGTCTAAACGAAGTTTGTGTACAAGCTACACATTTAGAGGCTAGAGGGAAAAACACTTTTGATGAGGGTAGAAACAAGCCTTTTAAGAGGAAAAACAAAGATAAAACCAAGATAAAACCTTAAGGGAAAAGGCAAAAAGAATGCATCTATCAAACAAGAGGGCGAGAAAGTGATATGTAAACACTATTCAAGAGAAGGCCATGAAGAGAAAAACTGTTGGAAATAACATCCTGAAAAAAGGAATTCAATTTAACAAAAACAAAGGAAAGAAGAAAACTGCAGCTACTACAACTACACCACAAGACTTAGGTGATGATTCAAGTGATGAAACCAAAATTTCAGCCATGGGTTTGAAAAGTATGAAGGGAAAGGAAACTGAAACTAAGCCAAGCACTAGTACTTCAAACTATCATGTACAAACTCCAAATGAGGAAGAAAGAATTGAATTGTTCCATGTGAGGGTAGTCTCAAAACATACAAAAATTGATACACTGTTTGACAGTGGGTCACAAGAAAATCTCATATCAGAAGACTTGATCAAACAACTTAAACTTGAGACCATTCCACATCCAAAGCCTTATCCACTTGGGTGGATATGCAAGGATGAAAACTTACAAGTCTCAAGAAAGTGCATATTGCGATTCGTGATTACTGAACACTTTATTGATACAGTTGAAATTGATGTAGTACCGCTTGATATATCATGAATTGTTTTGGGAAGTCCTTACTTATTTTACAGGAAAGCGATCTTCCATCGCCATGAAAATAAGTATCATCTCTTTAAAGATGGCAAGGAGTTCATTGTCAGATCACATTGCAAAAAGGAAAATATAGCGATGGTAAATGCGGGACATGTAAAAAGGCTAGTGAATTCGAGTAAGAGTTTTGTACTTCTTATGGTTAAGCCCAAGGTTGATGTGAATCATGAGTCATTTGAAAATTGTGATTCCAAGCTTAAATCAGATTTATATGATGTAGTTGATGCACATCATGATATTTCTTAGGAACTGACAGGTTTACCTCCTAAAAGGGAGATTCAGCATGAAATCCAGTTACATCAAGATTGTCCTCTTCCTAACATAGGCATGTACCGCATGTCTATCATGGAGAATGTTGAAATCAAGAGGAAAATTAAAGACTTGTTGGACAAATGATTCAGAAGACCAAGCACTTTGCCATGTGGGTCACCGATAGTGTTGATTCCAAAGAAAGATGGAACTTGGCGCATGTGTGTGGACTTCAGGGCATTGAACAAGATAATGGTAAAAAATCTTTACCCACTCCCAAGGATAGATGATTTGTTAGATCAGCTGAAAGATGCTAAATATTTCACTAAGTTAGACCTACGTAGTGGTTATCATCAAGTTAGAATTGCAGAAAGTGACATTTGGAAGACATCATTTAAAACCAAACAGGGACTCTTTGAGTGGCTTGTTATGCCGTTTGGTTTATGCAATGCACCTGCAACTTTCATGTAGGTAATGGATGATGTATTACGTCCTTTTCTTGATGATTTCATTATTTTCTACTTATATGACATCTTAATTTTCAGCAAGACTAGAGAAGAGCATGTCATGCATGTTAAGAAAGTACTTGATATTTTGAAGAAAAATCAGTTGTTTCTTAAAATGCCAAAGTGTGAATTTGGAAAGACTTCTTTGGTTTATTTGGGACACATAGTAGGAGGAGGTGCTTTGAGAATTGATCCTTCTAAGGTAGAAGCCATTGTGAATTGGTCTACTCCCAAATCCATTACAGAGGTAAGAAGTTTTTTGGGTGCAACTTAGTATTGGAGGAAGTTTATTTCTAACTTCTTTGCCATAACAACTCCTATGCATGCAGTGACAAGTGTGAAGCATGTTTTCCAATGGGGAGACAAGCAACATAAAGATTTCGAGTCTTTGAAAGAGAAGATAAGTTCAGCTCCAACCCTTGCATTACCGAACTTGAGACAACCATTCGAGATTCAGACCAATGCTAGTGATTACCCCATGGGTGCAGTTCTCTTACATCATGGTAAGCCTATCACATTTCATTCTGATACATTTAATGGTGCTATTGTGAATTATCCTACATATGATAAGGAGTTGTATGCGTTGGTACAAAGCGTAAAAAAATCAAAACACTATTTGATGGGAAAAGAAACAGTTGTTCATACCGATCATCAACCTTTACAGTACTTGCAGTCGCAAAGTAAATTGCAGCAGTCACGACATTTCAGATGGATGGGCTTCCTACAACAATTTCACTTGGTAATAAGGTACAAGAAAGGTATTTACAATAAATTTGTTGATATGCTTTCAAGGCCTATTATTAGTGCTACTACTTTACTTAAGAATGATTCTATTGTACATGAGAGCTACATGGAACAATATGCATCAGATGTTGATTTTAAGGATGTGTATGCTAACTTGAGTGAAGGGAATCATGTTGAGAAGAATGATTATCAGTTGCATAATAATTTGCTGTTTCATATGGGCAAGTTATGTATACCACAGGGGGAGAGACTAAGCATCATGAGAGAAGCTCATTATTCTCTTATTGCTGGACATTTCGGGATAAGCAAAACGATGGCACATTTACAGAGGTATTGTTATTGACCTCGCATGGTAGATAGTGTTTCATGTTTCATTAGAGGATGTTCATTATGTGCTACAAGCAAGCCTAGCAATAGGAAGCTTGGTTTATATACGCCATTTCCGGTACCTTCTAGACCATGGGAAAGTGTTTCTATGGATTTTGTTGGAGGTCTACCATTATCTAGAAAGCAGCATGATTATCTTTATGTAGTAGTTGATAGATTCAACAAGATGTGTATTCTTATGCCATGTAAGAAATCTATAACTACTAAAAAAACTGTTGATTTATATTTTCAACATGTATGGGTTCATTATGGCTTGCCTGCTTCTATTGTTAGTGACAAAGATTCCAGATTTGTTGGGATTTTTAGTCCAATCTATGGAAGATGATGGACACCAAGTTGAAGAAGAGTATTGCATTCCATTCGCAAACATATGGCCAAATAGAGGTAGTGAACATAACCACTGTACATATTTTGAGAGGTTATTGCAGCAAGCATCCCAAGCTTTGGGATGAGCACTTGCATTACATTTAGCATGTTTACAACCGGGCCACGCACTCTTCTACAAATACTTCACCTTTTGAAGCTTGCTTTGGGTATTTACCTAAGTCACCTTTAGATTTAATTCTTGAGAAGGATGTTGTCATTGATGGGCATATTGACATTGACAAAGTTTGTATGTTCATTGAAAGAATTCAGCTCATACATCAGCAGGTTCAAGAACAGGTTGAAAAAAATCAAGGCAAGTACAAGGAGAGGCACGACAAACACAGAGTTGATCATAAGTTTCAAGAACGAGATGAGGTATGGCTGCATATTAGTAAGGAAAGAATGCAAGGAGAAGGTAAAAGCTGAAGCCTATTCGTTATGGTCCATTCAAGATCCTTAAACAAGTTGGAAATAATGCTTTTCAACTAGATTTGCCTTCATATATGCAAATGTATTCAATTGTGAATGTGGAAAATTTACGTTTGTATGAACCTCCTTTAATTGCTGATTATGAAAGTGACATTCAGCTGCCATCCATAGAGGATTTCTCACCAGAATTTTTGGATGAGTTGAAAGAGGATGCTATCCTTGACAGAAGGACACGCACTTCGAGGATGGGAAATGTTGATTATGTTTGGGTTGGTCTTAAAGGTAGCAAACAGAGTAAGGAAAAGTGGATTGAGGTGGAAAAGGTGAGGGATCTGTACCCTCAACTTCTTAACAGGTAATTGAAGGCTTTTGGGGTCCAAAAGCTTCCCAATGGGGAGGTGTGATTAGGTGATCATGTTCAAGAGGAAAAAATGCGCAAAACTATAACTTCTTAGAATTATTTTCAACCTAAATGACCGGATAGGCCTTGTCACTACGATTCTGGCACCGCAAACGGGACCCAAATCCGATGTCGTATGAGGAAGATATTGAAGTTTTAAAACGCCCAATAACCTTCAAAACAGGACCTTTGAACTCATAAATTTTGTCATCTTCAGAAAAATTTTATGGAAATTTTTTTTTTTTGTATGCTGTTATGGTGGCCTATCAGAGGGTGCCACGTGGCCTTCCCAGAGGCTACCACATGGCCCCAGGCCATAGGTTCAATTCTGTTTAAAAATTTGTGTTGGTGGGCAGACTCGACCCGAGCTGAACACATTTGGGTTAGTCAGGCATGACCCAACCCAAACGTTCATGGGTCACCCTGAACGTAAACGAATTCAAACATCATGTAGGTGTGAATTATTCGGGTTAGTTGGGCGGAGGACGACCTAACCCGAATGCGAATGGGTCATGTAAATTGGGCGAGTCGGGTCATTTGTTAGAACCAACGGAAAATTAGGGATAAGCCCTCAGGGCTAAGGTTTTTAAACCCCACGACCATGTGCTCGGAACCGTGGCTTAAGCCCATTTCACCAGCGGAAAGTCTAGGTTAAGCACTCGGGTGCTAGCCCTAGCCACATGACTTGCAAGCGATGACCAAGGGCTTAGATTTGGTCTTATCCGCCAGCTACACTAACCGCTCGAATTTTCAGCATGTGAACACAAGTTAATCTGACAGTTAAAATAAATTTCTCTACCTTATTTAGCACATGGTTCTGATATTTTGAGAGATTTCGCCTTTCTGGTGGAGCTAACTGGAGTTAGCCAATTTTAGTGGAGGATTTCTAGTGCCACGGGGCAAAATATTGTTAGGATCATAATTTTCACCATATTCGACCAAATTAGACAAAATTTTAGTCAATTTTGAGTATTCAGAGCATTTTGGAGCCATTGGAACAGGTCGCAGAGCCAACAGATGTGTTTTTCATCCATTTTTTCTTTAGGGAATCTTGGAGAGCCATAAGGGCCATGAGGGAAATGGAGCTGTATTGGGCTACACTTCCCTGTTTGAGGTGAAATAAAAGCCATACTTAGCTTATTTATGTCTTCTAAATTCATTTTCACAGTTTTTTCAGCCTTTTTAGGCTTCTTTCTCACTGTAAAACCAATTTGAGCATCATAATATAGCAAGGAAATGCCCATTGGGAGCCTTGGACCCGATAGATGTAGCTCAGGAGGGGTGAACTGCCTCATCATGTTGCTGTGTTGTTATGGTGAAGTTATTTTGCTATGTATTTTTGATTCAAGATGTTAAACAATAAATTTAATTAACATTCCCTGAAACATAAACTCAAAAATGGTTACCAAAAAAACTTTGTTTAAATTGCAAGACATGACAAACACTTTTCACACTTAATTAAATGGAAATGAATACTTTGAACAACAGATACAAATAGTTTCATTTTCATATCAATAATGATACTTCCGGTTTCTTCTTCTGAGATACCTCTTCTCTCTATATATGAGAGGATATCATTCTTCTGATGACATATTGGCTTAAGATGCACAGGCTGAGCCAAGATTATGCTCTGATACCACTGTAATATTCCCAAATGGGAAAAGAAGGAATATAGAAAAAAATGCTTCAAATAGCAGTGTAAAAATCACATCAAAACATGAGAATAATATGGAGCCTTTCCATTAATCATAACATCATCAAATAAGTACAAAATTATGAGGCACAAACCATACAACAAGATCCAACAAGCCTCCAATAGTTAAATCCCCTTAATAATGAGGTGTTGCTACTACACAAAATGCCAGAAGACTGCTACAGCACAGTCATAGGAGCACTGCTACAACATATGAACATGCTAAAGATAAATGGCTGAAATATGCCTCAAAAGATACATAAAATGAATATCTAGGCTCTATACAACCTCCAACAAGAAAGCCAAGAGGGTTTTCAGAAATACACCAATATACAAGAAATGAACCAAAGCCCTAGGGCTCAAGATTCACTGGAAAAATACAACTAGAAAGATGTGGCTGATATGATATGGCAAGGAATATAGCCTCCTCCAATAGACTCTTTAGATGAAAGGATGATCCCTTCACTATAAAACCTCCTCTCCAAATGGTGTATTGAAACCACCCTGCAACTCCTCCTTGAAATAACGCAGTCCAAGATAGAAACTATGTTGTAGGGGAAAATAATAATGTGGCCTGATGCCAAATGCTGAAATAAGGCTCAAGGTCCTTACTCACTATCCTCCCAATGGAAGGAAACCTTCCTCCACTGACAAACAACTCAGAAATCACCCGAATGTACTCTCCACTGCTACACCCTACAACTCAGCACATCTCTCAACAGAAGTTGCACTGTAGAATAAAGATGGAGCTTGGCCTGATGCCTGAATGTGGAAATATAGTGAAAATACTCTTCCTGAGTGGGCACTAGAAGTCCCCCAAGGATGGAGGTGGGATTCCTGCTTGGGAACACCCTGTGCTAAACAACACTGCAATATTAGCTAAATAGCTAAAGAGAGAAACAAGTCTAAATAAACAATAAAATCCAAAATATAAAAAACATAACATAACATCTATGGCTGCCATCCTCTTCCTTATATAAGTGGTGAGCTTCCTCACCCTTGGCCCCACTCATTAAAGCTACTATCTCCATGCATGAGATCTCCCTCCAAAACTGCGCTGTCCCACAATGAATGCCACTCCTCCATGACAATGCTGCTCATTTGGTCAAAGTTGACCCAGTCTATGTGATCTAGCCCATTTTCACACATAAGGGTGCTTTATCAAGCCATTAAAGTGACATCCTTTCACATTGGTAGTGATTTTATTCCTACTAAGGAGATTTATGGGTCTCCATACCCTCTTATTCAACAAATTAAGAAACAAAATAAAAAATTAATATTCCAACTAGCTGATGGCTAATTGGGAATATTGCAATTCATCTCTAAGCATATATCTGTCATATATTGTTCAAGCCTTGCATGCAACAATCCAATATTATCCTTGAAGAGCTTATTCACACTACAAGCAGCGTGCTATCTAGTGTTTTCATCTATAGGTGTCACAGTTAGGGAGACAACGAAGTTATAAAGTAGGATGACAATGAAGAAGAAGGTGAACAAGGGAGGCTCTTGTGTGAGATACGAGCCTATGGACCTCAATATATTGAATGAAGACCCCAATTTAATGGATGCTTTAAAAAATGTCGAATGTCTATAGTTTTGTCAGAAGCTTCAAGGATTTCATGTCCAAATATCAGAGGATTTTGTAGTAAAATTTACAGGTACAACCTCAAAGGTGGGAGTTTTAAATTTCGCAATATCACCTGATACTATTTCTCAGGCTACAAAGATACCAATAGAAGGTGAAGAGTGGTTTAAAGCCACTAAATTCAAAAAGAAGAGATGTGAGGAATTTTTCAAACAAGAGAACATTGGAGCTGACATGACATTGGGCATTCCCAGGAGTTTTATGATGGAAAAATATTCTAAGTTGTTGTTTATGATCCATAAGTACTTTACCCTTGAGGGGAGGTTTCATATGGTTTACCTATACCATTTCAAGCTCCTTTTACATTTCACTAGTAAGCAACCCCTTGATCTTCCTTTCTTTTTGTTTAGGAGCTTAGGGAAGATGTTTGATAAGGTTCGAGTTAGGGCTGAAGGTAGTGAGACATCTGTTTTTCACCATGGCCTAATTAAACTCTTAGTGCTGGAAGAATTGAAGAAATTAAACCGATATTGGGCATCCTTCCTTTTCCTTAGTGGATATGAAGTTGATTTAGTGACACCTAAGAAGACTTCAAAGACAAAAACAACTTCATCTCCAACTGTGATAGAAGGTGTTAATGAAGTAGAGGCATACCCTATATTGGAGCCAATGAAAGTTGAAGTAGAACCTATACTAGAGGCAAATATCCCACAGCCATCACCTACAGGCAACAAACAGAAAATTAGAAAGCATGGAAGCAGGAGGATAACTAGAAGCCAAACCATTTCCAAGGGAAATCTTGAAGACACCCTCCAAGAAATAGACATTGAAGACACTCCAATTGTCCAAGTATAAGAAATTGAAGGGAACAAAAGGAAGAAACAGAAAGGTAAGACTGTCAAAAAATTAGATTTTGCAGGAGAAGATGCATGTTTTATATTCCATCCAAGGAAACCACTTACTAGGTTACAACTTGCAAAGGGTATGGAAAAAAAGAAGATAGAAAAGGTTGACAAAGGAAAACAACCTATCACAGAAGACATCATAGACCTATCTCCAGAAACAAAAGAGGTTTTTGTGTAAGGGAAGGGAAAGGAGCAGATGATGGAAAAGACTGAAGTACAGGTATTGCAGGAACAGTTAAGAGAGGCCAGATAAGAGGTCATTGAAGTTAAATTGGAACTACAGGAGGCCAAGGTAGACAGAAAGCTAATGGCTTATTTTGAAGAAAAAATGAATGATTAATTGAACCAATATGATAAATCAACCGACAAATGCCAAAAAATTGTTGAAAAGAACACTTCCTTTGAGGAGAGTAATGAAGAACACCAGAAAGATAAACCTGTGGTTGCAATATGAAAGGAATAATCTCAAAGGACAGGTTGAAGAACTAGAGGACCAAATGGAAATGATTTAGGAATAATTTAAGAAAAGAGGGTCGAAAATCAAAGTGATAAATGAGCTTGAGGAGGTACAACCTTTTACTGCTAAGGATGGAGTGCCCAAAGCTTGAAGAGTTGGTCTAAATTTTTTTGACAAATTTTGCAACATTGAAGAAACATGATTTTCAGTTTGGAAGGTGAAATGGTGAAGAAAAATGAAAATCTGTGTTTTTCAGCCAATTAGGAATTTTGTAACGAAGCCCAAGCTTGAAGGCCATATTTTTCTACGAAATCTCTTTTGGATGATTTTTGCAAAAAAAATAATTTTTGATGGAAATCAAAGGAGGGAAAGAGTTGTATTTAGATTATATTATCTAGCAAACATATCCTAATCAGAAAGAGAGGCTAAAAGTTGACTTAGATGGCTGAAATGAATTTGCTACCAAACTACGCTACGAAACGATCTAGTGCACTCTGTTTTTGTAGCAAGGTGTTTTTAGTGGTATTTTGATGTTTGGAAAGTGTTTTGAAGAGAATTCAAACACGTGGAGGCATTCAAAGGTGGCAGTGGTACACTCTAGCAGGGATTCACTCTTCGACAAAGCTGTCACCTATCCAGCTCAGCACGAGGACAATGATCAAAATTTATGTTTATCTTTTCCTAAAAAGTAGGGGTGTTAGTTCCTCAATCTAGTGGGTATATTTATTTCTAGGTTATGGTGAGTGCCACTTGAGAACCTGGTCATTATAAATGTAATTATTCCATTATGCAGATAAATGAGTGTAATAAATGAAAGATAGAGTCATAATAGGCTTGTAAGTCTTAAGTTATTAGGTGTATTTTTCAGTTCCAGTAATATAGTTTATGGTTAAGATAGGTGTCAAAGATGATGGTTTGATGATCTAGCAGATGGGCAGATCCAATGTAATGAAAAAAATCCTATTAACAGACAGAACTTCGAAGGAGAAGGGGTTGGATAATTTAATTTGACACTACCACTATTGTAAATTTTTATCATGAGCAATATAGAGTGACTGTGTTTTTGCTTCACCTGAGATTCTTTGAGTGTTTCAATGAGCTTATGTATTATGTTTTCTTAATACCTTGTTTCCAATATCTTGATGTTAAATTACTCATAATTCATGTTATGCACGCTCTGACTTCCTTTTAACATTAATCTATTGAATATTTTTGTGTGTTAGTATTGTCCTTTCATTGAAACAGTAAAAGCCTCAGCTTCCACAAGGAGATCCATTTGTCATTGAGTTCCATCACACTGACTCCATAAGCCCAATGGTAGTGAACCATATTTCATTTTTCACTTGGAATCAAATACATCAAAGCACTTATCAGAGAGTTAGCCACCTGATTTAATATTAATTGAGCAAATCATAAGTTAATTTGAGAGAGCCCTCTCAGGCTGAAGAGGCTAATCCTCAGTCAAAATCTGGTTTGAAAGAGTTACTCTAAGTTGTTTGGTGGAGCAACCCATCAGTACAAATTTATAGATAACATATGTCATCATATCTCGACCTCTGTCATAAATATTCTCAACCAACAGACATACATCAATCTGACCAGTATTGAAAGGTGTCCTCAATTTCCTCTGTCCACTCGCATTGGGCCTCATGTCGTGGAAATCTTTGTTAGTCTTGCATAACATTGATCCCTCGTCCAAACAAACTAGTTTGGGGCAGGAATTTATATCATGGTAGAACCATAAATTCAAAAATACACTAAGGGTCATAAGTGTGTCGAGAAGAAATTATTTTACATAGATTGTGAAAAGGATGAAGAGAAGGAACAAGAAACATTACAAGAACATGATATACACCAAGAACCAACCCCAAAGAAAGAATAAATGAACCCGATGATATATTAGAATGCATTGGCAAGGATTACCACTCAAACTCTTAAGATAAAATGATATATCAAGAAAAAAAATGTAATAGTGTTGATCGACACTGGTAGTACCCATATTTTTATTCATTTTAAGATAACCAAGGAATCAAATCACTTTCTATATCCAGCATCAACGTGTCAAGTGATGGTTTCAAATGGAAGAACTATAAATTTCTTAGGGAAGTGTCATAATATCCATCTAACCATAAGGGAATATGTATTGCATTTTCCAACGCTTTCCATTCTAATGGGTGGTGCTGATGTTGTATCAGGAGTCGAATGGTTAGAATATTTGGGGATGATAAATTTTAATTTTCAAGAACTTTTCTTGAAATTTTCCTGGGAAGGAAAGAAAATTGAATTAAGGGGCATTTTAGGGAAATGAGGGAAGATAATAAACTCTAGTGAAATGAAATATCCCCCAAGATATAATATAAAAATTCTAATCTATTATGGAAATTTTTTTGTGGTCTAGGTCCAACCCCAAAATAAGAACCCCCCTTGTTGGACTCAATCGAATATCCAGAACGATAAAGAAAGGTGACTGAGGCATACTAAACTTCAAAAGCTTCAATCTATCTTTGCTGATAGCAAACCTATGGCGCATATTTGGTGAGCAATGTCTCTTGCAAAGCATTGCGATGGAAAAATATATTCAACAAGGAGAAATGGAGTAGTGGAACCATGAAGGTGCCCCAACAGAGTTCTGTATGTCAACAATGTGACAGAGCCTAATCACTAGAATCCCATGTCCATGTAGAAATCTACTTTGGGATGTTGGATATGGAAAGAGGACTTAAGTGGGGATGGACACCATCAAAGTCAAGCCAGGATGCCATCATCTTCGACACCTGTCATAAATATTCTTAATTAGTAGGGATACTTCAATTTGGATAGTATTGGGAGGGGTCCTCAATTGCCACTGTCCACCCCCATTTTGCCTCATACTTGGAACATTGGGATCCCAAATTTCCTAGAGTCCGAATGGGAAGCATATCATGGAAATATTTTTTAGGCCGACATAAAATTGATCCCTCGTCCAAAAAGATTGGTTTGGGTGGAAATATATATGGTGGTATAATCGTATCTTATGAGGCATATGAACATATTGGTTCTTGTTTATAACCCCTTCCATTTTATGATCTCACCACACGGTTGTGGAGTTGGGAGGTTCCTCTCAAGATCTTATGTTTTTCTTGGTTAATACTACACAATTTTTCGGGCCTGGCAGGTGCTTGCTCTGTAAGTCTATGCTAGAGGATTGTATCTATCTTTTCACTCTCTTCCCATTTTCCAGGGACATGGAAGTGAGTGACCTATCTCTTAGCGATACAATTTGAAGCTAGTAAATCATCCATTATTGCTTGTATTTGCTCATGGGAATGAAAACATAAGGCTTTTTAGGTTGTTCCCCTCTATGTATTTTGTGGCATCTGGCACTCCCGTAATGAGTATATCTTTAAAGGAACCTCCCCAGATTCCGTGCTATCATCCCTTCCCATTGTTTCACATTTTCAGGAGATAGGTACTTGGACCCCCAAGGAATCCTTCCAGAATGTCATTTTGCTAATTTGGTCAACCTTTTCCTGATTTATTACTTCGATAGGGCCTCAGCCGGAGGGCGCTGTGGTTGTGGAGTCTCTCTTCACATTGATCTTTCTATGTCCTTCCAATTTAGGTGGTTTGGAGGCTTAGGGGACAACTGTAGGGCTAAAATGTTGGCTTTATGTGGTGCTTTACAAGTTGCACAATGGCTCAAAGATGATAGTATTTTGGTTGTCAAGGATTCTATATCAACCATCCGATGGATTCAAGACATGTTTGTCTTACAAGTCCCATTACTATACAATTGGATGCTACATATTTTAGATCTAAAGGCCCACTTATGAGATCAATTTCCAAGACGTATTTAGAGAAAAAAAGTTTGAAGCAGACACCCTTTCCAAGTGTGCTCTGTCACTCCTTCCCAGACACATGCATTTTGAACTGATTGTGGAAGGAGCACTACGAAGTTAGGGCACTTTTGAGATTTTATAATATCTCTTGTTTCCCCATGGAAACTCTTTTTGGATTTTCTGGGAGCATGCCATGTTTCTGGAATCTTCTTTTTGGTTCTTATCATATCTCAGATTTTGAACATTAGTCTGGTGTACCTGATGGTAAATATACACTATTGTTGCCTTAAAGGTCTTTCTGCTCTATTTTCAGATGTAAAATATGGTTTAATTTTAGTAAGTCATGTTAGCCCCTTATAAATTTCTTGACAAGCAAGCAAGGGGCTAATTCGTTTTATAAGCTTGCAAGGAATGCATTTCCTTTGAAAACACATCATCCTTGCAGCCTTTTCATGTTCCCTGCCTTGTAACTGTTTTCCCTCTGTTGTACTGAATCTATGAGCCTCTTTGATTGCTGAAATTTTTGCTCCAAAAGGCCATTATCTACCCCTTGTACCTCTGCAGAATGCCTTTTTCTATCCATCTTCCCCTTTTTGTCAAAGTCCCCTTTGTTCTCCTGAAATACCACCCTTGCCTTTTGTTTTCCCAAATTTCCCCTCTACCTCCCTACCGTTACCCTCCTTAGGCATTGAAATGCATTAAAATGGTTAGAAACCCACTTTCTGACCTTATAATAGGCCTAAGCTCCTTTCCCGAAATCCCCTTTCAACCACTTCCCCATATACCCGTAGCCCAGGACCGAGCGCTTAAGCCTTAGGCGCTAATCGCATCGGAGAAACAGAGCAGCACATTAAAATTCCTTAGTAATCTCCGAGAAACTCCGATGCGATTGTTTTGTTGATTAAAGTCCTCCGCTGTGTTCTGCGTCGTTGATCTTCAAAGAATGGACGGAGATTTCCGCCCCTGCAGATCTCACTGTGCAACCCGTTCACCGCCCGTAGTCGCATCTTCGCCGTTCGTTAATTCGCCAGATCAACGATCCACAGTTCATCCATATTAGGCGCATTTTCAACCGTTGATCTGTACAGATCCGACGGTGCGGAATCCATTCGTCCCAGTGGTCCCCGCCCAATTTCACTGTTCAAAAACCATCTCATTTCCATCACACCGCCTTTCGGGGGTAGGCGGTATTTACCGATCGGCAAACGATTCCATACATCGCGTGACACGCGTCCCCTGTACCTTTTTCAAAACTGCCGTCCATCGCGCATTATTGTTCGGAAGAGGATGCCCACCGATATTGCCGTGGACCATCCGATCTGGGGTGGGCATCCAATGGCTATTGCTTGCCGAAGATGCACGATAGTTAACTCAGATGCACACGCGATAACTCAGGGTGCGGCGCGCCATCCAGTTAATCTCCGCCATCGATCTGATCTGCAGATCGATGGTCCACATTCAATCACCCTCCGTAGTTTTTCACTGTCGATCTCGTCTCAGATCCGACGGTCCAGATTGTCTCCCCACTGTTGACTCTTCCGTCGTCGCCCGGTCTCGCCACATCACCTCCACATGTATCCTCTGTACCTCCGCCATCCCATTGCATAAATTCATTCAAAGGTTGATGTTTATAGGGTTTTCACGTATAATTGTTCTGCATTTCGCCAACCTCGCGCCACCTCTGTTCTCCACCATTCCACGAAATTTTCCACCATTTCTCTGTAGTCCCACTATCATCCACATCATCTGTCCCCATCCATGGATTTCATAACAGGTTTCATGTTTTTGCAGGGCTATCAGAGGCGGAAAACCGCCATGGTTCACATGTACTACTTCAATGGCGTGCTACGCAGACATAATTAAATCTGGAAGCTGGTACTACAATAGAAATGCCCGGAAATGGTAGTGGCATCATAAATATTACCCAAGGACAGTTTAATCTTCGCAAGAAATCTATCCGGTGCCATTAAAGCCCAGATTTTGCAGATCGAGACATTTATGGAGCAGTGGAGAAAAAACCAGCTAATGATCAAGGATTTCAGCGTTCAATATTGAAGGATTAAGCTTTAATACATCGGTTTAGAGGTAAAAGCACCAGATCAATGATCCCATAGATCATGTAGAAGGTACGCGCCGGAATTCATGTATATCAGGGTTTCACATCAGCAGATTTCCCCAGAGGATGAAGTTCCCATATCAGTTTCATTATTTATCGTGTTCCTGAAGATTTCCACCTTAACCACAGTCCAACGCTACCAGAACGTTTGTTTCACAAGTATAGCAGGCCTTTCAGTAATTTTTTTTATACACCAGGGTACAACACAGTACTGCAGTCAGAGTACATCAGAGTCATATCAGAGTAATCTGGAGTCAGAAGAAGAGCATTCGTCCACCTGAAGAACACCAGAGATTAATGCACAGGATATATACAGAATGGGCTTCGGCCCTCTTTATTTTCAGAAGTTTAATACTGCATTTAGTTCTTCACCTACCTCCTCTACTCCTCCGGAGCTATAAATTCAAAAATAAACTCATTTTAAAGGTTGTTGATTAGTTATCAGAGAAATGCAAGTAGTTTCTTTTGAGACACAATCTCTATGTAAATTTGTAAGATAGGTTGAAGGAGATGTTTTCAGACTGAGTATTCAGCTATTGGCAATGTTGTACTTGATTGGTATTGCTATGTAATATGATAAGCACATTTCTTTGGATCTTGATCTGAAGCAGCGGTGATGTTTTCCTATCTTTGTGTTTACATTCATTTCATTTCGTTTCTACTGGCTTGCATCAGAATATTGGCATAGGATTTACCCTTGTTAGGTACCCTATGTTTCTGCTCTCCTTGCCATTGATGTTTCTCTTCTAAATGTATTATCTAAGAAATGATTTCAGTTGGTTTAGCCAGTGTGGTGGATGTTATTGCCTGCTCTCTGATGTATGAATTAAATGAATTCAGTTCTTAGATGTTTCTTGTTATCGATTTAATTGGAAGATTTGGGAACACTGGGGATTAGAGTTAGCCCTGTCCACTAGGATCCCTATGCGACCATCTTGTCTGTAACTTTGTGCTCTAATCTGTGTTATCTTCTCCTCTCCTGCCTTTCCATATCACATAATCATTTTTAAGATCCTATGTTTCAAATGACTAGCCCAATTGAAAGCTTGCCTATTGAGTAGTAAGCAAATCCTTTCCTAACTCCATTGCCCAATGGTATTGAATATTTCTTGGAATACTTCACTTCTGCCCTTTTTCCTCTTTGCTCATCCTGGTCTTACACTAAACCATTCTTTCCTGATAACCAACAACCAAAGCAAACAAATCAAACAAACAAACCTTGTGCTTATAACTAGCCTAAAATCATAACATTCGAGCCTCAAAGACATAAACCCTTGATATATCATAGAGAGATCCCTTTCTGGACCCAGGAGGGCTAGATCCTGAGGTCTGAAAGTGTTTTTGATGTTGTCTCATCTTTTGGTCTTGCCAATCTGGCCAAAACATGGGAACCCCAACATAATGGCGACTCCGCTGGGGAACATTGAGTGCATTACACCTTAAACATTCTTAGGCATTTAAAAAACCTACAATCTCTGGTTAGGTTGGCAGTAAAACATTCCTATTCACACATCAACCTCTATACCATTTGTTGTGTCTCCCATACTCTTAGACAGAGTCTGGAAAGGGCCAGGTAGCCTTCAGATCTCACACTCTTTCATAGGTGACATATCTGGTAAATGCCCTCCCAGTCAATCTCTGGTTAGAGTTTGCTGTGTTTGGAAGATATCCTTGAAAAGGGACATCTCATAAGCACTGTGGTGGACAGTGTACCCTCCAAAAACATCCTAAAACCTTCCACTTGGCGACTCCATAGTTCCTAAATGTTTTAAAGACTCCACTGGTGATCAATAGGCCTGCTGATTATCTTGGTTCACATTAGACTCCACTGGGAGACCAGCCTCCATAACAACATCAACCACAATAGAAGTAACAAGTAGGGTTAAGCTGCTTGGTCATAAAACAACATTCTGGCTTCTAGAACTATTCATACAAGAGCTTACCCTAACCCAGACCCACCTGAAATAGTTGACAATCCTGAGAGTATCCTTAAGGGAGCTCCTACACCTAAAAGATGAACTGTTTCTAGTCACATCTATAGAGCTAATTCTGCACCAGAAAATCTTACAGCTCTATCACACTTCCACCTTGACCTAGACCTACCTAATAGATTACCTAGAACTAGGTCATTCAGTATCTTAGACCAGCCAGACCCTGAGCTTCCTAGTTCACCACCCCAAAGTGGTAGACACCCTGGGAATAGACAACAAAAATTGGGGCTAAGTCACCCTAGATCTGCTCATCAGCCTTCTGCTGTTCATAACATCCCTTTCATCCACATACAAGCTATCCAGATCAATCCTTTACCTCATCAAAACATCGTCATGGAGGCCTGGTATGCACCTCTGGTTTTACCTCAGCCTCTAGTACCCTTACCCAACGATTATCAGTCAAAGATCCCACACTTCACTGCAAAGGATTCCATCACAGCCCACCAACATGTAGATAAGATGAAATATTCTTTTGACTACATGGAAATAGATGATGATACAGTCAAAATGAGAATCTTTTCCCAGAGCTTAGGGGGTGATGTAAAGAAATGGTTTAAGGGCCTACCTCCAGGTAGCATAAATGACCTCCCAGCTCTATATCAGACTTTCATAAACAAATGGGAAGCTAGGGCAAATCCTCACCAACTCCTAGCAGAGTACATGACCCTCAAAAGAAACTTAGGAGAGAGTGTCCATGATTACACAACAAGATTTAATAGCATTTACAATGCCCTCCCTCCACATATGAAACCTCCACAAGGCATGGCTCTAGCAAAATACCCTGACGGTTTTGATGCTGACATGGCCTATGAACTTAGGGATAAGGAATACAACACATTGGAGGACATGCAGAAAGGAGCAGTGAACATAGAGGCAAATCTGATTGAGAAAAGAGCAAGACTGAGATCTGAGAAGAGGTTAACATATAGAGATGAACTGTAGCTTCTACATCTGATCCAAATTATGATAAATTATCTAAAAATGTGGAAAGGTTACAACAAATGATGGAAAAAATGGTTTTCAAAGTTAGTAACCAAAATAGAAACCAAAACCAGAACCAAAACTTTAGAAGAAACAAAGCCACTCCCAACAGAAAAAGAGAATCAGATCAATAAGTTATTCCCCCATTCCAAGAGAATTTTCTTGATGAAGATGAGGGAATCATAGAAGAGTCTGAAGGGAACACAATAAACATGTTTGAAACAGAAGATTCAATCCATAACTGTTACTCAGGAGAAGATCAACCCTCACCCTCTGGTTGGGATGAGGAATGGTTAGAAACTGAGGATTATAGATTAGGATTTGAAAATGCCATGATGCAAGTCAGAAAGCAATATGAACTTAGAAGCAAAAAGAGTCAAGAAATTTCCAAACCAAAGGCTTCTGAGGTCACCATCAAGAAAAGGCCTGAGAAAACTTCTAAAGCAACTGCTGAAAGTAACAAATCAATCGCTGAGAGTTCTTGAAAGAATAAAGAAAAGGACAACCAAAACACGAATACACAAGGTAAACCAGCTAGTAGCACTAGCACTACAGTTAGTGCTCCTGATAAAACTGTCACAAACCCTGTACATAATGAGAATCATCACACTGATTCAACCACTAAGGAAGTGGCAAAAAAAATAGAGTTGAACATTTCAAAGAATCAGTCCACTTTCAATTTGGAAAGTGAGATTGCAAAAATTAAAATCTCTGCCCCACTCTCTGAGCTGGCCACTCAGGATGTATATAAAGGCCAAATTTTGAAAGCATTAAACTTAGGAGAGAGCAGTGACACTGTAAATCTGAGTGATGATCAACCTGCCCTTCTGTTTAGTCCAAAGATAGAAGGAAAGTTTCAGGAAGGGGTAGTGCCCCCTTTTTATATCAGTCTTAATATCCATGATAAGATCCTCCACAATGCAATGCATGATTCTGGGGCATCACACAACCTAATGCCTAAAGTAGTAATGGAAAGATTATGCCTAGAGATAACCCGTCCCTATAAAGACCTATACTCATTTGACTCTAGTAGAGTAAAGTGTCTCGGCCTGATCAAAGATTTATGTGTGAGCCTAACTCAGATTCCTGCCAAGTGTATGGTCATGGATGTTGTTGTGGCAGATGTGCCACCCAAGTATGGCATGCTACTATCAAGATCATGGGGAGCCAAGCTGCAAGGAATGATGCAGATGGATGGGGCTTATGCCACAATCCCAATCTTTGGCCAACCTAGAAGACTGTACAGGGAAGCACAAATGAAATTCCTAGTTAGTAGCCCTGAGAATCCTGAAAACTCTCCTCTATACTCTATACATACAGATCTGGATTCCTTTATCTTTTGCAATGATGAATATTTGGGGGAACCAGAATCCGAAAACGTAGGTACAAGAAAAGGTACACGGGATGAAACAGAGACAATGGACTTTAACCTAATGGCCACCCTAGAATCAGAAGAAGAAGATGTATAAAACTCTGAACAGTGCACTGAAACAACAACTCAAAGTGAACCAGAAGTAGAACACAATCATCCAACTAGTCACCTCTCTGACTTCCACACCCATAATGAAAAAATAAACATCCCACAACCTAGTGCAGACCCTACAACGCAACACAATAGCGAAACCAGCTATAGGGAAAGGAATGATAACAAAAATGAGAGTGAACCCCTGTGGGAAATGAATTTCAAAGGGTCATGCACAAGAAGAACTGCTGGGGCAGGGGTGTGGATACATAACATAGAGAGTGATTATGCAGAGAGCCATCCCTGCAACCTGCACTTCAAATGTACGAACAATATTGCAGAATATGAAGCTCTGATCCTTGGCCTAACTCTGCCGAAAAAATTAGGAGCCCGTAGGATAACTGTGCATGGGGACTCCGAACTGATTATAAAATAGGTGAATGGTGAATACACAGTGAAACATCCTAGGCTGAGAGCATATAGGAATGACACTACGGATCTACTGAAAACGTTTGTTGAATACAAATTAGTGTTCGTTCCTAGGGGTCAAAATGTCATTGCAAACGGATTAGCTTGCCTAGCCAGTTCCTACCCCAAGACTCTCGGTGACCAACAGATCATCATTCAGACCAAATTCAGACCTGCTGTGCCAGATAACGAAAAATATTCGTAGGTTTTTGAAGGTGATAAACAAATTGAAGATTTCCTGGTAGGCAGAAACGAGTTTGAGTTTTCTGATTCAGACTCTAAATCTGACAGTAGCTGCCTAAGTGAAGAATCCTCAGATGAGGAAGAAACACCCTGTAACATAGAAATAAACTCTCTAACTAAAGAAACTGGAAATTCGAACGGAAGGTGTGCAAACGCAGAAAGTGAAGAAGTGGAGGTGCTGCAGGCCAAAGATAGGAATATACTGAAAGGCTTGGCACCCTTAGAAGACCTCTTTGACTTTGATGATGTAGAAAAAAAGCCCGCTATATAACATGCAGACTCTGATGTGGAAGAATGCAACATAGGCACTGAAGATAAGCCCAAAATGATTAAACTGGCTAAGTCTTTACCTGCGGACATGAAGAAAAAATACATTGACCTTTTCAAGGAATTCATTGATGTGTTTGCTTGGAGTTATGAAGACTTAAAGGCCTATGACACGAACATCATTCATCACAAAATACCCTTGAAAGAAAATCAGAAGCCCTTCAGACGAAAACTCCGTAGAATCAATCCAAAACAATTGCCTGCAGTAGAAAAAGAGATTAAAAAGATGTATGAGGCAGGCATAATTGTGCCTGTGAGGTTCTCTGACTGGGTATCAAACTTAGTGGCTGTGAGGAAGAAAACAGGGGAAATCAAACTGTGTATAGATTTCAAGAATCTTAATAGAGCCTCACTCAAAGACAATTACCCTTTGCTAAAATGGAACATATTCTTCAGAGGGTAGTAGGTTCTAAGAGGATTTCCTTGCTAGATAGTTTTTCAGGTTACAACCAAGTCTTAGTAATCCTAGAAGACCAACTCAAAACAGCCTTTACCACTCCATGGGGTACCTTTATGTATGTGAAGATGCCTTTTGGACTGATGAATGCTAGGGAAACCTTCCAAAGAGCGATGGACATAGCTTTTTCAGATGAGATAGGGCACTTCATTGTTATTTACTTAGATGACATAACAGTCTATTCCAAGACTAAAGAAGAACATCTAAAACATCTGAGGAAAGTATTTGAAAAATGTAGAAGGTATGGTCTGTCACTGAATCCTAAAAAGACTGTATTTGGACTGCAGGAAGGTAAACTTCTTGGTCACATTATATCTAAGAAGAGGATTAGGATAGACCCACAAAGAGTTGAGGGAATACTACAAATCACACACCCGAGAAACATCAAGGAATTACAGTCCTTCATTGGGAAGATTAACTTCCTTAGGAGGTTTATTCCAAATCTGGCTGAACACCTTAGGAACATGACTAACATGCTGAAAAAAGGTGAAGGAGTTAAATGGACTGTCGGAGCTAAACAATCTTTTGAATCAGTAAAATTTGCACTCACCCAAGCTCCCATTCTGATCAACCCATATTTCTCTAAAGACTTCCTGATATTTTCATTTGCCTCTAAGCATACAGTGGCTGCAGTCTTGCTGCAGAAAAACACGGAGGGAATGGAACAACAAATTGCCTTCTTTAGCAAAGCACTCAGAGATGCACCCTTGAAATACAACATCATGGAGAACAGGCCTATGCTCTGATTAAGGCCTTGAAAGACTTCAGGGTGTACATATTGCATTCTCACACCATAGCTTATGTGCCCAACATTATAGTCAAAGACATCTTGTCCCAGGACCTAGATGGGTGTTAGTATGAATCCTTTGTCGAAGTGTACGAAAAAGGACCTCTTTAGCAACTGGGTCGACGACGACGGGGCAGAGCAGGTTGATTGACCAGAAACTGAGGGTGAAGGCCAAGAAGTCTCCGGGAAAGGCGCCTTGGGGGCGCAATGATGACAGGAAGAAGGAAACTGACACGGGCAGAAAGGGACAGAATCAAGTGAGGTCAAGGGCAGACAAGGTGTAGTGACAATTGATTTTAGAGTCTTTGCCAGGCGGTGTTAACCGGGCGCTTCTTCACTTAGGGTCAGTGTGTGGTGTGCGTTAATTTTAATTTTTAAACCCTTTTCGTTTTGAGAGCAAGAAAAAGTGTGCTGCGTAACTGAAAAGAAATCTGCAGAGAACATTATATAATGCTGAAATAACAGAACATTTCACAGCTAACCATGCATCATTCTAACCCAAAAAGGCGGGTCTCTCAAAACTACTCTAAAAGAGGGCAAAAATCTAGTCAAAACACACTTAAAAAGAGGCCAATAGATCTAGGGTCAAAAGGGACAGGGATCTAAAGGATAAAGCTGCTGAAAAGAGGTGCAGATCACAGCCAAGAGACAGAGGCAAGGTGGCTGGAAAAAGGAAGGTAATCAGCAAAAACGGAGGGGGCAAGGAGGAGGCCCTAAAAGTAGATCCAAACAAATCTTTAGGAGGTGATTTGAGAGGTAGAAGAGCTGATTACGATGGATCTGAAAGGGAGGTAACAGATCTGGAAAAAAGGAGGCTGAAGCTCTGAAAAACAGACGGCTGAAACAGCTAAAACTCTTCCACAAAAGGTGGAGGGTACTAAAGCCCTAGGGGGCTAGGTTCCCACTTAGATGAGTAAAAACAGATCAGAACTTGGTCAAAGCGGGCTGAGATGCCGGTAGGCTACATCTCCGACGTGCTTCAACAAAACCTGCAGAAAATTGAAAGAAAAACTAAAATGACAATGCAGTGTTCGACTTGATTTCAAAGGTGCCCAGAAAGAGGTCGAAAAGTGCGACCGAGGTCTAGATCGTGTGTTATGGGCCAAAAAGTGCGACTTCTCGTTCTAACCCCGCGAGATTTTCGTAAAATTTGCCGTCTCCGCCTGCGGTCAGTCACTTACCCTCGCGCAATAGCCGTAAAACAACAAGTTAAAAATTTTAATACTTAGGATTTTATGTGACAACAACATAAAATAGGAAAAATAAACAAACAAGAGAAAACCCTAGGGCCTGAAGTAGTTGGATATGCAGGAAAAGGAAAAACGACAGCGGTCGTAATTTAAAACCCGTGTGGAGTCGCCATTTGTTAGTATGAATTCTTCGTCGAGGTGTACGAAAAAGAACCACTTTAGCTACGCATAACTAATAGCCCTAACAACAAGAGAGGCTGCCAAACATCTTCAGATCTGCGATTAGTAGTTAAAATGCTGCAACAAACAGATCTATAAATGGAAAGACATTAAAGGCAAGAAACAAGGGTTTGCTCCATATACCAATAGACAAGACAAGAACAATTTTTGAAAGAATTTTTGTATTAATCGGGCACTTGAAAGGAAAAAAGGCGCATCCACCTCTTCGGTGATGTGTTGAGGGAAGTCCTCAAAGACTTTGGACTTTGTTTAAAATCTCTCTCTTGCTAGTGTAGAAACTCCACACAAAGAATGGAACTCAAAGGGAGCTCACAATGTACCAAATGCAGAAAGTGACCAAGTGTATAGATCCGCAGTGATTCAATAGGCAACAAAAGGTGAAGAATGATGGGGAAAACCCTCCTATTTATAACAAAATATTTGGTCATTCTAGATCTTGGTGCATGATTAAAATAATGTTAATCAAATCTAGATCCACCTCTATGGAATATTTTATTATTATTTGTTGGAGGGAAAGGGTGTTTGACTTGGGTCAAATCCCTTGAGTAGTGAAGAATAAATAAATAAATGACTTATTTATCTTTTTAAGGAAGTGGTTGGGATATAATCAAATAAATAATGATTTATTTAATTAATGGTGGTTGATTTGGTCATATTTAACAAGGAATATTATTTAAATAATTATTCCTAGAAAATAATAAGATAACTATGGGTTAATCTAATTAATTTCTTTGTTTTTGGGTTACACATGACTAGGAATAATAATTAAATTATGGTTTAATTAATTATTCCATGAGTATGTCCAAACAAATATAGGTTTGTTTAATATTTCCTTTGGGGTTTCCTGCTTAGACTGACAAACAAACCTAATAAATGTGGTTTATTAAGTTATTTTACATAGTGAAAGCAATTTTACTTAGGTAAAACTTATTTTACATGGTGTACTGGGTCCATCTAAATGATAATAGGTTAGATGACCAAAAAATGGCAAACAATGTGGTGCAAGTGGATAGCTGTGATCTTAGAGTACGACCTTGAGATAAAAACCCACCAAACTGATTAAAGGTCATGGCTTAGCTAAACTAATGGCTGAATCAAACTTACAAGCCCTAGAAATTAATATGATAATTACCTTGGATGAGCAACAAGAATTTCATGATCCCACTGTTGAGGAAAATTTTCAGAGCTCCCCTTGGTATTCTGACATTTTATATGTGCTTACACACCTCAATGCCCCACCAGAACTATCAAAGACCAAGGCCAGATTCTTAAAGCTAAAAACCAGAAATTACTGCATCTTGAATGAAAACTTATACTGGAAGAATCCTAATGGTCTATTGCTTAAATATTTTCCTGAAAATGAGGCAGAGAGGGTTAAACAAGAATTCCACGCTGGAGAATGTGGAGGCCACCTGAGTTGGAAAGCCACTGCAAACAAAATACTTAGAGCTGGCTACTATTGGCCCACACTCTTCAATGATGTCCATAAAATGATATTTTCCTGCCACAAATGCCAGATCTTTGAAGGCAAAGGAAAAATCCTCGCTTTACCCCTACAACCCATCACTGTTGAAGGTTCCTTTCTGCAATGGGGCCTAGATTTCATAGGGGAGATCCACCCTGATTCTTCTGCACAACAAAAATGGATCCTAATAGCCACAGACTACTTCACTAAGTGGATAGAGGCCATACCCACTAGGAATGCCATAGATTTAGTCATCATTAGTTTCCTAGAGGGTCATATATTCTCTCGGTTTGGCTGCCCAAGGAAAATAATCACCGACAATGATACTACTTTTGGATCCAAGAAGATGGTTTATTTTTGTCACAGGTATCAAATAGCACTTGGTCATTCGACTGCCTATTACCCTCAAGGTAATGGATTAGCTGAATCATCAAACAAGAGCTTGGTGATCATCATAAAAAAGTTGTTGGAAGAGAACAAAAAGTCATGGCATAATAAGCTAGTACATGCTTTTGGCCGACAAAAAAACAACAAAAAATTCCACGTACAAGTCACCATTCCAACCTTGTCTAGCATGGACAAGAAGTGTTCCCTACCAACCTTGGGATACCAAAGCAGATTGCCGGGTCCAAGAGATTCAAACAGAAGAAGACAATATGGTGAGGAGAATAAACCAGACAATTCATCTCCAGCAAACAAGGGAAGAGATCTACAACAGAGCAGTGAAAGTTCAGGAGAATATAAAGAAATTGTCTGACAAAAGAACTAAAGCTGCTGATTTCAAAATTGGGGATAAAGTTCTGAAATGGGACTCAAGGAGAGAGGATAAAGGAAAGCACAACAAGTTTGACATTTTGTGGCAAGGTCCATACATCATCCAGGCCACTGTGGGTCCAAATGCCTTCTTCCTACAAGAATTAGATGGTACAGAGCTGTTTGGGGGTCCTGTCAATGGCAGGATGCTCAAACACTACTTCTGCTGATTTACAATTTCCAGTTTCCATTTCCATTGTACATACCATTGCAGTTTTTTATTTTCAAAGAAAAAGATAAAATGTTTCAAAAAACAGAAGAAAAGGAGAGGTTCAGACATGCTTAAAACATGAACCTCAGATGTGCAAAAAATTGGCTCTAATAAGCTCAAAACCTAAGCTAAAGAAAGTAAAACAACTGGTCCCAAAAGGCCCAAAATCTGGGCCAACAAAGAAGAAAGAAGAATCAGCTCTGACATGCCGAAAACCAAAGCTGAGATGAAGAAAAGAAGTGACTCTAACATGCTCAAAACTTGAGTCACAAAGAGAAGAGGGATATTTCAAGTTTCAGATCCCAAGCCTTCACAATTTTGTTTTCAGTTTTCTGCAAATTTTGTCCATGTGCAACTATCTTTATACCTTGGATCCACAATGTCGACAAATTTAACTCGGCTTGATCGTTTTTCACCGTCGACATGATAGAGTAGTTAAAATCTCCCTGACCGCTTTAATCCCGTATATTAGATAAGGTAGGGAAACATATCAGACCAACAGTCTAATCTGGTCTCATGGAGTAATAAGTGTAGATTTAGAATAGGTTTATTTTCTGTTTGAAAAAATAAATGATGTAAAGGGTCTGCTAGCTCAAATGCACCCTAGAAGAAGAAATTTTTTTAGGACTGTAGTGTGAGTAGGTAGTTTGTTGGGAGAGTTTTTCTGTTGATGTGATGTCTTCATATTGTGGCAGCTGAGCTAAAGAAAGAAAGAGATGTGTAAAGCAGAAGGCACCTGGCCTACACCAAAGATTATTTTCTGAATTCTTTACTCCTTCAAGAAGAAGCCATCCCCATGTGGAGCCACTGTTAGCCCCTTATAAATTCCTTGACAAGCAAGCAAGGGGCTAGTTTGTTTTATAAGCCTGCAAGGAATGCATTTCCCTTGAAAACACATCATCCTTGCAGCCTTTTCATGTTTCCTGCCTTGTTACTGTTTTCCTCTGCTGTTATGGTATCAACGAGCCTTACTGATGAAGAATTATGCTCCAAAAGGCCATTATCTACCCCTTGTACCTCTGCATAATGCCTCTTTCTATCCATCTTCCGCTTTTTGTCAAAGTCCCCTTTGTTCTCCTGAAATCCCACCCTTGCCTTTTGTTTTCCCAAATTTCCCCTCTATCTCCCTACTATTACCCTCCTTAGGCCTTGAAATGCATTAAAATGGTTAGAAACCCACTTTCCGACCTTATAATAGGCCTGAGCTCCTTTCCCGCAAGCCCCTTTCAACCACTTCCCCATATACCCGTAGCCCAGGACCGAGCGCTTAAGCCTTAGGCGCTAATCGCATCAGAGAAACAGAGTGGCACATTAAAATTCCTTTGTAATCTCCGAGAAACTCTGATGCAATTGTTTTGTTGATTAAAGTCCTCCGATGTGTTCCGCACCGTTGATCTTCACAGAATGGACGACGATCGCCGCCCTCGCAGCTCTCACCGTGCAACCCGTTCACCACCCGTAGTCGCATCTCCGCCGTTCGTTAATTCGCTAGATCAACGATCCACAGTTCATCCATATCGGGTGCGTTTTAAACCGTTGATCTGTACAGATCCGATGGTGCGGAATCCGCCCGTCCCAGTGGTCCTCGCCCGCTTTCACTGTTCAAAAACCATCTAGTTTCCACCGCACCGCCTTTTGGGGGTAGGCGGAATTTACCGATCGGCCAGCGATTCCATACATCGCGTGACACACGTCCTCTGTACCTTTTTCTAAACCGCCGTCCATCGTGCATTATTGTTCGGAAGAGGATGCCCAGCGATATTGCCGTGGACCGTTCGATCTGGGGCGGGCCATCCAACGGCTATCGCTCGCCGAAGATGCACGATAGTTAACTCAGATGCACATGCGATAACTCGTGGCATTTCCGCACGCCATCCAAGCATCTCCGCTCGTCGATCCGATCCGCATTGACGGTCCACATTCAATCACCTCCGTATTTTTCACCGTCGATCTCCTCTCGCATCCGACGGTCCATATTGTCTCCCGTCGTTGGCTCTGCCGCTGTCTGCCCGGCCACGGCTCACCCCACGATCCTCCGTACCTCCGCCATCCCATTGCATAAATTCATTCAAAGATCGATGTTTATAAGGTTTTCGCGTATAACTGTTCCACATTCCGCCAACCTTGAGCCATCTCTGTTCTCCACCATTCCACGGCATTTTCCTTCATTTCTCTATAGTCCCACTATCATCCACATCATCCGCCCCATCCATGGATTTCATAATAGGTTTCATGTTTTTGTAGGGCTATCAGAGGCGGAAAACCGCCATGGTTCACATGTACTACTTCAATGGCGTGCTGCACAGACATAATTAAATCTGGAAGCTATTACTACAATAGAAATGCCCAAAAATGGTAGCGGCATCATAAATATTACCCAAGGACGGTTTAATCTTCACAAGAAATCTATCCGACACCATTAAAGCCCAAATTTTGCAGATCGAGACATTTATGGAGCAGTGGAGAAAAAACCAGCTAATGATCAAGGATTTCAGCGTTCAGTATTGAAGGATTGAGCTTTAATACATCGGTTTAGAGGCAAAAGCACCAGATCAATGATCCCATAGATCATGCAGAAGGTATAGTGCACTGGAATTCATGTCTATCAGGGTTTCACATCAGCAGATTTCCCCAGAGGATGAAGTGCCCATATCAGTTTCATTATTTATCGTGTTCCTAAAGATTTCCGCCTCAACCACAGTCCAACGCTACCAGAACGTTTGTTTCACAAGTATAGCAGTCCTTTCAGTCATTTTGTTTATACACCAGGGCACAACACAGTACTGCAGTCAGAGTACATCAGAGTCATATCAGAGTAATCTGGAGTCAGAAGAAGAGCATTCGTCCACCCGAAGAACACTAGAGATTAATGCACAGGATTTACACAGAATGGGCTTCGGCCCTCTTTCTTTTCAGAAGTTTAATACTACATTTAGTTCTTCACCTACCTCTTCTGCTCCTCCGGAGCTATAAATTCAAGAAGAAACTCATTGTAAAGGTTTTTGATCAGTTATCAGAGAAATGCAAGTAGTTTCTTTTGAGACACAGTCTCTGTGTAAAGTTGTAAGATAGGTTGAAGGAGATGTTTTCAGACTGAGTATTAAGCTATTGGCAATGTTATACTTGATTGGTATTGCTATGTAATATGACAAGCACATTTCTTTGGATCCTGATCTGAAGCAGCGGTGATGTTTTCCTATATTTGTGTTTACATTCATTTCATTTCGTTTCTACTAGCTTTCATCAGAATATTGGCATAGGCTTTACCCTTGTTAGGTACCCTATGTTTCTGCTCTCCTTGCCATTGATGTTTCTATTCTAAATGTATTATCTAATAAATGATTTCAGTTGGTTTAACCAGTGTGGTGGATGTTATTGCCTGCTCTCTGATGTATGAATTAAATGAATTCAGTTCTTAGATGTTTCTTGTTATAGATTTAGTTGGAATATTTGGGAACACTGGGGATTAGAGTTAGCCCTGTCCACTAGGATCCCTGTGCGACCATCTGGTCTGTAAATTTGTGCTTTAATCTGTGTTATCCCCTCCTCTCCTGCATTTCCATATCACACAATCATTTTTAAGATCCTATGTTTCAGATGACTAGCCCAATTGAAAGCTTGCCTATTGAGTAGTAAGCACATCCTTTCCTGACTCCATTCCCCAATGGTATTGAATATTTCCTGGAATACTTCACTTCTGCCCTTTTTCCTCTTTGCTCATCTTGGTCTTACACTGAACCCTTCTTTCCTGATAACCAACAATCAAAGCAAACAAATCAAACAAACAAACAAACCTTGTGCTTATAACTAGCCTAAAATCATAACATTCGAGCCTCAAAGACATACACCCTTGATATATCATAGAGAGATCCCTCTCTGGACCCAGGAGGGCTAGATCCTAAGGTCTTAAAGTGGTTTTGATGTTGTATCATCTTTTGGTCTTGCCAATCTGGCCAAAACATGGGAACCCCAACAAGTCATAAGAATAGATTGCTTGTGTCAATGTCTACAATTTTAAAGCACTCGGGACCTGCACTCATGTAAAACATTTCATATCAATGAAAATGTTCTATTTTTTCCTCTTGGAAAAAAGCTAAGATGGATAGTTTGGAAGAAAAAATAAAATGCAACATGGAAGGCTTGAAGGATGGTTTAAAATTAGATATGAGAGTTTTTAAAGTAGACATGGACACGATGAATGTCAAATTGGAAGGGTTGGAAAAGTAGGGTTGGCAAAGTTGCTACAAGAAAGCCTTCCTAGTGGTGACAAGGTAATCCATGAAAATCATGATGATGAAAAAATGAATATGAATTATGATTTTAGAGACTTCAATGTGTTAGCCTCACTCTTACATGAAAAAAACAATAATAAGTCCAAAATATTAAAAATAATTAAAATCATAAAAGTTCGATTTATTCCTACTTTTATATAATGGGTTAGTTCCTCAAATTAGGGAGTTTGTTTAGGTCTAGTTGGTTGAGAGATTCTCTCCAACTAGTTAGGCTCCTATATTAGTGTGTGGTTGAGATATGCACTTGGCCAAAGTGATTGTGTCCAATATGGACGTACTATGTTGAGACATTCTCCTGATGTATTTATATGTTGTAACATTATCATTATTTGATGTGTGAGAGAGGAATACAATACATTAAGGATGAGAAGCCTTTTCTGCCATGTCTCTGCTGTTTACGTCTTTGATATTTTAAATTATGTTTATTTTAATATTTATTCATTTGGTATCTAAGCTCGCACGACTCATACAAATCGTTATGCCACATGTCTTAACAAAATATCTTCTCCAACAATTGATTGTGCTCCAGGTAATTCTTCATTCATGTTGTGAGTTTCAATGTTTTTTGAGCAACTACAACACATAATCAAGATAATAAAGAGGTAATCCACATCAACATTCAATGACATCAAAAACAATTGGTCTTTGTTTAACCTGCAAATAATCTTATTTTTTTGTAAGTTAACTTGTAATCAAATTTAAATCAAATTGAGTTGAATTGTAAGGGTGCATTCTCAGTTGAAATTGACACCCAATACTTTTTTATCAAGCAAGTGAAAAAGTTGAGTGGTTGAAATTGTACTTTATTTTCCAAAAGATTCATCTCATTGTAGAATATTGGGTGCATTTTAGATAGTATTCAACACCCTTATCTCATAAAGAAGCTAAATCAAGTGAGCGAGTTCAAGTGAGCATGAAGAAAAAACAAGTGCGAAGTGGAAGTGAACAAGTTCAAGACATCAAGCGAGCGTGAAATTGATTGAAGCAAAATCAAGTGAGCATGAGTTCCAACATTCTATTGTTAACACAAGTTCAAGCTAGCATGAAGTTTAAGCCACTGTAGTCCAGGTAATCCTTCATTCATGTTTTGAGTTTTAATGTTTGAGCAGCTACAACACATAATCAAGCTAATAAATAGGTCATCCACATCAACATTAAATGACATCAACAACAATTGATATTTGTGTAACTTGAAAATAATATTATTTTTTGAAGTTAACTTGTAATCAAATTGAGTTGAACTGTAAGGGTGAATTCTCGGTTGAACCTGACACCCAATAATTTCTTATCAAGCAAGTGAAAAAGTTGAGTGGTTGAAATTGTACTTTATTTTCCAAAATATTCATCTCATTGTAAAATATTGGGTGCATTTTTGATAGTATTCGATACCCTTATCTTGCAAAGAATCTAAATGAAGAGAGCGTGAAGAAAAAATGTCAGGTCCCTATAATACTAGTGTATCCCCTTATTGTTGTTAGTGTAGCCCCCTTATTTTTATTGTTATACCCCTGTAACCCCCATATTGTTATTATTGTGCCCTTACATTATTATTTTTAGGTCGGCTAGGATTATATTGTGTCCCTATGGACTCCTATTTATAGAAAGGAGGTCTTGTCATTTGTATCTTCCCAGAATTGTTCATATATGTAATGTAAAGGAGGTTTCCCCATCCAAGTGGCTTATTTCTAAAGTGTTGATCTCTCTTTTCTTCTCTTTTTGGAGCTAGTTTCATAACATTTGGTACCAGAGCTTTGGATTCTAGGGTTTCGCTGCTCCAAACATGTCATTGTGTAATTTTGCTATAACTTTTTTTTCTACGAAGGTTCAAATGATGAAATTTTTATCATACGAAGCTGAAATCCTGAGGAATTTCATGTAAAAAATTCAGATATTGGTTCGGTATATTTTCAAAGATATGATCTATGGAATTTAGGGTTTTTTTAGGCTCCTGAATTTCATCTCAAAGAGGTGACCGTGGGAAAATCATCATAAATCTCTCTTTGAGCATCCGACTGGGATTCTATAAAAAGTGGCTGAAAGTAAACGGATTGTAGTTTCTAGTATATAAATTGTTGAACCCTTAATTAAACTGAGAGGGGGGGGTGAATCAGTTTAACACATTCATGGACTTTTAAAATTTTTCATTAAACTTTATTGACACCTTCATTTCATGATCAACATAATTTGTGAGCAATATTTATTTATGAGCAACAATTAATAAGCAGATTAGACACTGTATTAGCAGTCTTAATATGTGAGTAGCAAGTATTAGCAGACTAGATATACCATATCAACACATAGACATCATGCACATAGAAACTAGATATAAGTGGAAACCCATAAAGGGAGAAAACCACATCTTATTATTGTTGTGATGCAAAGGCAAGCTCCAACTCGCTCTCACCACTGATTTTATGTAGGCACCAACCTACAGGAGGCTCCAACCTCAATTCTGCAAGCTACAACTTGTAAGGAAGCTCCAACTCCTGTCAATTTTCTGCAGGCACCAACCTACAGGAGGCTCCAACCTCAGTTAGCTACAACTGACATTTTATCAAGCTACAACTTGATGTGGAAGCACTAACTCCCATCTATTTTCTGCAGGCACCAAACTATAGGAGGCTCCTACCTCAGTCAGCTACAACTGACATCTATCAAGCAACAACTTGATAGGGAAGCTCCAACTTTCTTACTCTTTCAAAATAAAAACACTTGCTGATTTACCTTGGATATCAGCTCTGTTCTGTACCATATTCACTGTTGTGCATCAGTCTTCATACCTGCCTTATATTATGTCAACATCTTCTCAGATTCACTATGAGCTCCTCCTTCTTCTCTGCCTCTCTGCTTCATTTCTTCATTCTCTAACTTTTCACTACATCTCGTTTTGCTCCTCCTTCTTCTTATCTTTTCTGCCTCAATTCCACATTCTCCAACCTCTCTCTCTCTAACCTCACTATGCATATCAAGGTGATGTCATTTATAGATAATTCCTGATGACTGTTTTTTTTCATCTTAGGAATTCGAAATGGATAGCCATACCTCTTAGTCTTCTGCCTTCTCATTTCTTTTCTGCTGCTGTCAGGTAACTGTCCTGCCTTCTTATGCTCACTGTCTTCTGCATATTTCAAGTTTTCTATGCTTGTACACCTGTCAAATTCGTTCCTGTGCATATTCCAGTTCACCGTGATTGTGTGTCTACTGTATATATATAATTGCTGATCTGGCAATCTAAATAAACATATCTGGAGACCTTTTTCTTCCAAGGTTATCTTATGGTTGTGAACCATGTCTAAAAAATTATGTATGCGAGAGCTTTGTTCTTTGCTGTAATGATATTATACCTTATTATAAAATCCATAATGCGCCTCCAACGTTCTCTACCTTTTATATTTCGATTATGAGATCATATATGTCGGGACCCACAATTTTGCGCTCTTTGTATCTGTCTGTGCGATGAATTAAATCATGGTTGTAAACCATTGAAAAACCCCATTACACAATGGTCTTCAGCATATTAACAAATAAATGTTCCTGGATTTATTATTTCACATTAACCGTCGTATATTAACATGTAGCTCTAACAACTATAGATGTCCGGCCACAAAAGTTGTTAAAACCTCTATATAGCCAAACAACAAGACTTAGCCCCACCATATTAAACCTCATTTTATAACATATCGGGTCCACCACAATTCACACATACCTCGTTACCCTTCGCGCATCCAACGACTGTAATGGTATCGCACCATCATACAATAATCCAACAGTAGTCACGCTCAGAAAGCTCTCGGGGTTTAATTCTTAACTCACGTGATGGAGATGGGGCCCAGCCTTGACTTACCCTGCTCATCCAACGGTCGCTGTCTTGTTGCGCTTCAACCCTCCGATCATATGAAAATCGCACGAGTTAGATGCACAGGCTTTAACTCACGATGAGAGCGGGTTCTCCAAACCGCTTAAGACCACGTGTCAGCCTATGGCGTTGCTCGCGTTCGAATTGGGAATACAGCTTATCGTACAAAAGTGGTGCGATGAAAACCGTCTAGTGTTCCAAACCCACTATCACTGTTCATACCTCGTGGTTCCATGGTTCTTCAAGGTTTCGTGCCATCTCTTTTAGCATGGTTTCTCTGCGTAATATAGCCTCACGCATAGTTCATCACCCTTTTAGTCGCGCACAGGGTTAAACAATAGATTTTGTCTCTCATCGACCATTTCTTAATTGGTCACGCTTCCAATATTCCAAACTGGGTTGAGGGCATGATTTCTAGGAAATTCACGGCATATCCACACAAAATTCTTCATGCAGAGTTAATTCCAGGTCTACTCTAATTTTAACCTCTCCAGCATTCACCTGCAAACTGTATTAAACCCCTAATACATCAATAAACCTTTGTATTAAGCTCCTTCAGGCCCTTCCAATATTCACTGCTTTGTCTCTCCAGTTATGCTATTAAATGGCCCTCTTCTACCTTCCTCACTACTCTGCAACACCACCTGATCTGTCTCCTGATACCTTTGTTCCTTCTATGCTGCCTCTGCCTCCACTGCTCGACTGTTTCTCTACCTCTGTACATATCCTGTCACTGAATCATCATTCCGCGCAGGCTTCATTCAACTCTGCGTTTTTAATTTCATGTCAAGGCTCGATCTCACCATAAAGCCGAACATTCCTTCGACCCCTTCAGCCTTCGATTTCCATTATCAACTAAATTATCCTCCTTCGTGGTTCCAACCAGAAACCATCATCATGTTATATGGGCAACCTTTATGTTGCTTCTCACAAAGAATCAACATACTGACATTACTATAACATAGGGTTTTATCCCACACTTCTCTTACACTAGCTTCTAAAGTGCAACCACTCATACAGTGAACACGGGGATTCAAACATTCTCACCTATTCTCTCCAGATCTCTCCTACAGCTCTACGTAGCCCTCAGCAGGTCTGTGCTCCAATTCACTGCATGTCTGTGCTTCAGTTCACTGCTTCCTCTGCTCCTTGACTGATGCTGCTCCTTGCTTCTCTTTTTGTTGCCTTTGCTACCTCTCTGTTGCCTCTCTTCCCTGTCTTCTACTTTGCCTTATTGCTGGTTCAGGTGCTTATTATAGCATCATTTTTCACCCTTATGTGATTCATGATTGTCTCTTTGGCCTTGGGCACCCATTCCCACAGACTTGAATAAAGTTCATAAAAAACAGTGTTTGAAATCCCATACGCGGATATGCCCAGAATTTTCCGCGTGTATACGCGAGTCCAGAGATACTTTTTCGCGTATGTCATTAAAATCATTAAAAAATATATAAAAATCCCTATTTTCGAGGCTAGGTTGATGGTTATTCCTGTAATTCAACCACCCCAACCCGTGGTCAACTGTTTCCAACTGATTGAAACTACTTTGAGGGAGTATAAAAGCCCCTCATATGCATGGCCTAAGGGGGAGAGGAAAATTATAGATATTATACTTTGTTGGAGCCCGATTCAAGTCTGATTTCTCGTGCCTCTTGGACTTCCCAGATTTTTATAGGAAACACTTGTTTCTTGGAGATGTTCATCAGCTTATATGTCATCTCGTGTACACAAGTCTTGAAAGAGTCCTAGCGAAGCAAGGGCAGGATGGATCCGGACGACGGTCTGTTCAAAGATCGTGGAAGGATTTAGGTGATCTCTCCACCTTTCTACTATTGTACATTCTGTTCGTAATGAAGAATAACCATCTTGTTTCCGAATTCACGTGTTAATATCTGCTTGCATATGTGAAAAGATTGTTAATTAAAGATTTATTATTGTTTATATGATGTTTCACATGGATTACACTGACATTTAGGAAAAATATATGCTGTACAACTAGATTTCCGTGCATGTCTCTTCTTGACTTCCAGGTTGAAGAGGAAGAAGAGTTGCTGGGGGTTTGGACCCCGCAGGATCTACATCAAACGTAGGATCTATAGCTGAGTTCTACAATCTGTAATATCTAGTTTTTAGCGTACAAGTTTGATTGTGTGAGTCCTTCTTGAATAGCATGCCCCGATCTGTGGAGGTTTTCAACCCAACGACCTCTAGGGAGTTATTTCCCGAAACAGAACTGGTGACTCCACTGGGGATTGCATTCTTGTGATTCCCCTGTTGGGTGGTTTCAGCTATTTTAAAGGTTTCCGACAGTTTTAATCATTATTTCCAGTCCAGTTAGTTTTTTCTCAGTCAGACTAAAGACCTGGTTTTTTGGCCAGGCTTGATCTTTTTATTTTTCATTATTTACTTATCCATACGCAAGTTTTATTATACACAGTCCCGTATACACGCAGTTTATGTCAAAGGAAGTCGCGTATACGTGGGTTTCCTTTGCCATAGTCGCGTATGCACGCCTGTTGCAAAACTTCTGAGTAGCGTATGCCTGATAAAATTTTGAAATTTTTGATTTTTTGACTTTTGGGTCTTGTCTGCCTGTGGTGACCTGTTCCTGTAGTGTCCTTTTAGTATCTGGATTGTGTTGAAAGTGGTTATTGGTCCTTTTCTCTCTTGTTTAGTTGAAGATCGGCTCATTTGGAAAATATTGTTTTTTCTAGTGCTTGCATTTCTGGTTCGAGTACCAAGATCTCTTTTTGGAGATTCTTGGCTGTTCTGCTTAATTACGACAAAGAGCTCCTGCTCATATGCTCTTTCCTAACTTTCTGTCTTTCTTTGCACTTTAATTTTTGCCTGCTTTTTGGTTGGTTTTCTTGAGTTCATCTGACTAGGTCTTGTTGCAATTTTTTTTGAAGAGTCATTTTCGGTTCTTTGAACTTTTGTTTGCTGCAAGGTTGTGCTATTATTCTGGGATGAGTTACTGAGTTTCTTGTTTTCCTTTTTCTCGTATGAATCCTGCTACTAAGTGGCATTATAAGATTTGGAGCATTTTTGTTGGAGTTTCGCTTGAAATTCAGAGATTGTTTGGCTTGGTAATTGGATAGTTTTCTTGGTCTTTTTGAAGTCTTCTTTTTATAAAAATCAAAAGCCCAAAAACATTTTGTTTTGCCATTGCTTTTGTTTTGCATTTTGTTTTTGTTTCTTTCCATATTTTGAAGCCTTGTTGATATTTTTACCTTCGGTTTTTGACTTGATTTGGGAAGGGAATTTTCATTGGTTTTTTTCTCTTATTTCGAGCATATTTTGGCACCTTTATACTGAGAGTTTCTGATTTGGGAACTAGCTTTGTGGACAGCCGGAAAAGTGATAGAACTGAAGGATTCTTGAAAATTTCTCTTTGCTTTATTAGATTTTGCATCTTAGAGTTGGCATGCTCTTAGTAATTTGCATTAGGTGCACTTGAACATTTGTAGTCTTTTTCATAAATTTTGCGAGTGTGAGGTTTGATATCTGAAAAGAAAAAAAATATATAGTCTCGTAGAACCCGTGTAAGAATTTATTTTCATCGAAAGGCAATTACTACATCTGCATGTAGTTTGGTTTTCATTAATTTCTTTTCTACGTCACAAAACATCATGAGTTTCATTTCCATATTCCCTTGACTTAATATAACAACCAACTAAAATAAGTGCAATAATTTAAAAACAACTAGCAAGTTTTTTATTAAGTGTCATACATCAACTAGCTAGGTTGTAGGGCCTTGGATTAGGTGAGTGGAGAGTTAACTCTCCAAGGCCGCTCAAACTAAAACATAGAAGTTTATTAAATGAGAGAAATCCAACATCGTTAGGTGGACCGGGAAAGCTCTCCTCCAAAGAGTCAAGCATGAGGGAAAGTGAAGGTTGAGAAGAGAGATACCCCCTCTTTGATTTGCCGGATCTTGCCTTAAGACCGTTCCACCCGGATGATGATACAGATTGGTGCCCTTAGTTGCCATTCCTAGGTACCACACAGGTGACTGCGGGGGGGAATACCCGTGGTACCTGAGGCAGACGTCGTATCACTTCCAGCAATACTTCTGGAGGGCGCCCCGGCGAAGCTTGGGTAATTGCACCGGCAAAGGCTGTTGTTAGGAGGTCAGCGTAACTGTTTCTATTACCTTCGCTAGTAGGCCTGGGCCGTAATTATCCCAAACTACTTTCGGGAGGTCCTATATTTCGCTTTCTCGTATTTTGGTGTCTGGTCCTAATCACCCGGAGCGGAAATACCTAAAGGCTTCTTTCTTGGTTGCATCTTAGGAATTTTTGTAGTGAGTGCTATTTGCTCCTAGCTTGCTTAGCTTTATACTTTTTTGAGTCTAATTAATCGGTTAAATTGGCTAATCAAGCGCCTCGTTGATCGAGGAGAATCCGGGGGTTATCTCCGGAGAGTACTGAGCCTTATTCAAGAAGGCGTAGGAGTAATATAACAGGTGAATATCACTCTGTGGTATCTGACGCAGCGGAGAGAGATCCTCCACTAGGGCTTGAAGGTTCTGTAGTTGGTTTTGGTGTTGGTTCCGAGAGGAGCACTCCGCTCACCTTGAGAGTCTTATTTCCAAGAGAAGCAGAAGAAGAAGTAGAAGTAGAGGAAGTATCTCAGTCTCCTGAGTCACTTCCATCTCCTCTTCCTTCTAATTATCCGTTTCTTGTTGAGTACATCAGACCTGAGTCTGCAAGACCAAAAATTTCTTATCCGTCTCATTCATACCTTTTGATGGCCACAACTGGGAACACGGCTTCAGCTGTGAGTGCTGCAGGCATTTAGACTCCTGCTTCAGTAGAAGGAGGAGGCACAATTGTTATATCTTCAATTGCTTCTAGTACTGTTGTGTTTGGCTCGGGCTCCACCCAAGCACAAGCTTCTCAATCTGGTCCCTTTTGTTTTGGAATGCCCTTTAGTGGGATTCCTTCATTTTCCTTTTCCACTGCTGCAACTGCATTTGCACCCATGTCCTCTATGGCTAGTGGGTCAACTTATTTTCAAGGGTTCCTCTTCGGAAGTGGGCATATTCCTAGTTCGAATCCTTCCTTAGGGTCTTTTCCTTTTACATCCCAGACTCATAGTTTTAACCCTTGGTCTGGAGGTCAGAGTTCGACTACCTTTACCGGTTGGAACCCTATATTTACAGCGGTGGGGGATGGGAATCAGTTTTTCGCTGGTTAGCAAGGGAATGGTCCATTCAATTCGTCGAGTACTTATCAAGCTTTTTTCCCTTTTTCTAATGATTGGAACCCCTATCAGGGGGTTTCCTCTTCATTCACTACTTCAGTGGGGGGAACTGGTCCGGTCTATGGTAACTCTACGTTGGGAGGGGGTCCTTCTCCAAATGCTGAGTCACAAGGATCATCCTATGGCCCAAAATTTTCTACGAGCTCTTTCTGGCAACCTGGTGCCTCATTAAATCCAGGTTATTCTTTTCAGAATGTTGGGAATCCATCCCACCAAGGATGGAACCCTCAGGCCCCTCCTCGTTTACCTTTTCTGGCAACTTTAAACTTGCCAGATTTATCGAAATTGACAAATGATCCAATCCGATATAGTCTGGGGTGGCATTCGGTTCCTACCAAACTACCTTCAGACATTCCAAAGTTTGAAGGCAAGAATGGAGAGGACCCGACTAATCATATCACCACTTTCAATCTTTGGTGTTCATCTAACTCCCTGATCGAGGATTCGATTAGGTTGAAGTTGTTTCAACGCACCTTGACTGGAAATGCTGCCAAGTGGTACATTGAGTTAACTGGGGGTAGTTTTGCTACTTTTGGAGATTTGGCTACTATATTTCTAAATCATTTCCAGTTTCCTGTTCGTTATGATGCCGGGACAGAACTCCTGGCCAATTTTAAGCAGGACAAGGGAACCCACATTTCTGATCATATTTAGGAATGGCGGAGAAGGAAGAGGCTTATCAAAGCTTATATTCCAGGAGAATTCCTCTTGGAATGGTTTTTGAAATCTCTACAGCCAGATATTTCTAAGGATGTATCCCTATCAGGGGTATTTTATGAGGAACAGGCTATTTTCAAGGCCCAATAGCTTGAATTGATATATTCTCAGTCTGGTGTCCTTCATAAGTATTTTCCTAACACTCCCCACTCCAAATTAGACTTTTCCAAGACTAAACCCAGTCCTCATGGTGATGGACTTATTGGGTCGATCGATAGCAGTGCAGCTAACCTACTTAGTCAATTGCAGCAGTTTTCTATACAATCTGCTTCCTCTGGTTAGGCTGTGCCTGCTGAGTCATCGCCTTCTCAATCTTTGTCGGTAAATGCCGTCTAGACTTCCAACCCTAAAGGAAATCAACAATCCGAAGGGAAGAAGAAGGGATAGAATAATAATAAGAAAAAGGGCAAGGATGGGAAGGGTAATGCAAATAAATCCAATGAGCATGTTGGTGAGGGTTCAAAGGATAAAAAGAAAGTTAAGTTTCCATGCAAGTTATGTACTGGAGACCATCTTACTCACCTTTGCCATAAAATTTAGGATGCACAGCACTTGTTAGCTCAACAGGGTTCTTCAAGTTCCCACGCTGTGTTGACAAAACCTTTTCCCCAAGGGCAACAGCTAGAATTTGGCGCAAATCAAAATCCCGGGGCTTCCTCTGGGGGCACCCAGGAAGGGGAAAATCCATCAAACATATATATGATGAGTGCTCACGTGGATATCGCCACGAGATCCCGTGATTATGGTGAAATTGAGTCTTCGAAAGCTAAGGGTGCTCCTGATGGTACTGAGCCGCTTCATATTACGAGGTCTACTGTTGAGCCTATACCTTGGATGCCAAAAGCATCTACTAAGCATACGACGATTAATCCAAATGCCAGGGCCGCCCAGAACTACTCTGTTGTAGAAGATTTGGCGTAGAGCCCTTGTGCTATGTCTGCTCTTGAGGTGCTCCAGTCTTGTCCAGCTCAGCGCAGTGCTTTTCTCACTTCTATTGGGGCTGTCGATCCAAAGAACTCTCTTGTGATTACATTCGATATGTCTAATTTTAAAAAGAGACTCCCGCATCATATGGATTTTCATATCAAATCGTCGTATCAAAAATTCAATATCTTTCGGACGGTCGTTGATGAGGGTGCTTCCACATGTGTGATGTCTCTCGCATGTTGGAAGGGAATTGGATCTCCCACAACTGTTCCATCTGCTACTCTTCTGACTACGTTTGATGGTCATTCTCACAGACCACATGGCATTATCCCAACTTTTCCCATTTGTGTTGGGGGCAAAACTATAAATATAGAGGTTGAGATAGTTGATGCAAGCTTGGACTACAACCTTCTGTTGGGGCGAAACTAGATTTATGAGATGGATGCTATCGCATCCTCATTATTTCGGCTTATTTGTTTCCCTCACGAAGGGAGGATTGTTATAGTTGATCAACTGAATTTTTCTCCTATAGACCTGAATGCAGCTACTGAATCAACTATCCCAAAGGTGGATGATGCCAAGCTGCCTGTTGAGAATTTAGGGGTTGGGATGTATTCTTCTTTGATGGGTACTTTCGATATTCCACATCCTACCGTTCATATAAATGAAATTTCATCCTCCAAGGCTCCTATTCGAAGAGAGTTCTTTAGAACTCATTATTTTTCGGACCCTTGGACCTTACCTTCCCCTACCTCCACATTAGCAGAAGGTCGAGTGGGTGGAATGGCATTTCCAATGTCTGCAGCTGAGATTGCTTACCAATCTATTGTTGACTCTGCAGAGTCCATTCCATCTTCTCTTTCTCCAGAGGAGTTGGATGGCGATGTGGCTCCGGCTTGGACACTTAGTTCTTCTTCCGCCCAGGATTGCCTTGATACCACTCTTCCATCTGAAGAGGCCATCCTAGAAGCTATGACTGGTATAGATAAACCGTGGGATGATTTTCATCATCGGTCTTACTTTTTACCTAATTTGAGCGAAGTTGAATCAAGTTTTCCAGGTCCTTTGTCTCCTAGTCCTGTTCACCCAGTCCTGAACCCTTTAGCACCAGCACAGGTATATGCTGAAGGGAACATGGCTGTGATTTCTCCAACTATCCCAGTGAACATTTCCAGGGATACTAATTTTATAGAGAATGTCTTCATCGGAGCTGAATGTTCCTTTGAAGAGATTCAGATTTACACCGATCTCTTTAAAGAGTTTAGGGATGTGTTCGCTTGGTCTTATGAGGAAATGCCTGGTATAGATCCATCTATTGTCCAACATGAGATCAAGACTTATGAAAATGTTAAGCTTCGTCCGATCAATCCTAGGAAGGCTGCAACTATCAAAGCCGAGGTGGAGAAGCTGCTTAAGGCAGGATTTATTTTCCCTATTCCTTTGACTGAATGGGTTTCGAATCCCGTTCCCGTGGATAAAAAACAAGGAACAATTCGAGTTTGCATTGATTTCAGAGACCTTAATAAAGCATGTCCGAAAGATAATTACCCCACACCATTTATAGATCAGATTATCGACGAGTGTGTCGGTAATGAGATTTTCTCCTTCATGGACGGTTTCTCCGGATACAATCAGATTACTACCCGTCCTGAAGATCAGCATAAGACCGCCTTTATTTTTCCCTGGGGTACTTTTGCTTACAAGAAAATGCCTTTTGGTATTAAAAATGCTGGGGCTACTTTTCAGTGGGCCATGTCATATGCCTTCCACAACATTAAACATATTATAGAGGCGTATTTGGATGATTTAGCTGCTCGTTCTCAAAAGAGAATAGATTATCCTGCTCACCTCTGTCAAGTATTTGAACGATGTAGTTTCTATAAGATTAGGTTGAATCAGAACAAGTGTGTTTTCGCGGTCACATCCGGTCGGTTATTGCAATTCATAGTGTCTTCAGAAGGGATTAGGGTAGATCCCTTCAAGGTTGAGGCGATACTTCGGTTGACTCCCCCGTCGTCTATTCGTCAACTTCAAAGTCTACAAGGAAAAGCTAATTTTCTTCGGAGATTTATCGTAAATTATGCTGAAGTTACCAAAGGATTTATGAGATTGTTGAAGAAGGGAGTTCCATTCTTTTGGGATGACTTCACTCAGCGCTCATTTGATGCTTTGAAAAAAGCATTGACCTCTGCTCCTATATTGAGTCCACCTGATTATAGCAGGGATTTCCTTTTGTATCTTGCAGCAGCAGAATCTACCATTGGTATGGTTCTAGTTCAGGAGGACGATGCTCTTACAGAGCATGTTATCTACTATCTTAGTCGAGGCTTGGTAGGACCTGAAGTCCGGTATACTCCGATAGAGAAACTGGCTTTAGTAGCTATTCATGCTATACATCGACTCAGACATTATATTCTTCTACGAAAACTTATGTTTTGGCAGCAGCCAATCCATTTCAGTTTGTTCTCAGTAGGCGAGTGATTGGGGGCAAATACAATACATGGATTGTGATTTTGCAGGAATTTGATCTTGAGTTTATGTCTGCCAAGTCCAAGAAATCATTGGTTTTCATGGAATTAATCTCCAAGTTTCCCTATGTAGAAGAGATGGTCTATGATGAATCCTTCCAGGATGAACATTTGTTTCTCATCTCTTCATAGGATCCTTGGTATGGGGATATCATTGTGTATCTTCAGACTACGAAGTTTCCCTCTACTTTTTCGAAAGATGAGCGCCGTAAATTATGTCACTTGGCTAAAAATTACTTAATTATTGGCGATGCTTTATACCGTCGAGGGGTTGATTCAATCCTGAGATGTTGCTTAACTCTCGAAGAAGCTGAGGCTGTGCTGAATGATTGCCACAGTGGAGCTTGTGGTGGTCATTTATCTGGGCTTGCTACAGCCCAAAAAATCTTCCGTGCTGGATACTTTTGGCCTTCGATTTTCAAAGATTGTATGGAGTCGGTCAAAAAATGTCATCCGTGTCAAGTCTATACTCGAAAAATGCGCGCTCATCCAGCTCTGCTTTTTCCAGTCATTACTTTCGGTCCCTTTACAAAGTGGGGTATTGATTGTACTACTTGTAACCCACCTTCGGCTAAAGGTCACAAGTACATTATTGTAGCAGTAGACTACTTTACGAAGTGGGTCGAGGCTATGCCTACTTTTGGGAATGATGGTGAGACAACAACTCTTTTTCTTTTCAACCGGGTTATTGCTCGTTTTGGTATTCCTAGAGAGATTGTCACTGATCATGGCAGTCATTTTCAGAATAGCATGATGGCTAAGTTGGCTCTAAAATTAGGTTTCCAGCAGGAGCATTCATCTGCTTAGTATCCTCAGGCCAATGGGCAGGTGGAAGCCGTGAACAAATCCTTGAAGATCATTATTCAAAGGATGATTGATAAAGCTCGATCCAACTGGCATATCATGCTGTATCATGCACTTTAGGCATACCGGACGTCAGTGAAAACTGCAACTGGCTTTACTCCGTTTCAACTAGCTTACGGGTTGGAATCCATATTTCCCATTGAATGTGAGATTCCTTCTCTAAAGTTAGCTGTTGAGCTTCTTCGTGACACTTCTAGTCTCGAAGAACGCCTCCTTCATCTGGAACATCTTGATGAGCAGCGTCAGGATGCCGCTACGATGAATGAGGCGCATAAGAAACGAGTTAAAGTTCAGTACGATAAGGCGGTTAAACCTAGGGTTTTCTCGGAAGGCGACCTCGTTTTGGTCTATGTCCAAGAGAATGATGCCCTGGGCACAGGAAAGTTTAAGTCTATGTGGTATGGCCCCTTTATTGTTAAAAGAGTCCTTAAAAAAGGAGTGTATGCCTTGGTTGATTTTGAAGGAAATGAGTTGGTGGAGCCCAGAAATGGGCTCTATTTGAAAAGGTATTATGCCTAGGCTTTGGCCTGGCATTTTGCTTTTGTATATAGTTAGTTTTGTTTTGTACATATCTGGTTTTTTGATCTTTGATGTGATGGTGATGTTTTTGATCTGCTTTGGCAGGTTGTGTCGAATGTCATGAGTCATTATGGTTTCGCCAATGGTGCTAGTAGACACACCCGGAACTTGGCTTCCGTGGCTTGGGTGCTTCATTATCCATCCGGTCAGCTGTTAGTATCAAGAGGAGTCTACATTGGTCTTGCTTCCAATAATGTAGCAGAGTACACTGCAATTATTTATCTACTCTCGGAGGCAATATCTTTGGGTATTGATTCGTTGGTAGTTTTCTTAGACTCCTAGCTGGTGGTGTCACAGTTGAACAATACTTATCGGGTTCGAGATCCATTTTTACTCCGGTTGTTTTTGAGGGTACATTTGTTACAACGATCATTTCAGTTTTTAACATTCATTCATATTCCTCGAGCAGACAATTGGATGGCAGACTCATTAGCTAATCAAGCAATTGATTGGCATATTAATCATTCCATACATTAAAATTTAATCATCAAAAACATCATGCATTTTTTATACATCACATCATAAATCGCTGTATATATATATCATCAGAGTGTTCAAAAAACTATACAAAATTTGGATCCATAAGTCATACAAAATTAGGGCTTATGCCCGATCATGTTCAGTATAAAAAATATACAGTCATCCAATAATCATATCTATCTACTCCTGTGGTCCCTGCCCAATATTCGTGTTCCTATAGAACACGATCGCAGAAGCGACACGGCGGAATAACCGCACCCAGTCACGTGGTACTCCCACTACCCGTCTCTGGATAGCCTCAGGTAGGTATTCCACTGTAGCCATAGGCATTTGGCGAGTCAAACCCTCCAAGTTTCTCTGAACGACATGGAGAGTCCTGCCTGGGTCTTCAGTATCCACCTCGCCTTTGCGGCGCTTATGTCATGGGTAGCCCTCAGGACGGACTGGTCCAATATCTGTATCATGGTCATCATAATATTGTAATTCATTTTGAATCCAATCAAAAAATATGTCTTGTTTTCACATTTTTTCTCATATATTGAAAAAATCATCAAAAAAAAAAAATCATATAAATTAAAAAATTGCAATCTTATCGATTGCGCCCCATGCCACGCCAGGTGGAAGGACGAGGTATGGATCGCCGCGGAAATCCATCCCAGCATAGGGATAGTCCTCCACTTTGACGACTTGTTCCTCCCACCATTGGAAGAACTCATCGTCCCAGGTGGTTCGGGGAACTTCACCTCCCCCTAGTCTCTTCATCAAATCAGCCCGTCGGGCAATTCTTGGGTCTCTTGGGCTGTTGATTGAAGAGATCACTTTGGGTCGAAGCCCAGAAATCTTCTCAAAGAAGAATGTCATCAAAATGGTTCTGTACCCGAAATGCTTTGTTTTAGCTTTCTGGATGGAGGTCAGTTGTTGCTTCATATTGGTTAACAGAGCTGTACACCAATCATATAGATGGACTAGGCTTTCTACATCTATGCTCATCTGGGTCCTGGATGCCTAATGCAAGGAAGCAGATCCTGCTACCCTGCCAATGGTAAACAAGAGAATCTTCATGTGCAGATCTCTCAAATCTTTTATAGCAATCTGAGTCCCTACTTTTTTGGACCCCTCTACACAGTAGACGTGGACATAGTCATCCACCGTAAGCCCTCCCATAGGCTTTCCATGCAAATCTACTAGGTCTCCCCTCCGTGAGAGTCCAGTAATGAAGTAAATGTACTCCACTTCTATGTGTATAGGCATTTGATCTATCACGAAACAATATTCCTCCAGTTCCCAGTAATTTACCAGCATTTCAAGCAACTGGACGTTACTTTTCATATTTCGCATTTTGAAATTTTTTAGCAATCCGCAATTTCGAAGGATATCGAGCGACTGTTGATCTTGCATTACTTCATTATCAATTGCACTATGCTCACGTTCCCTCCAAGAGATGGTCATCATGAAAAAATTCATTTATTTGTTCATTAGAAACATTTTTTAACATTACGGGTTGCGCATACACGACTTACCCTGTACATAGTCGCGTATCATACGCGGTTTGGTCCATACGAACCCATGTATGCACATAGCCCTAAATTAAAAAAAATGTTTTTTACGGTGAAATTTCCAAATTTTAACTCTATTATTGGACAAAATTGATAATAATGATGGATTAAGAGCTTACCTGACTAATTCGGTGAAGTTTGACCGCTGATTGCTCCTGTTTTGACGAAAGAGGGTTTTTCTCCAGAGGTCTTTTTCCCAAATCAGCAAGTAACAATGAACCAAATATGAGGTAACATGTGTATTTATGCCCAAAAATTGAATTTTTTTGCAAAAATTTGTTATGCCTATTTTTTCAATCTATCTTAAGCTGCATAACCCGGATGCTTGTAAGTGTCAAGATTGGTATATTTTCAGGTACATTTTGATGAAGTTGAGATTGTTCCGGTTTTTGATCCATGATTGCTGACCTGTCATGGAAGGTATATGATCTTCACTGGCATATAGGTTAGGAAATCCATTTTTCGTTGCATTTTGCATACTAGCCTCCATTCTAATCACTTGCCATAGGGTCGATCCCATCAGGTCATGAGTATTTCACCCATTTCACTCGCCGATTATTTAATTATGACTTGGTGGTAGAGCCTTCCTTTACATGGGCTTCCTAGTTAGTCTTCGCTAGCACTGCTGCTCAGTGTTATGCTCCTGTGTAGAACTGCAGAGTCCTCTTTAGTCCTACCATGATCATGTGTTGAAGCTTCATTCTTCTTCTTCTTTCACTATCATTTTTCTCGCTGTCATCTCTAGCGCTCCCTCGGTGTCATCGAGGCCATTGGTCCACGACATTGGCTACTTGTTTATCCTGGCCTTTAGCCAGCTAAATTGGACTCGATGTTTAAGCCATCTTTTGACCTTGAATTTCTGTACAAGTTAACCATTGCATGCACTTAGCTATTGCAACTTGACACCCTTATTACCCATGGATGGAACATTCCTTTGAGTATCGTTGACCAGTTTCCGCCACCTTGCATTGAGCATAGGATCGTTCCTATCCCAGGAACTAGAGCATCTGTTTACTGATACTCGTTCTATCCATTGTACTATAGCATTATTTTACTCTTTTTCAGGCTTATTATATGAAAAAGACAAAAAAAATTAAATATGACAAAAAGAGCGGGAACGGGATGTTACTTCATACTTTAATGGTAGCACAGTATCAATTTGTCGCCCTTGAACAAAGCACATGAAGTCATATATTTCCTTCATTTGGGATGGTTTTATTCTTGACCTAGGTTCAACTTTTTCCCTTGTTTCACTGGTCAGTCCTCCCTCGGTTGGTTATCTCTTCCAATCATATGGAGAGTTTATTTTTGCCTCCCTTCAGATAAATATCAGATCATACAATATTTAGCTTTTTTATCAACATGTCATCACGAGTCGTTTTGTCTTCAAGGGAAGTTTAACCGTACTCGCCATTCCGCTATGTCTCCTTGACTCATGGTCTGGCGCCTTCCCATTGTCGTGACTTGCTCTATCACATCGATGTTTGGTCTCGTCGTGGTCGGTTTGAGAAGGTTCCATTGACTTCTTGTCGGTGGGTTTGTTCCGACCTTCGACTACGGCCATGTTGCTGCGAGAGTAAACCTAGAGCCGCACCCTGGCCCTATTTCCATCATTGATAGGTGACCTTGTGCTCAGCATTTTATCATCATTATGGGTCTTTGACTGAGTGGTTTCCCCTGTGTTCGACATCAGCATACATTATCACACTTGGGATTCATGTAGTACCTTGATCTCCATTTGACCCTATTGGTGGATATCTCGCCTCTATGTCAGCTTTCATTATTGGTTGGTTCAGAGGGTTTCTTCCATGCACTAGCTTCATCTTGTGCATGTCGGAAACATACTTCGGTTTGGTTCCGTCACTTTGCTTCATCCGATTCCTTCCAAATTTTGGCCTGCGGGTTACACTCGCGCTGGATTGATGTGGGATGCCTTAATGCCTTCCTTCCAACAGATCTTTTCCCATCGACTCCAACTCATCGCTCTGGGAATAAGGTCTAGAGTCTTTTGTCAGTACCTTAGGGTTTGCAGTCATCAGTGGCAGACTCTTCGCTATCGACAGTGGGGATTCATCATCGCCTCCTGATTGGTAGATTCTTCCAAGTGTTCAACTTCAACTCATTCATTCGCACTTGTTAGATTGTACTAGGGCACCTTGACACTCATTTTCATTATCGGTGGGTTGTCTCGTGTTTGTTAACGGTATACATTATTGACCGGTAATCAAACGATTTATCACATGGTCGACTTCAACTCATTTATTCCCATTGTGTAGAATTGTGCCATAGCGATCTGTGAAGACCTCGGGTTGCATCAACATCTTTCGGTTCACTTTTGACAGTCCTTTCAGTTTCTGCCAATGATGCCGTCCACCTTTATATGTTGCAGTGTTAGTACAATAGCATCCTATATGTTGGATCCCAAGTTGCGTGACTGTACCATCTGTTCCACCCCTTATGATTTGGTACCTGCAGATTCAGTTACTTTTGTGATCAGACATACATTTTTAGCATTATTGATCAGTTTTTCTATATGTGATACTTGGACATTGATTCCGAATTGTACTTTTGGGCCATGCTCAGTTGATTCATTGTGTTCTTTTAGTTCAGCTATACTTGTATACATTCTGGATCTATTTTGTACTTTCTATTTTTGACTGAGCATGGGTATGCCCACCTCAGACTTGAGCTGACTCTCTGTTTTCTTTCATTGGTTTTTGGCAGGCTGAAATCTGGTGAAGTCCTCTCTTGTCCTTGCGAAGTTCTTTCTATGCACATAATACATTTCGGCCATCATGTAACCCTTCTGACCTCATATATTAGGGGCCATCTGTTATAGCATCATTTTTCACCCTTATGTGATTCATGATTGTCTCTTTGGCCTTGGGCACCCATTCCCACAGACTTGAATAAAGTTCATAAAAAACAATGTTTGAAATCCCATACGCAGATATGCTCAGAATTTTCCGTGTGTATATGCGAGTCCAGAGATACTTTTCCGCGTATGTCATTAAAATCATTAAAAAATATATAAAAATCCCTATTTTCGAGGCTGGGTTGATGGTTATTCCTGTAATTCAACCACCCCAGCTCGTGGCCAACTATTTCCAATTGATTGAAACTACTTTGAGGGAGTATAAAAGCCCCTCATATGCATGGCCTAAGGGGGAGAGGAAAATTATAGATATTATACTCTGTTGGAGCCCGATTCAAGTCTGATTTCCCGTGCCTCCTGCACTTCCCAGATTTTTACAGGAAACCCTTGTTTCCTGGAGATTTTCATCAGCTTATATGTCATCTCGTGTACACAAGTCTTGAAAGAGTCCTAGCGAGGCAAGGGCGGGACGGATTCATACGACGCTCTGTTCGAAGATCATGGAAGGATTCAGGTGATCTCTCCACCTTTCTACTATTGTACATGCTGTTCGTAATGAAGAAGAACCATCTTGTTTCCGAATTCACGTGTTAATATCTGCTTGCATATGTGAAAATATTGTTAATTAAACATTTATTATTGTTTATATGATGTTTCACATGGATTACACTGACATTTAGGAAAGATATATGTTGTACAACTAGATTTCCGTGCATGTCTCTTCTTGACTTCCAGGTTGAAGAGGAAGAAGAGTTACTGGGGGTTTGGACCCCACAGGATCTACAGGTGAGTTCTACAATCTGTAATATCTAGTTTTTAGCGTACAAGTTTGATTGTGTGAGTCCTTCTTGAATAGCATGCCTCGATCTGTGGAGGTTTTCGACCCAACGACCTCTAGGGAGTTATTTCCCGAAACAATGCTGCTCCTTTGTGCTCCTTTGCAATCAATGACAAAATTTCCATTAGTCTCCCCCTTTGGCATTGATGGCAACACATCCACCAATAATCCAATGCTTCCTCTGCCTATCTACTTTTCCTCCCCCTTTGACATCAATGTTAAAGGGTTGCACATCTCTCAGTGTAGATTCTATCTCTACATTTCCTCTCTCTGAGATGTGTTTAGGCCTTCTTATTCTGACTTTGTACCATGCTGCTCTAGACTAGTGTACAAGAGTTGTTGAGAGAACACTTTGAGGATTATTGGACTTGAATATACACTTAAGGATTGTGAATTCTCCATGTGACATATCAAGCTTGCTTCAGCTATACTTCAGTCTATATTATAATCTTCATCTATGATGCATATCTATTGAGGAAAGTTGTAGATGGAGTAAGTATTTTTCTGCAATGCACATCTATAGTACAACACCTATTGATGATGATGCCAATACATCTTTTATAGCTGTGGTTCACTTTTCTTTCCTGTTGGTGATGATATGAGCTAGGATGATGATAATGACATTACACCTAATAGTTGCAGGTCCTTGTTACTTCAGTGTACTGGTCAATCTCACTTATCAATTATGCAATTTTCTTCATGACATAAGGGGGTATGTATGTCAATACTCAATTTCTCTTTAAACGTGAATTATCAGCAAATACTTTATGCTGAAGTATGCTTTTGATGAATCAATAACAGAGTTTTGAACTTCAACTAACACAACTAATCCTTCATACTTTTGATACTTTAACTGTTATATTATGATGATCTTCAACAAAACATATTCAAGATGTTTAATTGATATCTCAGCAAACAGTATTCACACAATTTTATGACTGATCTTAAGGAAGAGGCCTTGAAGTTATATATGTACTAACTTCAGGAAGGCATGTAATTATATATAGAGAAAAATACTGCTTCAAACTGCTTCAAAGTTCAATATAATGCTTCAAGTGTAAACAAAATACTGATCCTTTAGCTCTGCTACTGACCTTTTCATGCTGAATGCATAATCCAGATAACGCTGGGAATACTACCTTGATGTACTTTTGCCATAATCTTTTGATCCTGAGGACCTGTACCATGCTGCTTCTCCACTGATAACACTTGATATTCTGTCGATAGGCATGCTGCTTGTACCAAGTACCATTTGATATTACTTTGATAAAATATGCAGAGATTTCACTTTAGTTTGCACATGAACCCATAGTTTCTACTATTGATATTTTCATTGTTCACACCAACAACCATCAATATACTGAATTAGATCTTGGCATCATTAACCTGCTACTTACTCTGACATTCTGTTCCAAGGAAAGCCATTGCATGTTCCTTTCTAGGACTGCTCCAGAATCATTGCTATTTTATATTCAATTCAATTGTTCTAACATACAAATCTTCAGGAAGACATCTTCAATTTATTTTCTATGAATCTTCATGGGATGATTACTCAAATATTTATTACTCACTTAACTGCATTCCTCCAAGTGGACCTTTTGAAAGATGTGATGAACTGATGATAGGTACTCATCCTCATTAATGTGATTCATTGTTAATTCTAGCAGTATGAGGCACAATGTGATCATCACACAAATTTCTCCAATGTGATTTTCACCGAAATATTTGATACATAATTTATGGATCATAGAAGTCAAATTCCTAATAGTGCTGAAGTCTTCTTAGCTTACATGTTCATTGCTAAGGTTTCCTCTATCATCATGGCTGCTTGCTGCTTTTTCTCCTTCTATTACCTTGCTGGCTATTGTGTGTTTCAGATGATCTTCTTCCTCTATAGAACTCTGTTAGAACTGATTTCATTCCAAGGAGCTCTTCTTAAAATGCTTTCATGGGGACTATTTATGAAATGCTCTCTCCCTGGGATGTTGCTTCATATTTGTCACTGTTTGGATATTTGTTTTGTTTTCTAGAGCGGCTCCCCCTGAGACTATGCTAGATTCATTATGTTATTGAGATGATAGGCTCCCCTTTTCTCTTTTCCTTCCATACTCTGTTGGGGTTCTTCATAATGTCTGCATTTCTTTTTGATTCATAGTTTTGTTTGATTTGATTTGATTCCTTCATCTGTCTGGAGTTCTTTAATACATATGGCAGTTTACAGTCCTTTGCTTTGTGGCCAAGCTTGAGGCATACATAACATCTTCATTTGTTAAAGTACATTTGAGTTGATGTATAATACTTTGTTCCCCTTCTTGAATACATTTTACAATCAACAATTTTATGTCCAAAATTATTGCATGCATAAAAGTAGCCATGGAAATGATTTGAGTACCTGGTGAAAGATTGTCCTTTCCATTTGCTTGCTTGAGGGGTTCTTCTCATTTGATGCATCCTTTGCTGGTTGGACTGGATTTGCTTTGTCTTACAATATGCTACAGTATGTCCAGGTTTGTGGCAGGAAAAACATGTGATATTTTTCATAGGAGGAACGAACCTCCTTTGACATCTTCCAAATTTATTCAAATCATATTCAAGAGTGTGAGAGCCCTTTCTAGCTGACTGTTTCATCCTTTCATTCTCTATCCTACCATGTTGTTGCTTGATTCTATTTGTTTCTTCACAAATCTTGTTCTTGCTGGCTTCTATTTTTGTAGTAATCTGCTGAGTTGCTTCATTGTCCTTTACTGCCTTTACAAAAATGACATTCCTTTTATCTTCAATCTTGGACTTGCTGGTTTCCCCTTCATATCCTATCCCAGCCTTTATGTGAGGTGACCTTTGAGCATTGAGAATTTGGTCCAACTGTCCAGAGCTTTTCATTAGAGGTGTATTCATTAATAGTTCTCTTTGGGCCTTTTCTAAGTTCTTTCTTAGGCTCACTACTTCTTCTTCCAATCTTTCACATTCCTGAATTTTCTCTCTCATTTGTTGCAGCAGAGTGTCTTCTACTTTCTTTTCCTCTTCAAGCTGTGTCTTCAGGCCAATAATTTTTTTCTTATCTTCATATTCTTTCTCATCACATATTTGTACCAATATCTTAAGGTCTTTGTTTTCATTCTTCAATTTTTCTATTTCAGTCACGGCTGTATCAAGTTTGGTTTTTTCTTCAGCTGCAATTTCTTCATGATTCTTACTAGCATTCACACTAGCAGGTACCGCATGTGATTGAACATTTTCTTTTTGACATGAATTTTTCTTCTTCTTAATTTTCTTCTCCTTCTTGACAATGCAATCCTCAGTGTCTACTCCATGCATGAAATGCAATCTATCCCAGATTTCTTTTGCAGAGGTTAAATCCATTATCAACTCAAGGTCCTTGTTATGAAGACTGTTATATATCACACATTTTGCCTTGGCATTCCTCTGTTGTTCTTTCACCGTGGGGGAGTCTGTGCAGTAACCATCACATACAAGCTTCCATACCTCAGGTTCATAAGCCAATAATCCTGTTTTAACTTTATCTCTCCATTCAGGAAAGTTTGTTGTATTTAACACTGGTACAATTTGATAGTCCATAACTCAACTAGATCTCCTTCAAGCCTTTAAGCTTACACCAAAGGAACCGGCTCTGATACCAATTATTGAACCCTTAGTTAAACTGAGAGGTGGGGGTGAATCAATTTAACACATTCATGGACTTTTAAAACTTTTCATTAAACTTTATTAACACCTTCATTTCATGATCGACATAATGTGTGAGCAATCTTTATTTGTGAGCAGCAATTAATAAGCAGATTAGACAATGTATTAGCAGTCTTAATATGTGAGCATGAAGTATGAGACTAGATAAATCATATCAAAACATAGACATCATGCATGTTAAGTCCCTATATTAATAGTGTAGTCCCTTATTATGTTAGTGTAGCCCCAATTATTGTTATTGTTGTACCCCTGTAACCCCCATATTGTTATTATTGTGCCCTTACATTATTATTGTCAGGTCGGCTAGGATTACATTGTGGCCCACTAGGATTACATTATGGCCCCATGGACTCCTATATATAGAAAGGAGGTTTTGTAAATTGTATCATCCAAGAATTGTTCATTTATGTAATGTATTGGAGGTTTCCCCCTCGAAGTGGCTTATTTCTAAGACGTTGATATCTCTTTTCTTCTATTTTTGGAGCTGGTTACACAACATTTGGTATCAGAGCTTTGGATTCTAGGGTTTCGCTGCTCCAAACAGGTCATCGTGGAATTTTAATTATAAATTTTTTTCTACAGTTTTATTTGAAATTTCTAGGGTGCGGCTTAATCTGAGGAAGATCATCTAAATTTTAGAGCTTGGTTCGCAATATTTTGAATATCATACGTGGAAGTTAGGTCATTTTTCAGGCTCGTAAACAGGTCATCGTGGAATTTACGCTATAACTTTGTTTCTACTAAGGTTCAGAATCTGAAATTTTTATGGCGCGAAGTAGAAATCCTAAGGAAACTCGTCAAAAAATTTCAGAGCTTGGTTCGCAATATTTTTGGAGATATGATCTGTGGAAGGTAGTGCTTTTTCAGGCTCCTGAATTGAATCTCAAAGAGGTGATCGTGGGAAAAGTTCAATAACTCTCTCTTTGGGAATCAGATTTGAGTTCCGTAAAAATTGGTCGCAAGTACACAGATGGTAGTTTCTTCACTATCAATTTTAGAGACAAATGACGAAACAGTGATACGTGGAAAGTCGTACAATCTCGCTCTACTGAACCAGTCCAGAATTAGGTCATTGTGGGAGATTGGACACAACTTTGTCTTGGAGAATCCAAATTAGGTCAGACCTGTGGCATTAGAAAGATAATTTAGAGGGCTACGTCAATACTGAAATTCAGATACTGAAGTGCTTCAATCACAGAGATAATCCAATTTCAATATCGAGCTCCTCAAAAGCAAGAAAAAGGTGTGTATTTTTTTTTTCCAAATTGCATAAACCTTGTTTGAAAAATCGGTTTGAAGTGATTCCAAGGGCCTATTTTAGAATTTTTATTAGTATTACATCATATAATGCCTCCAAAAAATAATTCCATACCCATTAAGCTCTCAAAAAGCTATACTATGACGCATGAAGAGGAAGAATTGCAGTATGAGATATCAAAATTACGATACCAAGTGCAACAAATTTCGATCTTACGAAGAGCAACCGAAGATGACATAGATGGTTTAAAAGCAGAAATGGAGGCTAAGTTGGATGGTTTTAAGGATAAAATAATAGCTAATATGGATGATAAATTAGTGGAAGATGACATCGAGCATCAACAACAAGTTCTCCAACTCTCAAAGGATAACCTAACTTTGGTGCAGAATCTAATGAAACAACATGAATATCAACATTACATTGAAAGAAGTTCTGAAGCAGTTGTTAGTCATCAGTATTTTTCACTTGTTGGTGACGACTAAATCCATAGCTGAGTTTTATAGAAGCTGATCTCCATACGTCAATTTGTCATCTAGAAAACCCTCATAAAACTTTTTTTTCCCTCCTAATTTTCAGTCTGCCCAGGTCAAGGTGAAGCCTCATTATCACTATCCTATCTAGCTTTAGCCCTACTACTCTACCCATCAGCTCTAAAAAGACAATCCAAGTCTGTTAAAAAAGCCTCCCTTATGTTAGGAAGTGGCGCTTTAAGGCATCTTACCCTTGGCAAACATCTAATAGCCAAAAAACCTCCATCTGCTACAAACCAGTCATAACAGACCTTCCACTCTGCTAATGAAATTGATCACAGCCCTAAGTCGCGCCACTTACACACCCCTAAGTCTCCGCAATGCATATACCATAGTCTCAAACTGTTTTTAGGTGTTTTACAGTGTTTTATGGATTTTACAAAGACAGGAAACATGTCATCATCTCAGGAGAAAATTCTTGAATTCACATTTAGAAGAACAACTGCTTCTTAATGTGAACATGAGCCTGAGATACATCTTCAGGGTAAGGAGTTACTCATCAAACTCTTACAGCTTCATTCAGCCTGATAGCACAATAGAAGAAAGACAACACTGTCAAACAAACTTGTTATTTTTGATGGCCAAAAACCTCCTTCATCTATAAGTAGAGGGTTAAGGCGCCTCCTTCATCTACAAGTAGAGGGCAATGGCCAATGTTGACTTGAAGAATTGCAAAACTTACTATAAGCATAGGTTTGTTTTTTACTAAACAGTGAAACAGTGACTCAAGTTTTCTGAGGGAAAGTGATGATAAAAAATAGGGCTAAGATCAGAAATGTTCAAATCCAGAGAAAGCAGAGTTTTTGGTTTTGTACCCTAAGAAAGAAGATAAATTGAAGTTTCATGCATCATCATCATGGCGCAACAGAAAGAGACTCCATTGATCAAAGCTATTGTAACAAAACATCTCTGCAGGGGTGCTAGTATGAATGGCTCAAATCAGTGCTGAGCAAGAAGACACTTCAGTAAAAAGGACCTCTGTGTGCTCTTATGTTTCTGTTGGGCTATGGGATAAAGTCTATGGTTTCCAGATAAACATAGAGAAAAGATAGGCAAGTAGTACACAGTCCCAGACATGAGACATCTTGATATCATTCAAAGCGCCAGTGCAAGTTCAGGTGTTGCGATCTACACTCCACCACAAAGATAAATGTATCCTTCAGATGCTGTAGGGTTGGTGATTTCAGAGCTCCATTGGAAAGAAAATGACTAATAAAAGCCTTGGTACCTATGAATTATTCCAGCAGTCATTCTACACCTCATATGTTTGTCTCCTCAACACAAAGGTATAAAAAGTTATGATCTGAGTTTTAAACCCTTGGGGAGACATGTCATTATTGAAAGAAATTCTATTTATAGACAGCTGTCTTTCAAATGTGCTATAACCACTGACACAGACAATCTGGGTTTAGGTCATCAAGAGACATAACCCCTGAAATGATTGTTCATAATAGGCAAAAGAGATGCTGTGACATACTGTTAGTTTTTTGAAAAGCTTGAAACAAACATAGGTTGTCATTATTCAAATGGATAGAGACATCATAGTAATATTTTCTGAGCAGATGAAAGACTGTAAAAAGAAAGCGCCTTCTTAGACAAGGCATGGACATAATAGGAGATCATTGACATAGAGAAATAAAGAGATCTCCTTTTAAAAAAATAGACTGAGATGGAAGGGCCTGAGCAAATGCAACTGCATTTTTCACCCACAGTCAGAAATGAGTTTAAGGGACACCTGGCAGTCAAGTCATTCTCACAATAGGGCCTTGTCACCTTTTAAAGCATCCAGAGCAAACACATTTGTTTAAGTTTCAAAAGGAAAATCCACTTCATCGCAAAATGGCCAAGGCGCTTCATAACTCATTGGTGCATTATTGGGCTAATGTTACATTCTGAAAAGGGTATTCAAGAGTCAATAGTGGCAGAGTTTCACCTTCAAATAGAACACAAGGCCTTTACCTAAAGCGCATCTCTCCCTATGCTATCTTTTCAAAAAAATCAAACTTCACCTTTTATCAAAGATCGGTGCAAGGGGTCGTTTAAAACTTGTCAAAAGGTTTTCAAACCCTCCACCAAGTGAATGAGAAAGAGCTCGGATTTTTTCGCGTTAAAGGGGTTAAGGACTGTTGTTAATCCATTTCGCAAAACCCCTCAAGCACGGGAAAAGCTCCTTTGCTACACTCGAGGTCAAACAAGGAGGATTTTGGGCAATTTATAGAAGTTTTCGAAGGTGATTGGTTGCGCGGTGCGCCTGTACAAGCGCGCGGTGCGTTTAAACGCAAAATTTGCACAGGGCTGAACGGTAGCGTGGCGCGTCTGTGGGTTCCGGTCCTGTCGGCCCGACAGTGACCCGACACAAACTTATGCGCGGCACTTTTTCACACCAACACGCCGCGCACATTTCAACGGTTCAGCACGCCTCCAAATCACTTCGAAAGGCTTCTCCAGCTCTCTAAAAAGCCTTGCCACAATTTTAAAGGTATTTATATGCCTATATGACCTTTACAAAATTGTTTTTGTAGAGTGAAAGGGGATAAAATCATGGTGAAAAATCACAGTTGTGTTTGACGTTTTCATTTGCAAAGAGAAACAAGATTGACTATGGTTATGCTAGCTAAGGATGAAACGTTAAAAAAAAAAAAACTGTGGAGATTGCATTAAAGAGTTTTATGACTGCCCTCAAACTGTGATTTATGTTGATGAGAGAAATACATTAAACCACTCACAAAACACAGTGGAACAGTCTTGAAAGAAGGAAGGAGCACAAGGTGATTAAGGGTGAACAGTAGGTCAGTTTTCAGACAGCAGTAACCCTCATACGAACATTTTTTATCTTTCAAAAGATTTTCCTGTATTTTATCAAAGGAAAAAACAGAGTCTTAACTTCAGTTCCCTAAGGCATATCTAGTAAGTAAAAGTCATCATTCACATTCAGAGTTAAGGAAGAAACTCAGTGTTTGCAAATTGAGACAGTGGCCCTAATTTTCAAACCACGGGAATCATCCACATATAACTTGGTCATCATTCAAAGGTTTTTTTTTTCAGTGTGCTGAAGAGAAGAATCAAGGCTGCTTTCTCGACCATCAACAGATTCTAGTATATGAAACTGTGAGTTGCCACTTGGAAGTATCGACAAAGTTGTGAGTGAAGATTGGTAAATGCAGGGGCAGTGTCTTGATTAGAAGAAGTGTTTGCTCACTACAAAGCTGTTGTGTTGTCCTCAAAACACCTAGGACCATGTCACCTTGCACCATCACAGTAACCTTTTAACTGTGTATCTTTTGTTGACTGTGTTATGCTCTTAAATATACTTGTTGAGAGACATCAAAGGTTGGGAAGGCCTCATTTTAAGGACCAGTGGTTTTTGTATTAAGAGGGATATTGTGCACAAACATCCAAAAACATTATTTCATTATCAAGACAGTGGGATTGACAGAGTTTAGCTCCAAGAAGGCATTTTAAAGACAGTGAGACAGTTTGGTGCTTCAAAAGCATTTTCAGCCCAAAATGCCGCCCAGGCAAGACAGCAGAAGCGGTTTACACAAGAGATATGAGCCAATTTCTACTGAGGAGGTCAATGCACATCCATCCATCCTTTTCAATTTTCATGAGGTAGGTTGTTTGGATTTCTGCCAGAGAGTGCAGGAGGTCAAAAGTTTCTTGCCCTTAACACACTTGTGCGCCTTGAGATTTAAAGAAAAACATTTCCAAGTAGCAGGCCTTGATTTTAAGTTCTCTCCGAGGTATGTGTCCAAGGCAACTAAAATCCCATACATTGGCGAAAAATGGTTCAAGCAAGCCTATCTAGACTTGGATGACTACAAGCCTTTCATCAAGCCCGAGCACAGAGACACATGCACTACTATTTTTCCTTTCTCTCATCTTCTTGCCAGTTATGCCCCTCTTATGAAGATAATAATGAAATATTTCACCTGTGAAGGGAGATTCTCCCGAGTACATGCATACCACATCCGACTGTTGATGCACTTCACTAGAACCAAGCAGCTCAATCTTCCTTACTTTTTGTGCAAAAATATTGAGAAAATGGCCTCTTCTATCCAGAAAAAGCCTCCATCACAACAAGTAGCTTCTCTATGCCATCATTCTCTGATTAAAATCATCATCCTACACCAGCTAGAGAAAAAAGGGGTTTCATGGGATGTTTTCATTAGTCACCCAGATTTCTCCACTGTCCCTCCGGTCCATACATCTCCCACATCACCTATTCACCGCCCCTCACCGTCCTCTAGCAAAGCCACTCCTAGAAAGCTCAAATTCACTACAGGACAATCAAAGGAGCATGAAGAAGGAGAGGGAAGTGGACAGCAAGAAGAGAAAAGGCATGAGCAAGAAGAAAGGGATGAAGAGCAGCAAACTAAAGATGAAGAACAACAGCAGGACATTGGTGAAGGTCAGCAGCAGGAGCAAGAAGAAAAGAGTGCTGAACAACAAAGATTCTTGTTGAAAATGAATAGCAGTGGACAAGAGGAAGAGCAAAGAAACCTTGACATTGAAGGTCATGTGAAAGTGTTTTCTAAGTGTTAAATTTGAAGACAAAGCATCTTGAGCCACAAAATGAACAAGAAATCCAAGCACAGCAGCAACATGATGTTGATGATCAAGGGCAACAATAATTTGAGGCAGATCGGCATCATGACATTGAAGAGTAGAAACAACCTAAAGAAGACACACAGCAGCCTCAAGGAGAGCAGCAGTTTCAAGAAGATGACAAGGGCAAAGCAATTGTGCCTCCTTCTCCTAAAAGGACAAAGCCCAGCACAGCAAGAAAGAAAGGGCCTAAGGCTGCCACTCCAAAAGTGACAAGAGTTGTCCCTAGCAAAAGAAGATCGCCAAAGAGGTCTCCCACTAGCATACCAAGAAGGAAGAGTGCAAGGTTAGCTTTCAAGGGCAGAGGGAAAAGCAAGATAGGAGAAAGTCAAGAACATGGAGGTGCATTAGCTGTCATTCCAATCCAAAGTGATGACAGCGATAATGAAGCCCGCATTCTTGAAAACCTTCTAATCCATCGAGAGGGTCAAATTGAAGCATTGGAGAATGACCTTCATTGGGCAAAGACCTTCAATCATTTCTTGGAGATCCAAAATAAACAAATGAATGTCCATTTGGCTGTCCATGAGGCACGAGCAATCAAATACAAGAATGAGGCAGCTAAAGCACAAATAAGGATAGAGGAGCTCATCGGTGAGTTTGATGAAGATGAAGAAGAAGACCAACCTAGGCGGAAGAGGCCTAGAACCATAGGGCTTAAAAGAGCCCTGGAAAAGCAAAAGGAAGAAGAACAAGCCCATCTTCAATCCTTTCCCCTCACTGCACTACTTGAGCAAGAAATTGAAAGTAATAAGGAGGCATGGCTAGAAAGAGCCAATAAACATTTGGAGATGAAGCTTGAGAAGGCAAACAGAGACCTGGAGCTGCAAAGGAAGATGACACAACACTATCAAAAGCTAAATCAGTTTGCCCGGCGCAAGCTAAAGGCCACCCAAGAGAAACTGAAGGAAGCAAAGGAGAAGCGCCCGGCACGAAAGGAGAAGAAAGGCACATCAGCACTCGAAATTTTGGCTTCAGCTTCGGAACACATTGCTAAGGACCCTTGAGGGTCATGCACCCCAATTTTGAGCCCATTTTGACAATTTTTGGTTTTTTGGCATTTTTGTGTTTTTGGTAAAAAACTCATAAATTCGCCATTTCATTTTGAGGATTCATCAAGGGAGGAGAATGGTATCATTGAATGCCATAATTTCATGAGCATACCCTCAGCGATTTTCAGAACATTTGGAGATCATTTTCCCCCTCAAAACGGCGAAAAGGGCTCTCTTTTTGCACACTCTGCCCGGTCTATCAGCAGACTGTAATTTTCTGGTTTTTTACACACAGGTGCAGATTTGGAGGACTTCCAGGCATCAGATTGGGGAAATTTCAGTTGCGCCAGAAAGTAGACACTCAGAGCTTTCCAACGAGCTATCATGAGCCTCGTTTCGACATTAGGAAGGCTGCCAAATGTTTCCGGCAAGTCAGGAGACCTTTTTCTGATGTAAATTTGAAATATTTTTGTAATTTTTGAACCTCTAAAATCTGTTTTTTCCAAATGTGCGTTTATCTATTTTTGCACATGAAAAATTATGCAAAGTCAATTAAATTCCCTTTTTTAGCATTTTTTAGATATTTTATGAGATATTTTTGTGCCTTGGGCTTTGCAAAGCCTCAAGGACAAGTTTAGATATTTTGATTAGGCCAATGAGGATGCAAGTTGAACCATGAGGTTTTCCTCACTTGAGCCTATATATTACAAAGGCTCTCATTGTAAACAAGGCTGAACTTGAGAAGAGAAGCAATATATGGTCTTATGAGCTTTGGAAGAAAATACTTGTGTTATGCTTTTGGATTGCCTCTTGGATGTTCTTGGATGGATGATGAAGGATTGTTGATGGATTCCATGACTTGGTAGAATGGTATAGTGTCTCTTGCTTTGTTGTTGTCTTCTAGTTTTCATTCATGATACATGTTTCTTGCTTGCTATAGATCAATAGAGAACACATTTGAGATATGCCCATGGAGGCACCTCAAATTTCCTGAATCTTCATAGCCTTCATGTTTTCTTCTTCCTTAGTCGCATTAAAGAATTCTTAACTGCTCTTTAACAACTTGAGGATATTGTTGCTAGTTTCATTCATAGTTCTATGCATGTTGAGTAGGATGTATGGTGTGCCCTGCTTACCTATGACTGTCCATAGACCCATCCATGAAACAATCTCTTTGAATGATTATATTATCATTTTGTTTGAACCAAGGAGGCCTAGTTCCGATCTAGCCCTTTGCCTAAAACTATGCAATTCTTGTTGTTCAAAGTGCCCAATAACTTGAAGTACTATGTTTAGGCATTCCGGTATAGTATTTTGAGTTGTTAGTCCGTCTTATGTGTTTTCCCCAAAGTCTGATAGCCATTTCCCAAAGTTAGAGGGTCTTATACTTCTATGCATGGCTTGAATGTTTGTTTCTATGTATTGATTAGTTTATAGTTACATTTTGCATGATTAATGGTTTGCCTTACCATGTTTATGTTATCTATTGAACCAGTGATGCTTGAAACTCTTTGTTGTTCACAAACTTGATGTCCATTTACTCCAATTTTCCCAAAGATCCTTTCTACCTTGAATCAAATCGGCCCTTCAACAGCCTTGTATCGTCATCTAATAGCTTTCTTGACCTTTTGACCCCATAGCCCTGTTAATCTAACATCTTGTTATCTATGTTATATCTTTGATCAGTTTCATCCCTCACAACTTAAAAAACCAAAAACCAAAAATCACTTCATAACTAGCCCAAAATCGTAACATAATAAGCAAAACACATGTATATCCCTTACACATAGAGAGAGCCCCCTGTCCAAGGGAAGGCAGGGTCCTTGGGCTCCAAGCTTGGTTTGAATGTTAAATGCCATTTGGTTTCGCTAATCAGCCAAATCTCACTTGGACCCCAACAGCAATCGTTAAAAACAAGAACTTAACAAGTACGATCAATTTCAAAGTATCTCATCAAGTGGAAGAACTTTCCTGTAGAAGATTCCACATGGGAGGATGAGAATTTTATACAGAAGCATCAAGAAATAATCAAGCGTTGAGGACAAAACTTGTTTGTAGGAGAGGGGCATGTTAAGTCCCTATATTAATAGTGTAGTCCCTTATTATGTTAGTTTAGCCCCACTTATTGTTATTGTTGTACCCCTGTAACCCCCATATTGTTATTATTGTGCCCTTACATTATTATTGTTAGGTCGGCTAGGATTACATTGTGGCCCCACTAGGATTATATTGTGGCCCCATGGACTCCTATATATAGAAGGAGGTTTTATTCATTTGTATCATCCAAGAATTGTTCATTTATGTAATGTATTGGAGGTTTCCCCCTCGAAGTGGCTTATTTCTAAGGCGTTGATATCTCTTTTCTTCTATTTTTGGAGCCGGTTACACAACAATGCACATAGACACCCGTATATAAGTGGGAAACGCATAAAGGGAGAAAACCACATCTTATTATTGTTGTGATGCAAAGGCAAGCTCCAACTCCCTCTCACCACTGATTTTCTGTAGGCACCAACCTACAGGAGGCTCCAACCTCAATTCTGCAAGCTACAACTTGTAAGGAAGCTCCAACTCCCGTCAATTTTCTGCAAGCACCAACCTACAGGATGCTCCAACCTCAGTCAACTACAACTGGCATTTTATCAAGCTACAAATTGATGTGGAAGCACCAACTCCCATCTATTTTCTACAGGCACCAACCTACAGGAGGCTCCTACCTCAGTCAGCTACAACTGACATCTATCAAGCAACAACTTGATAGGGAAGCTCCAACTTCCTTACACTTTCAAAATAAAAACACTTGCTGATTTACCTTGGATATCAGCTCTATTCTATACCATCTTCACTGTTGAGCATTAGTATTCATATCTGCCTTATATCATTTCAGCATCTTCTCAGATTCACTATCAGCTCCTCCTTCTTCTCTGCCTCTCTGCTTCATTTCTGCATTCTTTAAATTTTCACTACATCTCATTCTGCTCCTCCTTCTTCTTATCTTTTCTGCCTCAATTCCGCATTCTCCAACCTCTCTCTCTCTAACCTCACTATGCATATCAAGGTGATATCATTTATAAAGAATTCCTGATGACTGTTTGTTTTCCTCTTAGGAATTCGAAACGGATAGCCATACCTCTTAGTCTTTTTCCTTCTCATTTCTTATCTGCTGCTATCAGGTAACTGTCCTGTCTTCTTCTGCTCACTGTCTTCTGCATATTTCTAGTTTTCTATGCTTGTACACCTGTCAAATTCGTTCTTGTGCATATTCCTATTCACTGTGATTGTGTGTCTACTGTATATATATAACTATTGATCTAGAAATCTAAATAAACATATTTGGAGACCTTTTTCTTTCAAGGTTATCTTATGGTTGTGAACCATGTCTAACAAATTATGTATGCGGGAGCTTTGTTCTTTGCCATAATGATATTATACCTTATTATAAAATCCATAATGCGCCTCCAATGTTCTCTACGTTTTATATTTCGATTATGAGATCATATATGTCGAGACCCACAATTTTGTGCTCTTTGTATTTGTCTGTGCGATGAATTAAATCATGGTTGTAAACCATTGAAAAACCCCATTACACAATGGTCTTCAGCATATTAACAAATAAATGTTCTTGGCTTTATTATTTCACATTAACCGTTGTATATTAACATGTAGCTCTAACAAATATAGATGTCTGGCCACAACAATTGTTAAAACCTCTATATAACCCAAAAACAAGACTTAGCCCCGACATATTAAACCTTGTTTTATAACATATCAGGTCCACCACAATTCACACATACCTCGTTACCCTTCGCACATCCAACGACTGTAATGTTATCGCTCCATAATACAATAATCCAACAGTAGTCGCGCTCAGAAAGCGCTCGAGGTTTAATTCTTAACTCATGCGATGGAGATGGGGCCCAGCCTTAACTTACCCTGCTCATCCAACGGTCGCTATCTTGTTGCACTTCAACCCTCCGATCCTACGGCAATCGCACGAGTTAGATGCACGGGCTTTAACTCGCGATGAGAGCGGGTTCTCCAAACCGCTTAAGACCATGTGTCAACATATGGCGTTGATCGCATTCGAATTGGGAATACAGCTTATCGTACAAAAGTGGTGTGATGAAAACCATATGGTGTTCCAAACCCACTGTTACTGTTCATACCTTGTGGTTCCATGGTTCTTCAAGGTTCCGCGCCATCTCTTTTAGCATGGTTTCTCTGCATAATATAGCCTCACACATAGTTCATCACTCTTTTAGCTGCGCACAGGGTTAAACAATAGATTTCGTCTCTCATCGACCATTTCTTAATTGGTCACGCTTCCAATATTCCAAACTGGGTTGAGGGCATGATTTATAGGAAATTCACGACATATCCACACAGAATTCTTCATGTAGAGTTAATTCCAGGTCTACTCTAATTTTAACCTCTCCAGCATTCACTTGCAAACTGTATTAAACCCCTAATACATAAGTAAACCTCTGTATTAAGCTCCTTCAGGCCCTTCCAATCTTCACTGCTCCGTTTCTCCAGTTCTGCTATTAAATGACCCTCTTCTACTGTCCTCACTACTCTGCAGCACCACCTCATATGTCTCCTGCTACCTTTGTTCCTTCTATGCTGCCTCTGCCTCCACTGCTTGATTGTTTCTCTACCTCTGTACATATCCTGTCACTGAATCGTCATTCCACGCAGGCTTCATTCAACTCTGCGTTTTTAATTTCATGTCAGGGCTCGATCTCACCATAAAGCCAAACATGCCTTCGACCCCTTCAGCCTTCGATTTCCATTATCAACTAAATTATCCTCCTTCATGGTTCCAACTAGGAACTCTCATCATGTTATATGGTTAACCTTTATGTTGCTTCTCACAAAGAATCAACATACTGACATTACTATAACACAGGGTTTTATCCCCCACTTCTCTTACACTGGCTTCTAAAGTGTAAGCCACTCATACAGTGAACACGAGGATTCAAACATTCTCACCTATTCTATCCAGATCTCTCCTACAGCTCTACGTAGCCCTCAACAGGTCTGTGCTTCAGTTCACTGCTTCCTCTACTCCTTGACTGATGTTGCTCCTTGCTTCTTTTTTTGTTGCCTCTGCTACCTCTCTGCTGCCTTTATTCCCTGTCTTCTACTTTGCCTTATTATTGGTTCAAGTGTTGCTCCTTTGTGCTCCTTTGCCATCAATGACAACATTTCCAACATAAATTTCAGAGCCGAAGGAGAAAACATGACACGTGGCACGCCATACAAGTTCACTCTACCGAACCAGTCCATAATTAGGTCATTGTGGGATATTGGGCATAAATTTTCCTTGAAATATCCAAAGTAGGTCATACCTGTGCCATTTGAAAGAAGATTTAGAGGGATACTATAGGACCAAATTTCAGATACTTAGGATCCGAAATCATAGAGATAATTTAGTTTCAATATCAAGCTCCTCAAAAGCAAGAAAAAGGTGTGTATTTGTTTTTCAAAATTGCATAACGTTTGTTTGAAAAAGCAGTTTGAAGTGATTCCAAGGACATATTGAAGAATTTTTATCAGTATTGGGTTCTATAATGCCTCCAAAAAATAATTCCATACACATTAAGCCCTCAGAAAGCTATACTATAACGCATGAAGAGCAGTATGAGATATCAAAATTACGGTACCAAGTGAAACAAATTTTGATTTTACAAAGAGAAATCAAAGATCTCATAGATGGTTTAAAAGAAAAAATGAAGGCTAATTTGGATGGTTTGAAGGATCAAATGAAATCTAATATGGATGATAAATTAGTGGAAGATCACATCGAGCATTAAAAACAAGTTCTCCAACTCTCAAAGGATAACCTAACTTTGGTGCAGAATTGAATGAAACAATAGGAAGATCAACATCACAACGAAAGAAGTTCTGAAGCAGTCACAGAAACAAGAACTCGACTACTACGAAATAAATGAACTTCAGTGTATCTCAATAAGTAGAAGAACTTACCCGTTGAAGATTCCACATGGGAGGATGAGAATTTTATACATAAGCATCCAGAAATAATCAAGCGTTGAGGGGAACACTTGTTTGAAGGAGAGGGGCATGTTAGGTCCCTATAATACTAGTGTATCCCCTTATTGTTGTTAGTGTATCCCCCTTATTATTATTGTTGTATCCCTGTAACCCCCATATTGTTATTATTGTGCCTTTTCATTATTATTGTTAGGTCAACGAGGATTATATTTTTACCCCATGGAATCTTATATATAGAAAGGAGGTTTTGTCATTTGTATCATCCAAGAATTGTTCATCTATGTAATGTAAAGGGGGTTTTCCCACCGAAGTGACTTATTTCCAAGGTGTTCATATCTCTTTTCTTCTATTTTTGGAGCTGGTTTCATAACAAAAAACAAGTGCGAAGTGCAAGTGAACAAGCTCAAGACATCAAGTGAGCGTGATATTGATTGAAGCAAAATCAAGTGAGCATGAAAGCAAGCGAGTGTGAGTTCCAACATTCTATTGTTAATACAATTTCAAGCGAGCGTGAAATTCAAGTGACAATCAAGCAAACAAGTTTAACCAAGCAAAAAATCAAGCAAGTGTTAAAAGCAAGCGAGTGTGAGTTTAAGAAAGCGAGTTCCATGGATAAAAATATTCAGTTTTTATAGGTTCTTAACAATTTGATCCTGTCCACTGCTGAAGACACAATGAAAATCAACAAAGCGACTCTTGCATCTACATTAGGCTCCTAGATTAGTGTGTGGTTGAGATATTCACTTAGCCAAAGTGTCCGTGTCCAAGATAGACGCACTATCTTGAGACATTATCCTGATGTATTTATATATTGTAACATTATAATTATTTGATATGTGCGAGAGAGGAATACAATACATTAAGTCTGAGAAGCCTTTTCCGCCATGTCTCTACTGTTTATGTCTCTGATATTTTAATTTATGTTTATTTTAATATTTGTTGACAATGTTAGGTTTAAGATCCACAACATTTCAAATATTGACATGATGAAGTTTACTACAGATGGAACAATTCTTTGATATGCATGATGTGCCCTGCACACAAAATGTATGCATTGCATTTTTATATTTAGAACAAAATTAGTTTATATGGTATCAATGGCTTTGTTCTCGTAAATCAATTGTCACTTGAACGATTTTTGCGGAAGAATTAGTAGCACACTATGAGGATACAAAGAGAAATACCTTGTTTAGCTAATTGATAAATCTCAAACAAAAGGGTTCAATGGGGGAGCACATTGAGGACTTCCAAATATTGAATATAAAGGTAAATGATATTTCATAGGAGCATAGGATTGACGTCTTCATAGGGAATTTAAAGGAAAACATCCAGCATGACGTTCACCTTTGGGAACTCGATTCATTGGAGAAGACATTCAAGGTGACAAGAAAAGTTGAAAGTAAAATTATGGCAACAAGGAATTTTACCGCTCACAACTATAAAGATGGAAATGTTGCTCCTACTAGCCTCCCACAACTTACAAGGTTGACACCACAACAACTGGAGGAAAAAAGAGAAAAAGGGTTTTGTTACAGTTTTGATAACAAATACACTAAGGGTCATAAGTGTGGTGAGAAGAAATTATGTTACACAGATTGTGAAGAGGAGGAAGAGAAGGAAGAATAAACATCATAAGAATAGGATATACACCAAGAACCAACTCTAGAGAAATAAGAAATGAATTCGATGATATCTTATAATGCATTGGAAAGGATTACCACTCAAACTCAAGATAAACTAATATATCAATAAAAAATAAGGTAATAGTGTTGATATACTCTGGTAGTACCCATGTTTTTATTCATTGTAAGATAGCCAAGGAATCAAATTGCTTTCTATATTCAACACTAGCGTGTCAAGTGATGGTTGCAAATGGAAGAACTATAAATTGCTCAGGGCAGTGTTATAATATCAATATAACCATGGGGGAATATGTATTGAATAGTAAAATGATTTCGATTCCAATGGGCGGTGCTGATGTTGTATTAGAAGTCGAAAGGTTACAATCTTTGGGGATGATAGCTTTTACTTTTCAAGAACTTTTCTTGAACTTTTCCTAGGAAGGAAAGGAAATTGAATTAAGGGGAATCGCATGGAAACCAGGGAATATAATCAGCTCTAATGGCATGAAATATCCCCTAATCTATAATAAAAAATCAAATCTATTATAGAATTTTGTGTGTGGCCTGGGTCCAACCCTAAAATAAGGATCCCCCTCGCTGGATTCAATCTAATATCCAGATCGATAAAGAAAAGTGGCCGGGGCTTACTGAACTTCAGAAGCTTCACTCTAGCTCTACTGAAAACAAACCTATGGTGCATATTTGGTGATCTGAAATGATTGTATTATTTTTTCTGTGCTAAGAGTCTTTTAGTTTATAAAACATGTGCATAATTGGTTCATTAGTTTGCATAAGGATTAAGGAGTTTTTCCATGATTTGTAGATGATTTTTAGTGAATTAGAAGCATCAAATAAGCATAAATAGCACTGAACAACAGTGTAAAATAGAGAAATAAGTCACCACATGAATTTTACACAGTAGGCATGATGAAGCAGTTCACCCTTCCTGGGCTACATCTCTGGTCCAGCTCCCAATGGCTTGTCCATCTTTCATTATGTTCAAAATTTTGCTATTAAATGTATTTATAGTGCTCTAATGGTTGTTTTGTCTACACCAATGGCTTCATAATGCTCCAATTAGTAAAAAATGACTCTTCATTCACTCAGAATGGTAAAAAATAGAGCTTCCTACACTTTTTCCCATTATCTCCTAGGAAAGCTCCACTAAAAGTGGAGAACTCCAGTTAACTGGAGATAAATCTGGGCATACCACAAAATATGGCACGCCCCTAACTTCTCTGCCTAAATATACTGCGTATTCAATGTTGTGGTTGTGTGGTGGTCACATGCGCACCCCCAAACCGCTAGAGATAAGATGGTTAGCGGAGCTCCCGTTAGACTGCAGGTTTTAAGGTTGAATCATGGTTCGTTGCATGTCAGGTTAGCCTGACCATGCGGTGGTTGGAGTTGATGTTAACATTTCCATGTGACATAAATAGAGACCACTGGCGGGTTGGGACCGCCGGCAGTTCCCGACCCCCAAACATATTTGCAATAAACCATAAATACAACTCGCATCCTATGGAGGTTAAGAAACACTACATAGAGCGGTTGGCAAGGTGTGTGTGTGCTCAGAGGGAGGTCAGGGGGTCGAGCCCTGCGGCCTCTCATAAAATTTTACCATACAGTTTCATGGCCATGTGGCGGCCTTAGGGCTATCCATGTGGCACCCTCTAATTGGATCTTCAATCCCGTACCACAAATAGAATAGTGACACTTGTCAACCAACGATTGGTTTGGTGGAAGAAATATTCCAAGGAATATTCCATTTTTTGCTGACTGTGCATCCAGTTTGTTGAATGTGAATCCAAGTCAAACCTGGTCAAACTGTCATAATTTTACCTGCTTGCCATTTCGATCAGAACGCAATATCTTCCTCATACGACATTGGTTTTTAGAACTGTTCACAACAACAGAATCAGGAAGATGAGATCTAAACAACCATCCTAGTTTGAACCCAATCTTGTAAATTTGAATTTTGAGCAAAATTTATGAACTCTCGATCATTCCTCCCCATTGGGAAGCTTTTGGACCCCAAAAGACTTGATTTCCTGTTCAGTAGATGAGGGTACAACTCCCTCACATTTCCAATCTCCATCCATTTTTCCTTGCTTGGTTTACTGCCTTTGAACCCAACTCGAAGGTAGTCAACACTTCCCCTCTTTGATGCTCTTGTCCTCCTGTCAAGAATTGTATCTTCTTTGAGCTCATCCAAAAATTCTGGCGAGAAATCTTTAATAGAAGGTAGCTTAACATCACTTCCTTGATCATCGATCAAAGGAGGCTCATACAAGCATAATTTTTCAACATTAACGACTGAATACATTTGCATGTAAGAAGGCAAGTCAAGTTGGAATGCATTATTACCAACTTTTTTTATGATCTTGAAAGGAACATAGTGAATGGGTTTGAGCTTTTTACCTCCCCCTTGAATCCTTTTTTTTCTAATGTGCAACCATACCTTATCTCCCTCTTGAAACTTGTGATCAACCCGATGTTTTTAATGCCTCTCTTTGTATTTGCTTTGACTTTTCTCAAGTTGTTCTTGAACTTGTTGATGTATCATCTGAATTTTCTCAATGAAATTTTGAGCCTTATCAATATCACTATGGCCATCAATTGCAACATCCTTCCTAGAGATGAAGTCTAATGGAGATTTTGGAAAATACCCAAAGCATACTTCAAAAGGTGAGGTTTGTGTTGAAGAGTGCTTTACTTGGTTGCAAGCGTGCTGAATGTAATGTAGTTGTTCATCCCACAAATTAGAATGTTTGCTACAATATCCTCTCAATAGATGCACAACTGTTCTGCTCACCACTTTGGTTTGTCCATCTGTTTGTGGATGAAAAGTGGTACTCTTTTTCAATTTTGTGTCCATCATTCTCCATAGATTTGACCAAAAATTCCCAATGAACCTGGAATCCCTGTCACTAAAAATAGAAGTGGGCACTCCAAAATGAACCCAAAATTTTTAAAAATAATGTTCAGTAGTTTGTTCAGTAGTAATGATTTTCTTACATGGCATAAGTATACACATTTTACTGAATCTATCCACAACTACAAAAAGATAATCATGTTGCTTCCTTGACATAGGTAGACCTCCAACAAAGTCCATGGAGACGCTCTCCCATGGCCTTGATGGTACCGATAGTGGTGTGTACAATCCAAGCTTTCTATTACTAGGCTTACTTTTTGCACACATAGAACAACCTCTTATAAAACATGACACACTATCTATCATGCGAGGCCAATAACAATACCTCTATAGATGCCCCACTATTTTGCTTACCCTAAAGTGTCCAAAAATAAGAGAAGAATGAGCTTCTCTCATGACACTTGGCCTCTCTCCTTGTGGAATACATAGCTTTCCCAAATGAAACAACAAATTTTTATGCATGTGATAATATTTTTCTTCAACTTGATTCCCTTCACTCAAATTACCATACACATCTTGGAAATCAATGTCATGTGAATATTGTTCTATGTAACTCTCATGTACAAAAAAATAATTTTTGAGTAAATTAGAAGCACTAATTATTGGTCTCGAAATCATATATGCAAATTTATTGAATATACCTTTTTTGTACCTTATAACCAAGTGAAATTGTTGAAGAAATCTCATCCACCTGAAATGTCTTGATTGCTGCAATTTTTTTTGCGACTGCAAGTACTATAATGGTTGGTGATCGGTGTGTACAATATTCTCTTTACACATCAAGTAATGTTTCCACTTCTTGACACTTTGTACCAAAAAATATAGTTCTTTGTCATATGTAGGATAATTAGTCACAACACCATTAAAATTTTCTGAATGAAAGGCGATAGGCTTACCATGCTACAAAAGGACTGTGCCCATAGCATAATCTATAGCATCGGTTTGCATCTCAAATGGCTGTATCAAATTTGGTAATGCAAGCACTGAAGCTGAACTGATATTTTCTTTTAAAGCTTTGAATTCTTGTTGTTGTTTTCCTCTCCATTGGAAGCCTTTCTTCACACTTTTCACTGCATGCATAGGAGCTGCGATGGAAGAAAAGTTAGCAATACACTTCCTCCAATATTGAGCTACACCTAAGAAACTTCTTACCTCGGTAACTATTTTGGGTGTGGGCCAATTCACAATGGCCATCACTTTAGAAGGATCAATCCTCAATTCTCCTCCTCCTACAATATGTCCCAAATAGACCAAATAAGTATTTCCAAACTCACATTTTGACATCTTAAGAAACAATTTCTCTTTCTTCAAAATATCAAGCACTCTATTTACATGCAATATATGATCTTCTTTTGTTTTCTTGAAAATCAAAATTTCATCAAAGTACACAATAAAAAATTCATCAAGGAATGGTCGCAAAACATTATCCATAACTCGCATAAAAGTTTCTAGTACATTATATAAACCAAAAGGCATAACTAGCCACTCAAAGAGTCCTTAATTGGTTTTGAATGTAGTTTTCCATATATCACTTTCTGCAATTCTTACTTGATGATATCCACTTCGTAAATCTAACTTAGTGAAAAAAATTTCTTCTTTTAGCTGATCAAGCAAATCATCTATTCTTGGGAGTGGGTAACTATTTTTTACCATAAATTCATTCAAAGCTCGAAAATCTATACACATGCACCAAGTCCCATATTTATTTGGTATCAAGACTATGGGTGAACCACATGGCGAGGTGCTTGGCCTTATGATTCCTTTATCCAACATCTCTTTGACTTGCCTCTTTATTTCAGAATTCTCCATTATCGACATGCGATACATACCGATGTTCGGAAGAGGACAATCCCGCTGCAACTGAATCTCATGTTGAATTTCCCTTTTTGGAGGCAATCATGTTGGCTCCTGAAACATCTCATGATGCCCATTAACCACATAATATAATTTTGATTTCAACTTAGGATCACATCCCTCAAAATATTCATGATTAATATCAGCTTTGGGCTTAATCATAAGAAGAAAAAAAATCCTTACTTGAATTTGTTAGGGTCCTATAATAATAGGGTTCATAAATTTTGAATTGACTTTGATAGTCTTGTAAATATGTACATACCTTGATTTTTGCAAATTTTTTTCGCATATTTTGAAAAAATGAAAAAATAATAAAAAAGCCAAAAAGAGGGTAAAAAGTCCTAAAAGAAAAATCAAAGGACTTAGAAAAATATAAACCCCAAAAGAAAAGAAATAAAACCTAAAAGTAAGCAAACCCAAATGCCACTACTTTTACTTTTACTGCAAGAATAATGTTTATGTGCAGAGTGTCAATAAATGCCATAATCTATGATTAGTTAAACAACTTAATCTTAACTTTTCATGTTTTCAATTTCATGTTTTAGATAGTGAATAAAGATTTGTCAAACAATTTAAACTTGACAAATCAGTAGATAGGTAGAGAATAATGAGGAGCTCAACAGTTTTATTTGAGCCCTAAGATGAAATAAGGTAGACTTAGATAGTTTTATGCTTTGAAAGAAAAATGTTTTAAGGTTGCAAGCCTAAATGCACCTACAAAATGAAGAAAAAATGTTAGAAATAAATTTGGGTAGGTAGAAAGCAGTTGAGCAATCATGTAAATAAGACATCGTCGGACAAAATCACTAATTTCCCCTCCCCTATAGGTATTCAGTATTATAAAATTTCATTCAAAAAGGCTTAGAGAATTTCTCTGACTTTTGTTGGGACCGAAGCCAAGGCTTGATGACTGATAAGTTAAAAATATTGAATTCCTACCTTAAAACCCCATTCAATAAAATTTACCCTTCATTCATGCATCAAAACCCATTTTTCCTAAGTAAAGACACATTCTTACTTAGTAAAATTGTAACCATAAAATAATTAACTTCATTCATTTCAAAATCATTCATAAAACCCTCAAAATTACATTTATCCTAAGTATTAATGAAGTAATATAAAAGAGGAGAAATTCTTTAATTTTATACTTTACTTAGAGATAATATGCGTTTTAACATCCCTTATTCATATTAACATCTAACTTATTGTAATAAATCCCTAAAACTACACCCTCCCATATATATTAAATCCATTAATTTTAAAATAACCCCCTTAAACCCACTATTTTAAGATTTAGACCAATGTTATATACCCCCATGTGCGCAAATAAACCCCACCCAACAAACCCCTTGGTCTAAACTTATCGTTATTGAAATAATTCCGCCCCTATAGTTTGAAAACTATTAAAAGGTTTAAAACTATAAAATATATAATAACTGTGCCCGCATATAAAATTTGAAAAATTTACAAATATTTTAAAATAAAACATTACCGCCCGCCTATATTCATATAAATCAATGTTTTGAATTAATTAAATACTTATTCATAAGTTTCAAAAACCATTGCCTTCTATGCAATTTTCCTGGTCCCACCTCCCATTTCAAACGCAACTCCCAAACTAATCTGGACCGTTCACGTTCAACTCTCAGATCCAACGGTTGACATCCCAAATCGCGTGGAAAAGATGCGCGTTAATCCAACCATCAAACCTGTGCAAAATGGATGGTTTCACTATAACCTCTCTCCTCCACATGCCCTTCAAACATTAGATAACGTGGGTTAAGCTCAAAACTGCTTACCACCAAATCACCGCGCGATACCACTGGTTTTATATCTGTTGAAATCCCGAAACCGCTCCTCTCGCCTGATGCGACCTGCATTCAATGCCAAATTAATACGACCAAGATACATAATAAACCTTTGAAATACATTCATTTTATTCTCATTCCTGCGCATTTAGCCTACTGCATTGCCTTTCCCGACTGTAAAGAACCCTTATCAAGCCTTTTTCTACCATTTTCATGCCCGAAACCTGCAATATTTGCCCTGAAAACTTTTGAAGACTGCTGAGGAGCTGCAAATCGCTCCAAACAATTCACAGAAGTTTCCAACTTGTTCAAAAAACCTCAAAAATCATTATGAATCTTGATACCTGGATTACAACAGGTATTTTTCTAGAATTTGAACCTGCAATCAAGTTGAAAAACCTTTTTAAAGAAAGCAAACACTTTTAAAGTTAAAAAAAAATCGATTAAAAACTGCCTAAAAGTCCTAAAAACAAGCCAAACTCTAGAAATTTTTTCCCAGAAACGTTGTTTCTCTGTTGCACACCATTTTTGAAGAAATTAGTGAGTTTTCACAGTTTAAAGATCTATTTTAAACTTTGAAACAAGCTAGAAAACCTCTGCAGGTACCCTAAACCCTCTGTGATCCTTTTTAAAAGAGTTTTTAGCTCTATTTCCATTAAGAGACTCAGAAAACCCCTGTTTTCTGTTTCAAACTAGTTCTAAAGCCTCCAAACCTACACGCCTAATTGAACATAAAACCCAAAGAAAAGCCTATACTTTGCCAAATTTTCCCAATAAATCCTCTGCTATAGTAAAATTGCTTCTGCAAAATGTCTAAACTTGCAGAAGTAGATCAAAATGCCTAAAAAGCAGAGTGTAAGCAAGCCTGAAGGTTATAAAACACCTAAACCTACCCCTGCCATGACTTCAAGTACTGCTATTGTTGTCAATCCATTGCAGCCACCTTTTGTTGATATTGAACACATTCCCCTAGATGATACTGATTATAAAATAACTGATCCCATTGTTGGATTCAACCTATTAGATATCCATAACTGGTGCTATGAGAAGTCTTTAGATGATCAAGAAAAATTCCATATTTGAGAATCCAATTTGCCCAAATATGTAGTCCCATTGAGTCACCCTTGTCAGGAGATTATTAGATTGTGTCAGCAGTACTATGTCCCAGAGCGAAGAGCCATTGTAAATGCTAGTAAAGAAGTTATTTTTACCATCACTGCAGAGTCAATTAACCAAATGTTGCAGCTTCAACCTGACCCCCAAGCAGTCCCTTTGTCTATAGAGGCCCTCACTAAGCTATATATTGGCTTAGATTTTCCGAAAAGGTTCATGATTTTTCAAACTTTTATGCCTCTGCATGAGGAAATTCCCAAGTTAAATCCTCCATATTATACTACTAAATTCCCTGAAGGATCAAGACATGTGATTTCCATGCTTTCCTTCATACTTGGATATTTCATTGATGAACACACTAATGAATCCATCTTGGGATTCTTGTTCACCTTTTCTCTAGGTCAACCACCTTCAATAATATTTGATTATGCTGGTTTCATTGCTGATAGTATCCATTATCAATTGACAAATTTGCAAATAGAGGGAGTGTTTAGATATACCTCATAACTTTTCTACATGTTTCTATACTTCCAATCAGATATTTTTCCAATCACTCTCCAAAAAATTGACATAGAGGAAAATCCTCTATCTGTCATATTTTGGACATCCATACTCAGAAAAGAATGTACAAATTTTAGTTATTCAGAGTTTTCAGAGTTATTTTTACATCCAGTGATCACCATGTTGACCAAGACAGAGCAGCCTAGAATAAATGAAGAAATGAAGAAGATATTGCAGTTATCAGAGCAGAGTAAGGTTGGTGATTGATATTTGTATGAGAAATATACTGAAATCAGAGTCTTTGTGTCAAAATTGTTACCTTACAAGTTACCCAAACATCCTTCAATGAGGATATTTGCCTTGGAGTATATCAGGCAGATCCTAAACTCTGATTCAATCAATTTCATGACAGCTAAGAAGAAGACCCAATTCAAACTTAAAAATAAAATTGGGCCATTCATATGCAATCACAGGGATGCAGAAAAAGAAGCAGAAAATCGGTTATCGGAATATAAATTTGAAGAGAGTTTCCTTTGGAACTATGATCCACAAGGGATCTTGAGCAAGCTAAGGGTTAAATTTAAATTAACACCCTTTATTCATGAAGTTAAACTAGAAATAGAAAAGTTTTCCAATCAACTTGAATGGACTGAAAACACATTAATAGATGCAGTGAGCAAAGGTAATATTAGTCATACCTTAAAGACTGCAAATCAACCAGAGAAGTCCACCAAATGAATCAGGGAAGAAAGAGCCTATGTGGCAGAAACCACAACAGAAACAAAGTTCCAGATCATTTATAACAAAAGGCCTAAATTAGATACAACAGGCAAAGGAAAAGTGAAAATAGATGTGGAAGAAAGAGAGCCTTTAAATACCAACATAGGTTTGCCAGAGACAAATGTAGCTACTGTAATTATCAACGAGCCAAATCAGAATGAAGAAATCAATAATGAAGACACAAAGCTGATGGAAAGACAACAAAACATGGAGGTTTCTTCCTCACAGGCAGCTGAGGAAAAAAAATTGGATATAAAAGAGAAATATAAGCAGATCAAACTGAAGAATGAGGAAATCAAAACTAAAATTTACTCTCAGTTCTTGAAACAAAAGCCAGGTAATCAAAACAGATTCCTATCAACATTTGATTACTCAAGTAAAAAATTGATTATGTCAGTATTACAGCCCACAGTATCAGTTCCAAAGATAGTTGCTGACTATAAGAAAGTTGATCTAGAAGTAGCTATAGATAGTATCCATGAATTAGATCAAATAGAGTTTCACAGGCAAAGCTCAGATATGTTGTATTCCACAGTTACAACAAAAGCTATGAGTGCTCAAAAGCTACAAAACACCATCTCTAACATGCAAGATCAAATGAAGATGGATAAAGCTTCATTATATGCCAAGGATCTTAGGATAAAAGCCTTAGAAGAATTAGTATTGCAAGTAGGATATGATCCTACTAATGTCAAAGCAGCAGAAGCATTGGCGAAAAAGAAAAATGAGGATATAGCAGCCTTGAGGAAACAACTCAAACTTCCTCAAAGTGAGCATCCTCAAACAAAGGAAGTCATACATGAACATAATGAAAAAGATGAAATGATGAGTTTAATTATTCAGTTGACAACCCAGGTTAAGGAAATGGAAATACAGATGGACAAACTTGTCCAAGAAAAGGAGACAGTGAAAGAACCAGTGATTCCTATAGTCACTCCAGTTATCATTGCAGCAGTGCCTTCAACTTTAGGAGAAAAGTTGGCATCCAAAGAACCACTGGTTACTGCAGTGCCAGTGACTTCTTTCACAACATTAGCCACTGAATATTCTACAACAACAGTACAACCTACAAATGATGTCAGCAAAATAGTGAAAGCAATGGAAGAGATGTCTTTAAAGACAAATGAGATTAATAGTTTGACAAAAATGGTTGAAAATATTGAAAAGTCATATAAATTAGCTCAGGTAAATGCTAAGACACATGAAAAAAATGCCAACATATTGATTGAAGAGTTAAAAAAGTTGCAAAAAGAATTAAATTTGAAGGATCAGATATCATACATCAAAAATTACCATTGGAATAATATCATTGAAGCCATCCATGATGTATGGCCTTCAATTTAGGTAATTTTTGAGCAAAGAGAATTATTATTAGCAGCCCAAGAAGAAATTCAAAAGACTCAAACTGATTTGGTTGATAAACTAGAGCAAGCTGTAAGGATAATAAATTTCCTTAACAACAAGAATAGACAGGAGTTAGAAGAGCTCAAAATAACAGACATAACTGCAACTATCCTAGAAATTAGGAAAGTCACAACAAAGAGAAATTTGATGAGGCAACTTGAAGAAAAATGTGAAGGTATGAATAATGCCATAACTAGGTTCATGGTTAAGTTCACCAATTTGAGGCAAAAAGGACTTCCTGATATCATGGTTATTAATTATAAGTTAATGCCTCAAAATTACTATGATAAGAAGATAAGAGAATTTTCCAAGGAATAGGTAAATAAACCAACAAGTCAAGGCATCCCCACAGGAAAAGTGTTACTGAAGAGTTTTGAAGATTTATTTTACTTACAATATGAGATCAAACACTTGTTTGTCATCAAGGCAACCTTTTCCAGATATACAGAAGCTGATGAGAATTTAAGGAAATTAAAGAATATTCAAATTCCTAAAAATGAGGATTGGCAGTCACTTACTGATTTGTTATGAAGGATAAAAGACAAGCAGGTGAAAAGAAGGAAGAAATATGTTTTCTAAATTACAGTCAAAACTGATTTTATTTACAACAGTAAATAGTTTTTTGCCTAAGGGTTAAGAGTATCAGTTAAAGAGTATCATTGAATAAAGAGTATCTAAGAAAGAGTATTAGACAAGGCAGATCAGATTCAAAAAACAAATATTTAAGAGCTAGCAAGGAGGACACCAAGGCAGCCATCTGCTTTATCCTCAAAGTTGTTTCTATTTCTTATGGACAAAATAGGACAACTTGCTGATTTGTTAAGCAGTTGTCTCTATTTTTATTGTAAAGATATTTTATTTTCCTAAGATAATTCCTAGAAGTTTTCTAGGATATTTTGTAAAATATTGTGTATAAATACTTCATCTTTAGAAGTATTTTGTTTGGAATAAAATTGTTGGGATTGTTATAGTTATTTCTTCTTGGACTTTAAAGCTTTTGTGTGTCAAAACTTTGAGTAGTAGGCTGGATCAAAGCAAATTGGCATCATACTTCAAGATTCCCGTGATGAACTATTTGGAGTGAAGTATTTTCTTCACTTGTCATTGTTTATTTTCTTTGTTACATGCATCCATTTATGTTTATGCTAAATCTGAATGTATAACTAGGAGTATTACTACAAGATTTATTAAAGAGCACCCTGTTTTTAACTAGTTATCACTTATATGTTTTCCTCTGATTTCTAGTGTAGGGAACCTATAAATTTCTCCCTCTCTCGTTTGACCTCTTCCTACTACTTATTTTTCCAGATTTAAGGATTCTTAAGTGCCCTTTATCCCAATCATGCCACCTCACAAAAACAACTTTCCAAGATCTCCAAGGGTTATCTATCTTTACCTGAAGACATTTGACCTTTTTTGCCCTTGATCCTAGTCTTGTTTACTTTATTTTTACTCCATAGCCCAATGGACAAATAGATTTCCCACTATCCATCCTTTCAAGTGATTTTTCCCCACCAAATCTACCAAAACAAAACCAAAGCTGCACTTTCACAACTAGCCTAATATTCACAAATTAAAACAAAGTTAAAATTTAAAGAGGGAGCCCTCTCTGAACCCTAGGAAGGCTAGATCCTAGAGTTAAAAGTAGGTTTGTGGTTACCTCTAGAATTCTTTGAATAAAAACCAAAATCACACAACTTGAGAATTAATAGAGTGATAACAGAATTTACTAGCCTCTTTACCTATCCAACATTTACCAAAGAAATGTTTGTCTTCTTGCGATGTGCTCTAAAAATGAACTCCTTGCCATCTTTGAAAAAATGATACTTGTTCTCCTGGCGATAGAAGATCGCTTTGTAATATTCCCAAAATTTCACATCATTTTTGGAATATTAGAGTTCTTGATTTTCTTAATAAAATAAGCAAATAAAAGGGTGGAGGGACCCAAAAAACTCAAAGATGAATAAAATCCACTTTTAATGTGTGTATGTGGATATTCTAGATCTAAATCTAAAATCATGGAGTAATGGAGTAGCTCCATTAATGGAGATCATGTCTCATTTTTGAGATAGATTATGGAGGATGAAACAGTCAAATAAGATCATGAACCTTAAATATAAAATAATGAGGATCTTTGATAAGGTCAACTGAGATCATAGTGCATTAAGAGAAGATCATGAAGCACTTATGGTAAGATAATGGAGGAAGTGGTGCATTTAATGCACATATGATGGAGAGGGTGATCACCCCATGTGAACTTAAAGGAGGACATGAGGCTACAACGCAGTCAAACATGGAGACTATGTCCAAATGTACAACACATATTTGGAGTGGGCATAGGTTATGGAAGGCTCATGCATATAATGAATATGGAGACACAATGGAAGGCATGATTTGGATTATTCATTTCTTGATCTGTTTAGATCTATATTTGTATTAAGACATTTCTATACAGACTTGGGCTGTTTAGTAGAGTTTGCAGTGTTGTTTAGCATAGGGTGTTCTCGAGCGGGAATCCCACCTCTTTCTTTGAGTAGCTCTGAAAAGAGGATTATTCTTCATTCCTTATCAGGCATTGGTGTCATCTTCAGGAGGTTGTTTCTAGCATTCAGCAAGGAAACCAGTGGAGGATTCATCCTACCACTTTTTCTTCACATTCAACCTTTTAGGAGTAGCAGATCTACATCTGGCATTCAGGACATTGGGTTTTACCTCCATGCAGCAACAATACCTTCAAGGATTGCACAATTAAGTCTTGTAGATCTATTGGAGGAAGGAAGTTTCCAGTATTTTAGCTGGAAATCCTGTGAGGGATCATCTCCTCACATTGGATCTATTGTTTCCATCATTCAGGAGTTGATTTGACACATCCAGTAGTAAGCTATGGAGCCTCCCTCTCTGACAACATATTTTTCTGAAGTTGTTGTTCATCCAACAAATATTTTCAGTGGAGGAGATTGGAGGAGCTAGATCTTGAGCTTTTAGCCCAAGGATCTAGTGAAAGGCTTAGCCCTTCTTTCATAGATCTGATTGTACATCATTGCAGCCATAATATCATCAGATCTAGCTTCAAATTTGCATTCCTAGTGGCATATTTGTGAAGTCCTAAGAGGGTGGTTTTCTTAGACTTAAAGATCTAAGAAACCCTTCCTGGGTTATCTTGGGAATCCATCATTGACTCGCCCATATCTACAATTTCAACATCATCGAAGCTCCCATTCTGCCTTGATATGACTTTCTATCTTTCAGGCAGTTGCAGTCCCAACAATTGCAGCAGGGACAACACAGTTTACCTTCCAACAAATTAGCAGTTATGCAGTCCCTCTTGGGAAATCATTGGAGGGTCATTCTAGGCCACCCTTGTGGCTTGAGTGTCTCATATTTTGAGCATTGTTGTACCTTTTTTTTCACCTCTAATATAATAAAATGGATCAACTATTTCTGTGCATTTTGATGTGTATATATATTTATTGTTTACTTTGCTATAGTTCTTATATTGTGTTTCAATATTACTGCATTCTCCCTTTTGGGATATTAAAGTGGTATAAGAGCATGATCTTTGACTTAGCTTGTGGACACTTTATCTTTTGCATCAAAAGAATAAGCATATAGATGAGATCTATCATGAAGGAGGATAATTCTGCCACTCTTCCTTTAGATCCATGAAATATCTCTCTAGGGAGGTCAATAAAATGAAGAAGGAAAGGCAGAAAGAAAATCCAAGAAGAAGATTTGATGAGGAAGACCCAAGCACTTCCTATCAGAAAAGAAGAAAACTGGAGAATCATAGATCTCCTCATAGATCCACTGTGCCCAATTTCTTTAGAGAAGGTGAAAGGTGTAGAAATGAAGAAAGGAAAGAACCTGAGACTCATGAGACTCTTAGTATGTATCTTGAAGAGTACAAAGAATAGTCTAGAGCATTCAAAGAGAGTCTAAATCTCCAAGAATTCTTCCAAATCAGAGAAGAAAGAAGATCCTATAGCAGCAATAGAATAAAGAGTCACAATAGATTCTATTTGCCTACATTTGATGGATCTTCCTCAAGCAATGTTAAGGCTTGGAGGAAAGAGTTAGATGTATTTTTTAGGCTACATCCTGTGGTTGAAAAAGAGGTTGTCCAAATTGTAGCACTTCATCTTTTAGGTGAAGCAAATGTTTGGTGGTTTAGTCGCATGGAGCATGCAAAAGTGACTAAGTATTCAAATTTCTTTCACAAGTTGAGGAAGAAGTTTGATATGAGAAAACCAGAGATGGATCACAAAGAGACATTTCCTGAGGAAACAAAGGAGGATGTCAATATTGTCACTCTGGACAAGAAGTCACTACATTCACCACCAGCTGCAAAAGTACTTGCATCCAGAGAAGAGACACTTTCAACTTTGCAAGATAGTCTTGAGCTATTGACACATAGAGTCCCATGCATGAGGAAGAGGAGAAATATTCCAGTGCTGGTACACTTGGAGAAGAGCAACCATCACTCTTACTAGTAGTTGAAGACACTATTGTCCCGTTGGAGGAACTCTTGTGTTTTGGAAAGAGGTTCCCACACATCAGTTGATCCAAGCTATGCATGAAATTTCATCACATATTGTTTCAATAGATCTTATTGAAACTTATGAGGACATGCTATCAGGGCCAATGCATAACCAAGGGTTAGAACACAATGCTAATTTGAAGCAACAACATATCACAACGTGAAGGACCCTTGATCTAATCAAGGAGGAGATTAAGAACTACCCCATGTTAGCCATCAGTAAATTTTGTCACAGCAAATGATGGCTAAAATAGGTCTTGAGCCTTCAAGAGATTATTTTCACAGAAAATTTCTCATTCTTGAAGCCTTCCGGTTCTCTCTAACTTAAGAGTAATCTTCACTGCTGTTTCATTCAAAAAAACCACTTAGTGACCCTGCTGATATCAAAAGAGACTGTTTTTTAAGCCATTTTCCATCATTTCCTAAGCACGTTTCACTCATTTTTCCCTTTATATACCCTCCATTTTCCTCTGTAAAATCTCTCCTTTCCTCTCATTTATCCCCCATTCCCCTTAAAAAAAAACCCATTTTTACCTTCCCATTTACCCTTCATTTCCCTAAAAAACCTTCTAAAAATCATTTAAAGCCTATAAAAAAACACCTTTTTTTGGTTTGAATTACCCTATTTTACCTATCAGAACCTTTTTTAGGCTTAAAAAACCCCTCTTTTGGCCTAAAAATGCGCCCTTTTATATACAGACTTTAAGCCCCTGAGGGCTTAAATCTTCCACTCCTTTTTCTTCATATGACCTGCACCCGCAACCAGGTGCTAACCCTCTAGCCCATTTTCCTCCGCCCTCAGTCCCTTTTTCTCCACAGAATTGCACTTCTACCTTATCCCAAGCCCCCTTCCCTTGCCTTTTATTTACCCCCGTGCCCCTTATAAAACGTGTTTTTCTTTATATTTTCCCCTGCCATACTTATCAAATCATGGAGTAATCCTAGCCGTAGATCACACTGATCCAACGACCACCATGCTCCCACCAATCATCCGACCATCCCTCCTCTTGCATCTATACAAACACATCTCAACTGTAGATCTTATCAATCTAACGACTCTGCACTCCCCTCTCATCCTCTGGGCTACCCCTTATCCTTTCACCTTTGCAATCGATCTACACCGTAGTTCTTATTGATCTAACTGCTCTCATTTAATCCGATCAAACAAACCATCGCACATAACATCCCCCTACCAAGCAAAAGAGCTGACGAAAACATTATAGCCCACCTACCACTACTCTGCCGCTCGTCCAATCCGCATTTGCCACCTGGCTTCCATTTCCCTTCTCGCTCGAGCACCTTCCATCTGTTGCCTTCCCCTGTGGCCGTTGGATCTACACCCCTAGATCCAACGACCCACGTTCAATTTCACGCAGGTTTTTGTATCGGGGTTTAACAACCCAAATCCACATGAAACCGGTGGTTTCATGAGGGACACGTGGCGATCAACGTGTGGTATTACATTCGATCGCGTTAAAACCACTTACTGCCTCAATGCTGCACGAAAACCGCTGATGGTTTTGCAAAAACACTTTTCCACATTTTCGCACCAAAATCAATTTTAAACCCTTTTTCCGCAGGTTTTTCCACAAAACCTCCACCTGCATGCATTTTCCTCCTCCTCACTGCTCATTTTGCCCTCCGTTGAGCTTCCCAAGCAGTTTATCCAATGTCGCAGGGTTTTATAACGTTTTTGTTTGTTTTTTGCAGGGTTTGATGGTGGTTCTAAGGGCGAAAACCCTTCCCACAGTCCATAAAGGGACAGGGCCGAGGGTCACCATCTCTGAAGCCTAATAAATGAAGAAAATAAGCTTTTGGGGGTGTAAAATATGGGTTTTAATCAATGTTTGATGAGCATTGGTTATACAATCAAACCCTCAGCATGCCGAAGACACTTGTTCAAAATAGCAAAAGGAAAAGACAGTGAATATTAAGAGACAAAAGGTTAAAGGCCAAAACCAAGCAAATTATGGACAAAGCGCAGTGATTAAAGAAAGAAATAAAGGATGAATACCAAAGGAAAGATGATTAAAAGTTAATACAGTCAGCAGAAAAAGACAAAAAGCCCCGAAGATGAAAAGAAGGCCTTAAAGCAAGATCAAGCCCTAATCAATGTTTAAAGCAACAGATCATGACATATCAGTAAAGAAACCTCCTAATGCCACATCAGTGAGGCAATTAATCCTTAGAAATGCCACCTACAGGCCTATTTATTCAAAAAGCCTACAAAGTTAATGCAGAGTCAGAGATATTTTCCAAAGACAGCTCATAAGTAATTGCCAGCCTACTAAAAGCCCCCAAAGTCAACAAAAGTGACTAAAGTTGATGAAATTTAATGTAGAAATCAATTAGCAGAGTTAAAACATTTGAAATATTCTCCATAAGGCCTCCCAAAGGTCGAGAAGCATTTAATCTGTATTAATGGAACAATTAGACCTTCATTTCACTCCACCTCCTCAATTTACCTATAAATACTATAGGAGGAGTTCATTGTTATTGTTGGTTGAATACTCATTGAATGTAAATAGCTATTGAGGCTGATGAAGCTATGTTTTTTAATTGAAGAAAGATAGGCTGAGAAGAGAAGTTTGAAGCTGTAAAAGACTCACTAGACTTGAAGATTGTAACTGGTTTGAACATCAAATACAAAAGCTGATTTATGGGATCCTGGTCTATGTCAATGGTGATGTTCTTCTTACTGTAATTGTTAGTTTTCTCATGTTTTCCATACTGTCCACTTTCTCTGATAAAGAACAACAAATATAGATTAGGATTTATTGTAAGGTACCCTATTTCTCACCGATAAAAAAATATCTTTATGTTTTCTTCTAATTGTGTTTTAAGGATAATTCAATAGATTATAACCAGTGAAGTGTTGGTGAGCCCATGTTTACTGAGTATAACTTGAGATATTGTCTTTGAAAGTTCTTGAAAAGTATGCTAAGTAAAGGTTGAATTAGATAAGTTTATGGTTAGCCCTGTCCTCTAGTTTATCTCCAACAGTTGCTTTGAAAATATCCCTTAAGAGTATTTCAAAAGCAGGATAGGTTCAAAGTCCCTACCTAATCTTAGGCTACTTTTTATGTTTATCTTGAATGTTTTCCTTAAGAATATGTTGAAAGCAGGCTAGGTCAAAAGTCCTTACTTGATCTTAGGCTATTCTTTGTTTTATATTTAATGTTTTCCTTTGAGAGTATGCCAAAAGCATGATAGGTTCAAAGTCCTTACTTGATCTTAGACTATTCTTTGTTTTCTTATATGTTTGCTCCTTTCACCACAATTTTTAATGTTCCATACCACAAAATCAACTTAAAGAGATCCTTTGACTTAGATGACTTGCCCCATGGACCATTCTTGAAAATTTTTGTGCAATTACATCCTTTGTGACTCCATAGCCCAATGGATTAATATTGTTTCTTACCTATCCTATCAACTGAACCATTATTGCAACCTACTCACACCTTTACCCTTCAAAAAGACTTCCTTCATTTTGATGATATCGATTCCAACCAAAACAAACAAAACCCTTGTACTTCATAACTAGCCTAATATCATATCATAAGCCTTAAAGAAATATCTTTGAAAACACTTACATAGAGAAATCCCTCTCTGAATCTAGGAGGGCTAGATCCTAGGATTCCAAAGTGGTTTTGATGTAGGCTCTGCAATGTTTTTTCTTTCCAATCTTGCAAACTACGGAGACCTAACATAGTGGTGACCATACTGGTGAAAAACAATATTGAGTAATATATAACTTCACAACTCAACGAACCCCTATTCCTAAATGAATCAAGTGTCACCAAGACTGGTTATTATTGATTGTTGATGGTGAACAACAAACAAACCTTGAAAACTAGTAAAACTCCTTCACCTGGTGACTCCATTGGTATTCAGTAGGCCTGCTGACCCCACTGGTTGTTCCTAAGACTCCATTGGGAAATTCTTCTATCCTTCAAAATATCATTTCAAACCCAGTTAAGTAGACTTTGAGGATTGAGTTTTCTTTGAAAAAGATTAGTTAGCCTTTAAAATACTGTCATACTTGGCTGAAATTTTATCATCATTGGGTCTAAAAACATCACATAGTGGCCTCTAGAAGGATTTATAATAGAGCCTATGTTAACCCAAATCCTCCTGAGATAGTTGATAATCCAGAAATTATCCTTAGGAAATATCCTAAATCCAAGACTTCAACTATTGTCAGACCAATTCATAGAGCTAACTCTGTACCTGAAAACCTTTTAGCTCTGCAAGATACACAAGTTGACTTAAGAAACCCATCCAGAACTAAGTCACTCGGTGATATAGATTAGATAGACTTTGAGCCTCCACACTCACCCCAACATAGTGGTGAAAATACTGATAGTAGAGAAACCACTCCACCTGATCTACATTTCATTCATAACTTTGGTTTTTCTCATCTTGGATCTGCTCAACAATCTTTTACTAGTCCAAGTACTTCTGTGATCCATACACCCAGTTTTCAAACTACTTCATTCCATCCTCCTCCTCCTTTCATAAACCCTCCACTTGTAAACCCCCCATTTTTTCCACAACCTCCTATCATGGCAGCATGGCATGCTCCTCTAGTCCTTCCTTTACTTTTAGCCAACTTGCCACAGGACTATCAGTCCAAAATCCCATTATATGATGCTAGTGGTTCCATTACTGCTCAAATACATGTGGACAAGATGAATGACTATTTTGATAGAAATGAGATAGATAATGAGACCATTAAACTCAGATTATTCGCTCAAAGTTTATGGGGAGAAGCAAGAAAATGGTTCAAAAGCTTAACCCCTAATAGTATTAATGATCTCCAAGCTTTCCATAAAACATTTATAAACAAATGGCAAGTTAGGAAGAATCCTCTCCAAATACTTTCAGATTACAACAACCTCAAGAGAAATGTCGGGGAAAGTGTTCAAGATTATTGCACTAGATTTAATAGTGTTTATAATGCACTACCCTCATATTTGAAACCTCCACAAGGCTCATATTTGGCCAAATTCCCTGAAGGATTTGATCCTGAAATGGCCTATCAGCTAGGAGAAAGGGATCCCTTAACTTTAGAAGACATGAAAAAGGGAGCTCTTAGTGTGGAAACAAATCTGATTGAGAAAATATCTAGAATGAAAACTGATAAGAGGGTATCATATAGGGATGAAGCTGCATCTTCCACATCTGACTCAAAACTGGAAAGGATGATGGAGAAAATGATGGAGAGAATGAGCATATATGGGAGAGCTCAATCTAGAGAAAATCAATTAGCTCCTCAAAACATAAATCAATCCCAAAACCAAAATCAGAACTTTAGGAGAAATCAACCTCAGAAAAGACAAAGAGATGCTGATCAACAGATCAAACCTCCTTTTCAAGAAAATTATGTTAATGAGAATGAAGAAACAAATGAAAAAATAGAGGATGATCACATAGACATGTTGGGAGTAAGCAATGAGGATTCTGATTTCCTCCATGAAAGAAAACAAGGTCTATATACACCCTATGATGATAGAAGACCAGAAACTGAATACTATGAACCAAAATTTGAAAATTCCATCATAGGATCACCTAAAAAATATGACCTAAGAAGTAAAAAGAATCAAGAAACTCCCAAGAAGAAAACCTCTGAAAATTCTGCCAAAAACAGCCCTGTAAATACCTCCAAAAAGACAACAGAAAATCATAAAACAGTGGCTGAAAGTTCTGATCCAAACAAGGGAAAAAACACCCAAATCAATGAAAAACAGAGTGGTGACCCTAGCAACACTATCATTTCAGCTAATGCTCCTGAAAAAAACAATTTAACTACTGTAAATAGTGGAAATTAACAAGCTGATTTTGCTGATGAATCAGTGACTAAGAAGGCTGAATCAAACATTTTGAAAAATCAGACTCCCATTAGCCTAGAGAGTGAAATTGCCAAAATCAAAATCTCTGTCCCACTCACTGAGTTAGTCACCCAAAATGTATATAGATGTCAATTTTTGAAAGCTCTGAACATAAAAGAAATTCATGATACTGTTAACTTAAATGATGATACACCAGAGCTTTTGTTTGGTCCTAAGATTGAAGGAAAATTTCAAGAAGGAACTACCCCTCCATTCTACATTAGTTTGAACATCCATGATAATATTTTGCACAATGCCATGCTTGATTCAGGAGCATCACATAACCTCATACCCAAAGTAATAATGGAAAAATTAGGCCTTGAGGTAACTAGACCTTATAAGGATTTACATTCCTTTGATTCAAGCCGAGTAATATGCCTAGGCATTATAAAAGATCTCTGTGTTAACTTAGCTCAAATTCCAGCCGAAATCTTAATCATGGACATTGTAGTGGCTGATATGCTCCCTAAATATGACATTCTTCTTTCAAAATCATGGGGTGCTAAGTTGCAAGGTACTATGCAGATGGATATGAATTATGCCACCATCCCTGTCTTCAGTCAACCTAGAAGAATTTATAGGGAAACACACATGAAATATATGGCGAGTAACCAAAAAAGACCATAAAACTCTCCTCTCTATTCTATACATACTAACCTTGGCTCATTCATTCTTTATAATGATGAGATTTCTAAAGAGCAAGAGTTAGTCAATGAAACATCAGCCAATATAGTGGTCACTCCACATCCAAACATACTGGCATCTATAGATGAAGAGGAAAACAAGGAGGAAACTAAAAGACATTTTGCTAATTCAGAAAATCATAACAAACAGATCAAAGGTCTTGAGGTCCAAAACAGTCATAAGTATAGTGCGGATCATGAAAATCAGAGAACAAAACCTCAAAACATTGAAAATCTTGAGGAACAAAAAAAAATTCAACATAGTGCAGACCTGTTGGAACAACACAGTGACAAATTAGGCAAACAAGATAGAGAGGACAACAATGAAATAAATGATAAATCTAAAGACATTCCTCTTTGGAGTATGAGTTTTGATGGGTCTTGCTCTAAAACTGGTGCAGGAGCATGCATATGGGTGCACAACACTGAAAACAATCATGTTGAGGGTCATTCCTATAGATTAAACTTCCAATGTACAAACAACATAGCAAAGTATGAAGCTCTTCTTTTAGGCTTGCATTTATTGAATAAATTAGGGGCCAAAAGAATAACAGTTCATGGGGATTCAGAATTGATAATTAGACAAGTAAATGGGGAATATATTGCTAAACATCCCATACTTAGAGCCTATAGATATGATGCCATGGACTTGTTAAAAACATTTGCTGAATTCCAACTTACCTTTGTCCTAAGGAACCAAAAAATTCTAGCCAATGGATTAGCCTTTGCTGCTAGAACTTGTCTTACACCTTATGAAACCAAGCAATGCACCACCCAAGTCAAATATAGACCAGCTGTCGCCGATAATGAAAAATACTGGCAAGTTTTTGATGGATATAAAAAAATAGAAGACTTCATACAATTCAAAAATTAATTTGAAATACCAAACTCAGAATCAAAGTATGAACAAGACTGTCCTACTGAAGAGAACCCACTTTTTGAAGAAGAAAAGTCTCCTGAGATTGCTGAAATAAATCTGTTAACACATCAACCCAAACATACAATAGAAAATAGCACAGATTTAGGAAAAGAAGACTTAGAAGTGCTGCAATCTAAAGATCACAGCTTGCCAAAAGGACTAGTTCCATTAGAAGAATTTTTTGACTTGAATGATGTTGCCAAAAAACCAAAACTGGAACCTAATGAAACTGAAGTAGAAGAATGCAACATAGACAGTGAGGAAAAGCCCAAAATAATCAAATTATCCAAGACACTACCAGCTCACATTAAACTGAAATACATTGAGCTTTTTAAAGAGTTTTCTGATGTTTTTTCATGGAGATATGAAGATATAAAATCATATGATACAAAAATAATCCAGCATAACATACCCCTCAAAGAAAACCAGAAGCCTTTTAAACAAAAATTGCACAGAATCAACTCGGTTCAATTACCTCTGGTAGAGAAAGAAAATAGAAAAATGTATGATGTTGGAATATTGTCCCTATTAGATACTCAGAGTGGGTGTCTAATATTGTATTTGTTAGAAAGAAAACATGAGAAATAAGGCTTTGTATTGACTTTATAAATTTAAACAAAGCCTCATTAAAAGATAACTATCCCTTACCCAAAATGGATCATATCTTACAAAGGATAGTTGGTTCTAGAATAATTTCTTTGTTAGATGGCTTCTCAGGTTATAATCAAATATTGGTACATGCTGATGATCAACTTAAAAAAACCTTTACTACTCCTTGGGGTACTTTCCTGTATTTGAAAATGCCCTTTGGTTTAATGAATGCTGGTGCCACATTTTAGAGAGCCATGGATATTGCATTCTCAGAAGAGATAGGTTACTTGATAGTGATTTACTTAGATGATATCACTGTCTATTCTAAAACAGATGAAGAACACCTGATACACTTAAGAAAAGTCTTTGAGAAATGCAGAAAATATGGGTTGTCTTTAAATCCAAAGAAAAAATTGTTTGGTCTCCAAGAAGGTAAACTTCTTGGGCATATCATATCTGAAGAAGGAATAAAGATAGACCCAAAGAGGATCGATGGTATTTTGCAAATCAACCATCCTAGAAACTTCAAGGAACTTCAATCTTTCATTGGAAAGATTAATTTCTTGAGAAGGTTCATACCTAATCTAGCTGAACTCCTTAGAAACATGACAAATATGCTTAAAAGAGAAGGAGTTAAATGGACCTTAGAAGCAAAGAAATCATTTGAGCTGGTAAAACAAGCACTTACCAAAATACCAGTTCGTATCAGTCCTGATTTTACAAAGGATTTCTTCATTTTTTCATTTGCATCAGAACACATAGTAGCTGCTATCCTATTACAGAAAAACTTGAATGGACAAGAGAAACCAATTGCATTTTTCAGCAAGGCATTGAGAGATGCACCTTTGAAGTAAAATATAATGGAAAAAAAAGCCTTTGCCTTGGTCAAAGCCTTAAAAGACTTCAAAGTTTACATTTTACATTCCCATATTATAGCATTTGTGCCTCATTCAGTTGTGAACGACATATTGACCCAAGATCTAGATGGAAAAAGAGCCAAAGTGGATTGCTATAATTTTAGAATATGACTTAGAAATCAAACCCACTAAGCTCATAAAAGGTCAAGGATTAGAAAAACTTATGGCTGAATCTAACTTTCAAGCTCTTGATATAAACATGTTTAATGCATTAGATGAGCAGGAGGAGTTGACTACTCCAATTATTGAAGATCATTTTTTGAATTCATCTTGGTATGTTGATATTTTGTATGTTTTTCTCAATCTTAATGCCTCTCCTGGTTTTTCTAAAACAAAGGCAAGATTCTTAAAGTTGAAAGCTGTAAATTACTGCATTTTGGATAAATTTTTATATTGGAAAAATGCTAGTGGATTATTGCTTAAATGTTTGCCTGAGAATGATGCAGATAAGATCAAACATGAGTTTCATGAAGGAGAATGTGGAGGCCACCTCTACTGGAAGTCAACTGCTAACAAAATCATTAGAGCTGGTTACTACTGGCCCACTCTCTTTCAAGATGTCCACAAAATGATTACTGCCTGTCACAAATGTCAGATTTTTGAAGGCAAATGAACACTGCTTCCCTTACCTCTGCAACCAATCATTGTTGAAGCTCGTTTTCAGCACTGGGGTCTAGACTTCATTGGGGAAATCCATCCCGCCTCATCTGCCCAACATAGATGGATCATCATAGCAACATACTATTTTACCAAATGGATAGAAGCCATCCCCTCTAGGAATGCCATAGACTCAGTTATCATTTCATTCCTTGAAAACCATATACTGTCTAGATTTGGTTGTCCTAGAAGGATCATAACTGACAATGCTGCTGCATTCGGGTCTAAAAAGATGGTAGAATTCTGTCATAAATATCAGATTATATTGGGTCACTCCACAGCTTATTACCCTTAAGGTAATGGGTTGGCAGAATCCTCAAATAAAAGTTTGGTCAACATAATCAAGAAGTTGCTGGAAGACAACAAGAAATCATGGCACAGTAAGCTAGTACATGCATTATGGGTAGACAGATTGACAATTAAAAAGTCAATTGGGATGTCTCCTTACCAGCTAGTTTATGGAACTGATGCAATATTTCCAACCAGTTTAGGAGTGCCATGACAAGAAGAATAAACCAAACTATACATCTACAACAAACCAGAGAAGAGGTATACATCAGAGCACAAAAACTACAAGAAAACATCAAGAAGCTGTTTGACAAAAGAACCAAGACAAGTGATTTTAAGATTGGTGATAAAGTATTAAAATGGGATTCAAGGAGAGAAGATAAGAGAAAACATGGAAAATTTGATAACTTATGGCAAGGCCCTTATCTTATTCAATATGCCATTGGAAACAATGCATTCTTTCTGCAAGAATTAGATGGCGCTAAATATTTTGGAGGTCCTGTCAATGGCAGGGTTCTCAAAAATTATTTCTGTTAACTGATATTTTTATTTTCAAAGCTTTTTTGTTCATTGTATATAACACTGCTTTTCAATTTGAAAAAAGAAAAAAGAAAAAAAACAAAAACAATAGAAAAAGAGAAAAATAGGGCGAAAATAAAAGAAGAAAGGTATAGCCTCATGCCAAAAAAGAAAGGAAAAATCTGAAAGTGTGCAAGCTTAAATGCCACTACCAAAAGAAGCACTGCTATTTAGTCATACAGCCTAATCATGACTAGATATATTTCAATTTACTACTGATAGGTTAGTGAATCAGATTTTCCAAATTGTTTAATCTTGGCTTATCAGTAGAATAGATTAGGATAGAAAGAAATGACTCTAATCAGACCAAAATCAAAGCCAAAGAAAAAGAAAAAGAATGGTTCTAATACACTGAAAACTTGAACCAAAGAATCAAAAGAAGAACAACTCTAAAAATATCAAAACCAGAGCTAAAAGAAGGAAGGAAGGATATTCAAAATTTTCAGATCTTAAGCCTTCACAATTTTGTTTTAAAGTTTTGTAAATTTCAGTCTACGTGCAGCTTGTTTTTATGCCATATTCTTACAGAAAATCAGACATCTTAATCCTAGTTTGTTTGTATTTGAATTTCTTTAGAAAATAGAGAATAAAATTTGTCAGACAGTTTAATCCTGACAGATAGTAGCTTAGGTAGAGAATTAATGAGTTCAATTGTTTAATCTGAACTTATGGAAGAAATAAGGGTAGATTTAGATCAGTTTACTTCTTTCAATAAAAGAATAAAATGTTGATGACAAAATTTTGCAAGTCCAAGTGCACCTTATCAAGAGAAAATGTTAGGAAAAGTAGGCTATGTAGGTAGAATGTTTGGGAGAAATTTGTTTGATGATACAAAGTACTAATCATCTTTTCAAGCAACATGATCAAGGAAGAAAAGGTTGTCAATGGATAAGGCACAGGTCTACATTCCAGAGATCAATTTATGAAGTTCTTGACACCTCCAAGGAGCTGCCATCCCCAAGTGGAGCCACTGTTAGCCATCAGTAAATTTTGTCATAGAAAATGATGGCTAAAACAGGTCTTGAGCCTTCAAGAGATTATTTTCATAGAAAATTTCTCATTCTTGAAGCCTTCTGGTGCTCTCTAAATTAAGAGTAATCTTCACTGTTGTTTCATTCAAAAAAACCACCTAGTGACCCTACTGATATCAAAAGAGACTGTTTTTTAGGCCATTTTCCATCATTTCCTAAGCCTGTTTCACTCATTTTTCCCTTTATATACCCTCCATTTTCCTTTGTAAAATCTCTCCTTTCCTCTCATTTATTCCCCATTCCCCTTTAAAAAAAAACCATTTTTACCTTCCCATTTACCCTTCATTTCCCTAAAAAACCTTCTAAAAATCCTTTAAAACCTATAAAAAACACCCTTTTATGGTTTGAATTACCCTATTTTACATATCGGAACCATTTTTAGGCTTAAAAAACCCCTCTTTTGGCCTAAAAATGCGCCCTTTTATATACAGGCTTTAAGCCCCTGAGGGCTTAAATCTTCCGCTCCCTTTTCTTCATATGACCTGCACCCGCGACCAAGTGCTAGCCCTCTAGCCCCTTTTCCTCTGCCCTCGGTCCCTTTTTCTCCACAGAACCGCACTTCTACCTTATCCCAAGCCCCCTTCCCTTACATTTTATTTACCCCCGCGCCCCTTATAAAACACGTTTTTCTTTATATTTTTCCCCGCCATACTTATCAAATCGCGGAGCAATCCTAGCCGTAGATCACACTGATCCAACGGCCACCATGCTCCCACCAATCATCCGACCATCCCTCCTCACACATCTATACAAACACATCTCAACCGTAGATCTTATCGATCTAACGGCTCTGCATTCCCATCTCATCCTCTGGGCTACCCCTTATCCTTTCAACCTCGCAATCGATCTACACCGTAGATCTTATTGATCTAACAGTTCTCGTTTAACCCGATCAAACAACCCATCGCACATAACATCCCGCTACCAAACAAAATAGCTGACGCCAGCATTATGGCCCACCTACCACTATTCTGCCGCTCGTCCAATCTGCGTTTGCCACCTGGCTTCCATTGCCCTCCTCTCCTGAGCACCTTCCATCTGTCGCGTTCCCCTGTGGCCGTTGGATCTACACCCCCAGATCCAATGACCCACGTTCAATTTCACGCAGGTTTTCGTGTCGGGGTTTAACAACCCAAATCCACGCAAAAACGGTGGTTTCATGAGGGAAATGTGGTGATTAGCATGTGGTATCGCGTTCGATCGCATTAAAACCACTTACTGCCTCAATTCTGCGTGAAAACCATCGATGGTTTCGCAAAACCACTTTTCCACATTTTTGCACCAAAATCAATTTTAAACCCTGTTTCCGCAGGTTTTTCCACAGAACCTCCTCCTACATGCATTTTCCTCCGCCTCACTGCTCCTTTCGCCCTCCGCCGAGCTTCCCAAGCAGTTTATCCAATGCCGCAGGGTTTTATAACGTTTTTGTTTATTTTTTGCAGGGTTTGATGGTAGTTCTAAGGGCGAAAACCCTTCCCACAGTCCATAAAGGGACAGGGCCGAAGGTCACCATCTCTGAAGCCTAATAAATGTAGAAAAGAAGCTTTTGGGGGTGTAAAATCTAGGTTTTAATCAATGTTTTATGAGCACTGGTTATACAATCAAACCCTCAGCATGCCGAAGACACCTGTTCACAATAGCAAAAGGAAAAGACAGTGAATATTAAGAGACAAAAGGTTAAAGGCCAAAACCAATAAAATTATGGAAAAAGCGCAGTGATTAAAGAAAGAAATAAAGGATGAAGACCAAAGGAAAGATGATTAAAAGTTAATACAGTCAGCAGAAAAAGACAAAAAGCCTCGAAGATGAAAAGAAGGCCTTAAAGCAAGATCAAAGCCTAATCATTGTTTAAAGCAATAGATCATGACAGATTAGTAAAGAAAACCTCCTGATGCCACATCAATGAGGCAATTAATCCTTAGAAATGCCAACTACAAGCCTATTTATTCAAAAAGCCTACAAAGTTAATGCATAGTCAAAGATATTTGCCAAAGACAGCTCAGAAGTAATTGTCAACCTACCAAAAGTCCCCAAAGTCAACAAAAGTGACTGAAGTTGATGAAATTTAACGTTGAAATCAATTATCAGAGTTAAAACATTTGAAATCTTCTCCATAAGGCCTCCCAAAGATCGAGAAGCATTTACTCTGTATTAATGGAACAATTAGACCTTCCTTTCACTCCACCTCCTCAATTTACCTATAAATACCATAGGAGGAGTTCATTGTTATTGTTGGTTGAATACTCATTGAATGTAAATAGATATTGAGGCTGCTGAAGTTCTGTTTTTTAATTGAAGAAATATAGGTTGAGAAAAATAGTTTGAAGCTATAAAAGATCCACTGGACTTGAAAATTGTAACTAGTTTGAACATCAAATAAAAAAGCTGAAATATGGGATCCTGGTCTATGTCAATGGTGATGTTATTCTTACTGTAATTGTTATTTTTCTCATGTTTTCCATACTGTCCACTTTCTCTGATAAACAACATCAAATATAGATTAGGATTTACTGTAAAGTACCCTATTTCTCACTGATAAATCTTTATCTTTATGTTTTCTTCTAATTGTGTTTTAAGGATAATTCAATAAAGTATAACTAGTGAAGTGTTGGTAAGCCCATGTTTACTGAGTATAACTTGAGATATTGTCTTTGAAAGTTCTTGAAAAGTCTGCTAAGTAAAGATTTAATTAGAGAAGTTTATGGTTAGCCCTGTCCTCTAGTTTATCTCCAACAGTTGCTTTGAAAAGATCCCTTAAGAGTATGTCAAAAGAAGTATAGGTTCGAAGTCCTTACCTGATCTTAGGCTACTTTTTATGTTTATCTTGAATGTTTTCCTTAAGAATATGCTGAAATCAAGCTAGGTTAAAAGTCCTTACTTGATCTTAGGCTATTTTTTGTTTTATCTTTAATGTTTTCCTTTGAGAGTATGTCAAAAGCAGGATAGGTTCAAAGTCCTTACTTGATCTTAGACTATTCTTTGTTTTATTATATGTTTTCTCCTTTCACCACACTTTTTAATGTTCCATACCACAAAATCAACTTAAAGATATCCTTTGACATAGATGACTTTCCCCATAGACCATTCTTGAAACTTGTTGTGCAATTAAATCCTTTGTGACTCCATAGCCCAATGGATTGATACTGTTTCTTACCTATCCTATCAGTTGAACCATTATTTCAACCTACTCACACCTTTACCCTTCAAAAAGACTTCCTTCATTTTGATGATATCCATTCCAACCAAAACAAACAAAACCCTTGTACTTCATAACTAGCCTAATATCATATCATAAGCCTTAAAGAAATATCTTTGAAAACACTTATATAGAGAGATCCCTCTCTGAATCCGAGAGGGCTAGATCCTAGGATTCCAAAGTGGTTTTGATGTAGCCTCTGCAACATTTTTTCTTGCCAATCTTGCAAACTATGGAGACCTAACACCCTAGTTCATCATTGTTGAGCTACATTCAGCCCTTTGAGTTGAAGTGTAGATTTTTTGAAAATGGGATGAGCATGATCCTGTGTACAATAACTGGTTATGAGATCAGTATTGTGCCTTGCTTTGAGACAACACATGTATTACCATGCAGATCTACATCGCTGCCACTTAGTAGCTCTGAAGATGAAGAGGCCCCATCATTCTTGGAGCATTCTGAAGGTAGATTCACTCATGAAGCAATGGAGGTAAAGATGATAAATGGTAGACATCTTGAGAAGAGAAAACTTTTCTCCTTTCTAGATGACCCTTTCTCAATGAGCATCTTACAGCCCAAAGAGAAACTTCTACCTGTAGCAGATCCAAAACCTCTTTGGTTTTGGAGGGCCTTTGGTGAAAAGAGAATCTCATTGAGAGATATCATTGGAGGTGCACTTCAACATCTCATGAAGTGTAAAGTTATTCATCAGTTTGGGGAGGATGGTATTCTACAAAGGTAGGATACCATGATTATGCAATACATCATTCATCATCCATACTGGGATGAATGGGCCTTGAAAAACACTTATGAAATTAATAAGGAGGCATCGTTGCACTGGCTGCTCTTGAGTGAGTATGGTTACCTTTCAATAGCTCATATTTTTCTAATTCATGCATTGTGTATCAATGATAGAATGCAGCAAAAGGGGGCATGTTAATTTTTGTTTCCCTTGAGAGAGTTTGGCCATCACATGACATCTTCTATGTCTATGTGTTTTAAATTGTGTAAAACTTGGCATGGTACTCTCATGATGTGTATTAATGGTGCTTACTTGTATTGGGCTGATGTGACATTCCACTTGTCTATCAATATTTTTTTACTTCATGATACACATGAGGAGGAGAGAAGGAAGCAGGATATCTTGTTTCTTTGGTTACTTTTGGGGGAGTTTGGCTTATCCATCTTTCATGGGGGAGATAGAGGATGGCAACAAAGGGCCTTACTCCGATGGTTACTGTTGGGCGAATATGGTTTGACAACTTTGTCTACCCATATATCTACTTTTATTCTTTTTCATAATGTTGGAATGATGCTTGGATCTAACAAGGCCAACAAGGCTAAGGATGTGAGCATGTCAGTGCTCAATCAAATTCATGAAGCATGGAATGAATAGATGTACTGTGAGATGGAGCTTTTCCTTTGTGGAAAGAGCCACTTTATTTTATGTACCTCATGTATTAATGATGATGTTGGACATCATATGGCTGTCATTTGGTACTTCATGGTGGAAGGAGGACATCTAACCATACCATTGGAGGTAATTCTATATATTTTGAAAGAAAAATTTGCAACCAAACATGCATAACACATTGCAGCAAATGGATGAAGCCTTCCTTATGTGGATGCCATTTGGAGGGGAATAGATGGCTTTGCATCTACTTTTGGAGTTGCTTGAGGACAAGAAACATTTTTCTGGGGGGACTGTAATATTCCCAATTTTTAACATCATGTTTGGAATATTAGAGTTCTTGATTTTCTTAATAAATTAAGCAAATAAAAGGGTGGAGGGACCCACAAACCTCAAAGATGAATAAAATCCACTTTTAATGTGTGTATGTGGATATTATAGATCTAAATCTAAAATCATGGATAGTGGAGTAGTTCCATTAATGGAGATCATGTCTCGTTTGTGAGATAGATTATGGAGGATGAAACAGTCAAATAAGATCATGAATCTTAAATATAAAATCATGAGTATGTTTGATAAGGTCAACTGAGATCATAGTGCATTTAGAGAAGATCATGAAGAACTTATGATAAGATAGTGGAGGAAGTGGTGCATTTAATGCACATATGATGGAGAGGGTAATCACCCCATGTGAACTTGATGGAGGACATGAGGCTACAGTGCAGTCAAACATGGAGACTATGTCCACATGTACAGTGCAGATTTGGAGTGGGCCTAGGTTATGGAAGGCCCATGCATATAATGAAGATGGAGGCACAATGGAAGGAATGATTTGGATTATTCATTTCTTGATTTGTTTAGATCTAGATTTGTCTTAGGACATTTCTATGCAGACTTGGGATGTTTAGCAGAGTTTGCAATGCTGTTTAGCACAGGGTGTTCTCGAGTGGGAATCCCACCTCTTTCTTTGAGTAACTCTGGAAAGAGGATTGTTCTTCATTCCTTATCAGGCATTGGTGCCATCTTTAGGAGGTTTTTTCTAGCATTCAGCTAGGAAACTAGTGGAGGATTCATCCTACCACTTGTTCTTCACATTCAACCTTTCAGGAGCAGCAGATCTACATCCGGTATTCAGGCCATTGGGTTTTACCTCCATGCAACAACAATCCCTTCAAGGAATGCACAATTCAGTCCTGTAGATCTATTGCAGGAAGGAAGTTTCCAGTATTTCAGCTGGAAATCATGTGAGGGATCATCTCCTCATATTGGATCTATTGTTTCCATCATTCAAAAGCTTATTTGACACATCCAGCAGTAGGATATTGAGCCTCCCTCTCTGACAGCACAGTTTTCTGAAGCTGTTGTTCATCCAGCAACTATTTTCAGTGGAGGAGATTGGAGGAGCTAGATCTTGAGCTTTTAGCCCAAGGATCTAGTGAAAGGGTTAGCCCTTCTTGCATAGATCTGATTGTACATCATTACAACCATCATATCATCAGATCTAGCTATAGATCTGCATTCCTAACAGCATATATGTGAAGCCCTAAGAGGGTGGTTTTATTAGACTTACAGATATGAGAAACCCTTCCTGGGTTATCTTGGGAATCCATCATTGAGCCCAGATCTACAATTTCAGCATCATCGGAGCTCCCATTCTGCATAGATCTAACTTTATATCTTTCAGGCAGTTGCAGTCCCAAAAATTGCAGCATGGACAATGCATTTTACCTTCCAACAGATCAGCAGTTACACAACCCCTCTTGGGAAATCATTGCAAGGTCATTCTAGGCCACCCTTGTGGCTTGAGTGTCTCATATTTTGAGCACTGTTGTACTTTATCTTTCACCTCCAATATAATAAAATGGCTCAGCTATTTCAGTGCATTCTAATGTGTATTTAGATTTATTGTTTACTTTGCTACAATTCTTATATTGTGTTTCAGTATTACTGCATTCTCCCTTTTGGGATATTACACGCTTTCTTGTCATACATGTAAGGACCCCCTAATACAATACCAGTTATGTCAAGTAGAACCACATCTAATTCAACTGTGTCAATAAAGGTTGCAGTGATTGCAAATATCAATATATATTTCTTTGAAACCTGTAGATTTGCATCCTTACAAATCCAACCAAATGGATATGGTTTTGGATTTGGTATGGTCTCAAGGTTAAGTTTTTTGACCAAATCTTCAGAGATTAAATTTTCTTGTGACCCACTATCAAACAATGTGTCAATCTTGGTATGCTTAGATATGACCTTCACATGAAATAGTTCTATTCTTTCTTCTTCATTTGGAGTGTTTATGTGACAGTTTGATGTAATGGTACTGGGTTTAGTTTCAATTTATTTTCCTTTCATGTTCTTCAATCTCATAGCTATAATTTTAGTTTCAGCACCTGAATCAAATCTTAAATCATGTTGAGCTACAACAACAGTTTTATGTTTCCCTTTTTTATTGGGTTTCTTTGGCCTCAATTATGGATGTCATTTCCAACAATGAGTTTCATCATGGCTTTCTTTTTGTTAGAAAATTATATATTATAGAGAAATGGAACAAATATAATATATGCGGAAACACAAACACACAAAACACATAAAACTAGAGAGACACAGATATACGTGGTTCACCCAGTTTGGGCTCTGTCCACCCCGAACAACCAGTCCTTCCTTTCTATTATCCAACAAAATGAAGAGACAAAACCTACAACAAATACACTGTAATATCCTCTGTTCTCTCTCACAGTCTCCCTATCTATTTCTCACTCTGAGAATACACATACAATACACGGCCGCAATACAATCCCCTCATACAAGCAAGGGGTTTCCTTCTAGAGAAAAAAACTCTAAACTAAACATAACTTCTACCGTTAGATCATCTGCCTAATGAACGACCCAGATTGACTAGAAATTACTAGACTTTTACAAGGCAATTTTACATCTGTTTTTAGCTTCGGGGGCGCTGCCCCTAAAACCCCCCCGCCAGGGGGGGGCTCCATAAAGTCGCAGTCCCACCCCTGGACACCCCAGGCAGCGTTTAATTACGAGCGGCAATGGTAGAGGGGTCCAACGCTGTGATAAAAAATAAACAAGATAATCAGGCTCCACAACCAACAATCTCCCACTTGGAGACTGATTTGTAGCAACTCCACCGCTGCTTCATTTGATGGACAATGAATCCTCTTTGGACTTGACTGTTTCTCATCTTCATCATCATACTTGAAGACCAATTGAAACTGAGCATATTGTCAGTTTCTCCTTGGCTACAACTTTTGTTAGCATATCTGCATGATTCTGGCTAGTGCGTATCTTTTCCAGCTTCAACTCTCCATCTTCCAACACTGACCATATGAAATGGTACTTGAGCTATATGTATTTAGTATTGGAATGAAATGTTGAGTTCGTTGCAAGATGAAGGGCACTTTGGCTATCACTATATAACGTGCCCATATCATGCTTCTTACCGAATTCATCCATAAACCTTTGTAACCAAATCATTTCTTTACTAGCCTTTGTACCAACAACATACTCTGCTTCTGTTGTTGAAAGTGCAACAACACTTTGAATTTTTGAAACCCAACTGACAGCTATTACACCTATAGTAAATACATACCCTATAGTGCTCCTCCTGTTATCTCTGTCACCTGCCATATCTGCATCAACATATCCCTGTAGAGAAATATTTGAATCACCAAAGCACAATGCTTTATTTGTGGTACCTCTCAAATATCCGAGAATCCATTTCACTGCCATCCAATGTTATTTTCTTGGATTTTTCATGTACCTACTTACAACTCCCACTGCATGTGAAATATCAGGCCTTGTGCAGACCATTGCATGCATTAAGCTTCCAACTGCTGATGCATATGGAAATTTAGACATATAATCCATTTCATCTTGGGCCTTGGGGCACATATCCTTACTAAGTTTTAAATGGCTAGCAAAAGGTGTACTAACTGGTTTTGCATTATGCATGTTAAATATTTTCAACACCTTTTGTATGTACTCATTTTGGGACAATGTTAATCTGTGATTTCTTCTGTCTCTATTTATTCTCATACCAATGATTTGTTTTGCAGCTCCCAAATCCTTCATTGCAAATGAATTTTCCAATTTTCTTTTGAGCACATTTATTTCTTGCATGTTAGACCCTACAACAAGCATGTCAATACATACAATAACAATATAATATAGCTGCCGTCATTTTTCTTTTTCATATAAACACAATGATCAGAGTGACAACTAGTATAACCTTGTTCAGACATAAAGTTGTCAAATTTTAGATACCACTGTCTTAGAGCCTGTTTTAAACCATACAAGCTCTTCTTTAACATGCACACTAATTTTTCTTTCCCTTTGACCTCATATCATTCTGGTTTCTACATATAGATCTCTTCCTCTAAATCTCCATGGAGAAATGATTTCTTTACATCTAACTATTCAATATGTAAATCTTCCGATGCTACAATACTTAAAATAGTTCTGATTGAAGTCATCTTAACAACAGGAGAAAATATTTCATCAAAATCAATACCTTTCTTTTGTGCAAACCCCTTCACCACAAGTCTAGCTTTGTACCTTTGTTTTCCTCCATCTTCTTCCTTCATCCTGTAAACCCATTTATTCTGCAATGTAGTTTTACCTGCAGGCAACCTGACTAAGTCCCAATTCTGGTTATGCATTAAGGAGTCCATTTCTTCTTTCATGACTAGCTCCCACTTCTTCCTGGTTTCAACTTGCATTGCTTCTTCATAACATTCGGGTTCACCAGAATCAATCAACAATAAATAATATAATGAAGGAGAGTATCGTTTAGGGGGTCTACTTATCCTGGTATATCTTTTGACACCACTTTCAGGTGTTTGAGGTGCCTATTGTTGTTGTGGTGGTTGTTGTTATTGTGGTTGTTGATTATTATTATTTTCAAGCACCTTTACTTGTTTTTGTGATCTCATCAAGAACTGTGTATTATTTGTTTTCTTTTTCCTGTTTCTTTTCTTGCAACTGATTCTTATACAAGACCTTTTCATTGAATATTACATCTCTGCTCCTAATGAATTTGTGATTTTTATAATCATATAAACGATAAAAAAAATCATTAACACCATGTCCAATAAAGGTACATTTCTTTGATTTTTCCTCAAGATTTGTTCTATTTTCTTTATTAATATGGACAAAGGCCTCACAAACAAAAGGCTTTAAAAAATAGTAGTTTACCTTTTTACCTGTCCATGCCTCCTCTAGAATACCACCATTCAAGGAACTTGAAGGCCCTCTATTTATTAGATAAACAACAATATCTACAACATCCGCCCAAAATTGTAAGGAAATCCTACATGCAATCTCATGCACCTTGCATGCTCCACGATTGTTTTGTTCATCCTTTCTGACACACCATTTTCTTGTGGTGTTCTTGGAACTGTCTTCTCTCTACGAATTCCATGCTCTGAACAATACCTATCAAACTCTTTGATGCAATATTCACCTCCATTGTATGATCTGAGACACTTCAACTTCTTTCCTGTCTCGATCTCAACGAAAGCTTTCCATTTCTAGAAAGTATCAAATACATCAGATTTATTCTGAGTACAATAAATCCAAGTATTCCTAGTTGCATCATCAATAAAAGTAACATAATAACGAGAGCCACCAAGAGATGATACCTGAGCAGGTCCCCATACATATGTATGCACACACTCTAGTTTTTTTCTCTTCTTTTCTTTCCCAACTCTGAGAAATCTAGCTCTCTTCTATTTTCCATAAATACAATTCTCACAGAAATCCAAATCAACATTATTCAAACCCGAAAACAAATTTCTTGAGTGAAGAACCTTCATCCCCTTCTCACTCATGTGTTCAAGCCTATGATGCCATAATGCTACATCTACTCCTTTGGAAGTTAAAGCATTAACAGAGTTAGAAATACCATTGCATAAATACAATGTACCAACCTTTTTTCCTTTTTCTATTACCAGGGCTCCTTTGGCAACCTTCCAAGTTTTATCTCTGAAAGTTGTCACACAACCTTCACCACCTAACTGCCATGTTGAAATCAGATTTTTCTTCAGATTTGGAACATGCCTTGCCTCCTTTAATAGCCATTGGTTTCTATTCTGCTATTTTACAAGAATCTTGCCCATTCCAACAATTTTACAGGGTTTATCATCACCCAAACAGACTTATCCAAAATCTCCTTGAACATAGTCATGAAAATATTTCTTATTAGGTGTGGCATGGAATGAGGCCCCTGAATCTACCACCCAGGAATCAATAACATTTTTGAAAGAAATAATCAAAGCATCTTGTAACACATCACCTATCACATTTGCTTCATGATTGTTTTCTTGCTATGTGTCTCCTTCTTTTCCCTACCGATATTTACAATCTTTCTTCAGGTGTCCTTTCTTTCAGCATTTCCAACACACTATCCCCAATATGGACTTGGATCTACCTTTCCTTGATTTACTGCGATATCCTAATCTCTTTCCTCTTTCCATTTTTCTTCCCCTAGACTCTGCACTCAAATCATTACCCGATGTCTCAATAGAGCTTTTCCATTGCATTTCTTTGCTAAGGATAGCACTGACAACATCATCAAACTTTAAAGTACTAGATTCAGAGAGAGAGTTACTATTGGCCATAAGTAAACCATTCCAACTTTCTGGAAATGAGCACAAAAATAACAGAGCTCTAACTTCATCATCAAATTTTACCCCTACAGAACTTAACTGACTCATAACTGTATTAAAATAATTTAAATGGTTTGCAACAGATCTACCTTCTGACATCTTCATATTAAATAAATGTTTCATAAGAAATACCTTATTTTAGGCCGAGAGTTTTTCATATAGTTTCTCCAATGCCTTAATCAAACCCTCTATTGTTGTTTCCTTCGAAATGTTGAAGGCTATCGACACCGCGAGGCACAACCGTACTGTTCCAAGTGCCTTTCTACCAAGAATATCCCATTCTACGTCTGTCATAGTCGTCGGCTTCTTTGTTTTTCCGCTCAATGGTAGGTACAAATCTTTCTGATACAGATAATCTTCCATCTTAATCTTCCACAGCGGGAAGTTTTGGCCATTAAATTTCTCGACCCTAAACTTACTATCTTCCGCCATTGCTCCCACTCGAACCAGGAACCTTCTTTCCTGCGAGTTTATCAGCCAAATAGACCTTCGACTCTGATACCAGCTGTTTGAAAATTAAATATTACAGAGCAATGGAACAAATTAAATATATGCGGAAACACAAAAACACAAAACACATAAAACCAGAGAGACAGATATACGTGGTTCACCTAGTTTGGGCTACGTCCACCCCAAATAGCCAGTCCTTCCTTTCTATTATCTAGCAAAATGAAGAGACACAACCTACAAAAGATCTGATGTAATATCCTCTGTTCTCTCTCACAGTCTCCCTATCTATTTCTCGCTCTGAGAATACACATACAATTCACGGCCGCAGTACAATCCCCTCATACAAGAGAGGGGTTTCCTTATAGGGAAAAAAACCCTAAACTAAACATAACTTCTACCGTCAGATCATCTGCCTAACGAACGGCCCAGATTGACTAGAAATTACTATACTTTTACAAGGCAATTTTACATCTGTTTTTAGCTTTGGGGGTGCTACCCCCGAAACCCCCCCACTAGGGGGGGCTCCATAAAGTTGCAGCTGCCCCCCCTGGACCCCCTAGGCAGCGTTTAATTACGGGCGGCATTGCTGCCCCATTAAGGTAGAGGGGTCCAACGCTGTGATACAAAATAAACAAGATAATCAGGCTCCACACCCAACAGTTTTGAACAATGTTTACAAATCACTTTTTCTACCTATTTCTTAATATATGCATTCTTTTTAATTTTACCTTTTGGGGTCTTTTCCTTGGATTTACCCTTAAAAGGTTTCTTCCTACCCTCTTCAGAAACATTCTTCCCTCTAGCTTCTAGATGTATGGCCTGAACACAAACTTCATCTAGACTGGTGGGGTTAAACATGAGAATAGTATGTTTTAGGTAGCTATGTAAGCCTCATATATAATTTAGCAAAGTGTCTTGTCTTTTCAAATCCACCCCTAATAAAAAGAGCTCTTCTCCTAAATTCCTGGGTGTATTCTTGCACATTTTGTCCCTTTAACTGCCTAAAGTTTTGTGAGTTCATGATGGATTTCTGCATATCAGCTAATGGATAAAACCGTTGTTTAATAGCAACAATAAAATTTGACCATGATAGAATAATATTACCATATTTCTTGATTTCCTCCTTTGTCTTGGCTTCCCACCAAACAAGTTCCGCATCTTCCATTCTCAAAGAAGCTAATTGAATTTTTGTATCATCATCTTGAAGGTTCTGTATTCTTAATAGACCTCCAATTTTCGAATCCAATTATCTAGCTTGTTTGCATTTACTTCACCATTAAAAATTGGCAATTCGAACTTAACATCAAGTTTTAATAAAGGATATTTACCAGTTCTCTTGGACTTGTGTGGTTGATGTACTGTAGAAGAAGTAGAAGATGATGCTGATGATGATGAGGGTGAAGATGATGGCTCTCCATTGACTCCATTTCGTCAATTTCCCTTCTTTTACTTGTCTTCATCATGTTGACCTCCTGAAGGTCCTTGTCCTTCCTTTTGGAATTTAGATCCTTCTCCTTCCAGTCTCTCATTCATTTCTTGATAAATAAAACCATCCCAGTCATGTTAAGAAATGCTTTCTTGAACACCCTATCTTCCTCCTTAGGGTCAACTTCTTCATGAATTTCTCCTTCCTCATGAGGCATGATTAATGGAGCTTCTGCTTCTTTAGGAGGTGAACTAGGTGGTGGAGATTGTGGCAATATTGCTCTCATTTTCTTTGGCTCCTTTTGAGACCCTCCTACTTCCACCAGTTTACCTTCTCCCCTTTTGAGCTTAAGCCTTGTAAGCATATAGAACTTGCAAACAGTTAAAAAATTCTTTGCACTAAAAAAAACCAGAGAAAAAACTCTAGCTCTAATATCATATGATCTAAAATTACTGTATTAGTTTTGCTGTGTTAAGTGTCTTTCAGTTTATAAAACATGTGCATAATTGGTTCATTAGTTTGCATAAGGATTAAGGAATTTTTCCATGATTTGTAGATGATTTTTAGTGAATTAGAAGCATAAAATAAGCGTAAATAACACTGAACAACAGTGTAAAAAAGATAAGTAAGTCACCACATGAATTTTACACAATAGGCATGATGAAGCAGTTCACCCCTACTGGCTACATCTGTTGGTCCAGCTCCCAATGGCTTGTCCATCTTTAATTATGCTCAAAATTTTGCTATTACATGCAGTTACACTGATATAGTGGTTTTTTTATCTACACCAATGGCTTCATAATGCTCCAATTAGTAAAAAATGACTCTTCATTCACTCAGAATGGTCGAAAATTGAGCCTCCTACACTTTTGCCCATTATCTCCTAGGAAAGCTCCACTAAAAGTGGGGAACTCCATTTAACTGCAGCTAAATATGGGCAGACAGCCAAATATGGCGTGCCCCTAACTTCTCTACCGAAATAGATTGCGTATTAAATTTTGCAGTTGGGTTTTCGCCACATGCACACCCCCAAACCGCTAGAGATAATATGATTAGTGAAACTCCCGTTAGACTGCAGGTTTTAAGGTTGAATCATGGTTCGTTGCATGTCGGGTTAGCCTGACTGCATGGTGGTTGGAGTTGACGTTAATGTTGCCATGTGACATAAATGGGGACCGCTGGCGGGTTGGGATCACTGGAAGTTCTTAATCCCCAAACAAATTTGAAATAAACCATAAATACAACCCGAATCCTATAGAGGTTAAGAAACATTACGTAGAGCGGTTGGAAAGGTGTTCACATGCCCAGAGGGAGGTCAGGGGGTCGAGCCCTGTGACCTCTCATAAAATTTTCCCATGCAGTTTCAAGGCCACGTGGCGGCCTTAGGGCTAGCCATGTGGCACCCTCTAATTGGCTCTTCAATCCTATACCACAAATAGAATAGTGACACTTGTCAACCAAAGATTGGTCCCATGGAAGGAATATTCCATTTTTTTACTAACTATGCATCCATTTTGATGATTGTGCATCCCAGTCAAACTTGGTCAAAATATCGTAATTTTACATGTTTACCATTTCGATCAAAATGCAATATCTTCCTCATATGACATCGGTTTTTCGAACTATTCACGGCGCCGAAATTAGGAAGACGAGATCTATGCAACCATCCTAGTTTTAGCCCAATCATGCAACTTTTAATTTTGATAAAAAATTATGAACTCCTAATCATTTGGTGAGAAAGGTCTCTAGCAAAGCATCACGATGGAAAAATATATTCAACAAGGAGAAATGGAGGAGTGGATCCATGCAGGTGCCCCAACGAAGTCCTGTATACCAGCAATGTGGTGGAGCCCAATGAATATAATCTCATGGCCATGTAGCAATATACCTTGGGATGTTGGATATTGACAAAGAATTGAAGTGGTGATGGAAGCCATAAAAGGCATGCCAAGATGCCATCATCTTTCGACACCTGCCATAAATATTCTCAATTAGCAATTATTTTATTTACACGATGTTCCCCACACACTTAAGGTATGCATTGCATATTTATATTTAGAACAAAATCAGTTTGAGTGGTATCAATGGACTTTTTTCTCGTAAATCAATTTTCGCTTGGACAATTTTTGCGGAAGAATTAGTAGCACATTATGAAGATACAAAGAACAATAACTTCTTTAGCTAATTGATAAATATCAAACAAAAGGGCTTAGTGATGGAGCACGATGGAGCACATTGAAGACTTCCAAATATTGAATGTTAAGGTAAATGATATTCTAGAGGAGTATAAGATTGGTGTCTTCATAGGGACTTTAAAGGATAACATCCAACATGAGGTTCATCTTTGGGAACCTGATTCATTGGAGAAAGCATTCAAGGTGGCAAGAAATGTTGAAATAAAAATTATGGAAACAAGGAAGCCTATCATTCATAATTATAACGATGGAAGTATTGCTGCTCCTAACCTCTCACAACTTACAAGGTTGACACTACAAAAAATGGAGGAAAAAAGAGAAAAATGGTTTTGTTACAATTGTGATAGAAAATACACTAAGGGTCATAAGTGTGCTGAGAAGGAATATTTTTACATATATTGTGAAGAGGAGGAAGAGAAGGAACAATAAACATTAGAAGAAGAGGATCTACACCAATAACTAACTCCAAGGAAAGAATATATGAATTCGACCATATATTGTAATGCATTGGCAAGAATTACTACTCCTCAAACTCTCAATATAAAATGATATATCAAGAAAAAAAAATTAATAGTTTTGATCGAATCTCATAGTACCCATAATTTTATTCATTGTAAGATAGACAAGGAATAACATTAGTTTCTATATCCGACACCATAGGGTTAAGTGATGGTTGCAAATGGAAGAACTATAAATTGCTCAGGGAAGTGTCATAATATTGATCTAAATATGGGGGGATATGTATTGACCAGTCCAATTCTTTCCATTCCAATGGGTGTTGCTGATGTTGTATTGGGAGTCCAATGGTTACAATCTTTGGGGATGATGACTTTTAAATTTCAAGAACTTCTCTTGAATTTTTCCTAGGAAGGAAATGAAATTGAATTAAGGGGCATCGCAGGGAAACCATGGAAGATAATCAAATCTAATGGCATGAAAAATCTTGTGAGGAAAAGACAAGGAGGCATATTTTATTATGAAACCATCTCCAAAAATAGAAGAAAAGAGAGATCAACGCCTTAGAATTCAATCACTTTGAGGGGGAAACCTCCTTTACATTACATAAATGAACAATTCTTGGATGATACAAATTACAAAACCTCCTTCTATATATAGGAGTCCATGGGGTCACAATATAATCCTAGCTAACCTAACAATAATAATGTAAAAGAAAAATAATAATAATATGGGGTTACAGGGGTACAAAAATAACAATAAGGGGGCTACACTAACAACAATAAGGGACTACACTAGTAATATAGGGACCTAACATGCTCCTCTCCTTCAAAAAAGTGTTGTCCTAAATGCTTGAGTAGCTCTGGATGCTTCTATATAAAATTCTCATCCTCCCATGTAGAGTATTCAGTGGGTAAGTTATTCCACTTGATGAGATAATCTGAAATTGATCAATTTCGTAGCTGTTGAGTTATTGTTTCCATGACTGCTTTAGGTTCCAATATGATTTTTACTTCCTCATAAAGTTTTGGAAATATTGCTTGAACTAGAAGTTTGTCACCTATAACCTTCTTTAAGCATGAAACATGGAAAATTGGATGCACTCGCAAAGCAGCAGGAAGCTCCAATTTGTATGCCATAGTACCAATTTTTTGCAACACCTTGTAAGGACCATAATACTTTGGTGATAATTTATTATCCTTCTTAGCCTTCTTGAGGAACATTTATTTGTATGGTTGTAGCTGTAAAAACACCCAATATCATACATCAAAACTTCTCTTGCTATGATGTTGATTTGATTTTTATTTCATTCGATTTTGTACCAAATTTAGGTTATCCTTTAAGAGTTGGAGAACTTGTTGTTGATGCTCGATGTGATATTTCATTGCTTGAACCTTAGAATTTTCTCTTAAAGATGATGTGATGGACGGTGGATGATATCCATAAAGTACCATAAATGGGGTCATTTTTTCTGCAGTATGGAAGTAAGTGTTATACCACCATTTAGCCAGAGGTAGCCACTTGACCCATTGTGTTTGTTTATCAAATACAAAACAATGAAGATATCCTTTCAAACATTTTTTCACTATCTCAGTTTAACCACCGGATTGAGGATGATAAGATGAGCTATGAGCTAGTTGAGTACCCAAACAAGAAAATAATTCCGTCCAAAAATTTCCAGTAAAATTGGGATCTCTGTTGCTTACCATAATATTTGGGTTTCCATGTAGCTTTTGAATTGTTTCCATAAATTCAGTAGCAACTGTGCTTGCTTTAAATGGATGAGATAATGCACAAAAGTATGCATACTTGGTAAGTCTATCAACTACAACCATGATGACACTCTTTCCTTTGGACTTAGGTAAACCTGTGATAAAATCCATTGAAATATCCTCCCAATGTTGGCTTGAAATGGATAAAGAGTGTAGAAGACCCATGGTCTTAATTGTATCAACTTTATTTTGTGGAAAACCAAACATTCCGCCAAAAGCTTTTGAATATCAGATTTAAGGCCATCCCAAAAAATTATTTCTTCACCCTATGTTAAGTTTTTAAATATCCTGAGTGTCCTCCTAAAGGAGAAGTGTGAAATTCCAAAAGAATCTTTTGTTTTAGTTGGGAATTCTTACAAAGATATAAGCGATCTTTGTACCATAAGGAATCATTTTTCCAACTAGGATATTGTTGCAAATTTTGAATGAGTGTCCACACTTCTTCATTCTTCTCCATTCATCCCTTGCTTTGGTTATCCAATCTGGTTAGATAATAGAAATGGCACAAAGCATTGCTTCCACCTCTTCATCCTTTCTTGAGAGTGCATCTGCAACAACATTTAGATTCCATTTTTTGTGGATGATTTCAAAGTCATAACCCAACATCTTTGTGACCCATTTTTTCTGCTCTTTTGAAGATAGTCTTTGTTCCAAAAAGTGTTTAAGACTATCATGATCTATTTTTACCTGGAAGTGTCTTCCCATTAGGTAAGGTCGCCATTTCTTTAGTGCATGTAGTATTGCCAACATTTCCTTATCATAAATAGTTTTTTGTAAATATTTCCTTTGATTGGACGACTTTCAAAAGAAATGGGCCTTCCTTCTTGCACTAAAACATCACCAATTCCATATCCTGAGGCATCACATTCCACAATAAAGGTTTTTGTGAAGTCTGGCATAGCTAAGACTGGTGTTAGGCACATTGCCTCTTTAAGATGTTCAAAGGCCTTAGTTGCTTCAGGAGTCCATGGAAATGCATCTTTCTTCAATAATGTTGTTAGAGGTGCTACTATTATCCCATAATTCTTAAAAAACTTGCGATAATACCCTATTAACCAGACAAATCCTTGCAACTGATTTATGGTTGAGGAGACTTTCCATTCCTTAATGTATCTAATTTTGTTAGGGTCTACCTTAACACCATCGTGAGATACAATATGACCCAGATATTCCACCTCTTGTACTCCAAAGAAACATTTGGAGGTTTTTTCATATAATTGTTTCTCCTCTAATAGTTTGAGCACCCTGTCAAGATGTTGAACATGATCCTTCCAAGACCTGCTGTAGATTAGTATATCATCAAAAAATACTAACACAAATTTTATAAGGAAGGGTTTGAAAATGGAATTCATCAACCCTTGAAATGTAGAAGGTGCATTGGTAAGGCCAAAAGGCATGACCAAAAATTCATAATGACCCTCATGAGTTCAAAATTCTATTTTTAGAATATCTTTAGTCTTCATTCTAATTTTATGATATCCTGAACGAAGATCCAGCTTGGTAAAATAAATTTCTCCATGTAATTCATCCAATAATTCATCAATCACAGGAATGTGAAATTTATCTTTAATAGTGAGCTTATTGAGCTCCCTATAATCCAAACACATGCGCCATGATCCATCCTTCTTGTTCACAAATACTACTAGAGAAGAGAAAGAATTTAGACTAGGTTGAATTATACCAGCCTCTAACATTTCTGCAATCATACGTTCAGTTTCACTCTTTTGGACATAAGGATATCTCTAAGGCTTGATGTTTGGAGGAACACTTCCTTTGGGAGTTTCAAACACCTTGGAATGATTGTCCAAACCTTTTTGGAGATCTGGAGAAATAGATGATTTTGATGTTGGAACTTATAGTGAGCATAATTGTGCAATTACACCTAGTTGTGCTTTCTTCAAAAGCTTTGTCATGACTTTAGAGCTTATTATCTTTCCTGGCTTCCTTGTGATACCCTATAATTTGAATTCCTTTCCTTTCAAAAAAAATTCAAGAAAATTTCTTGAAAATTAAAATCTACTCTCCCCAAAGATTGTAACCATTGTACTCATAGTACAACAACAACATCTCCAATGGGAATGGAAAGAATTGGAATATTCAATACATATTCCCCCATGGTTAGCTTGATATTATGGAATTTTATAGATAAATTTATAGTTCCTCCATTTGCAACCATCACTTGAAATTCTGGGTGTGGGTATAGGAAGAAATTCAATTCCTTGGCTACCTTAGAATGAATAAAATTATGGGTACTACCCGAATCAATCAACACTATAAAATTTTTCTTCTTGATATGTCCTTCTATCTTGAGAGTTTGAGGAGTGGTAATTACTGCCAATGCATTACACCATATGGTCAGACTCATTTCTTCTTTCTATAGGGTTGGTTCCTGGTATATATCCTCTTCTTTTTAGGTTTCTTGTTCATTTTCTTCCTCCTCTTCACAATCTATGTAAAATGATTATTTCTTCTCAGCACACTTATGGCCTTTATTTTATTTTATATCACAACTGTAGAAAATCCCTTTTGCTCTTTTTTCTTCCAATTGTTGTTGTGTCAACCTTGTAGGTTGTGGAAGTCTAGGAGTAGAAACACTTCCATATTTATAGATGTGAGTGGTAGGCTTCCTTGTTGCCATAATTTTACATTCAATTTTTCTTGCAAACCTGAATGCCTTCTCCAATGAAATAGGTTCCCAAAGGTAAACCTCATGTTGGATGTTATCCTTTAAAGTCCCTATGAAGACATCAATCCCGTGTTCCTCTAGAATATAATTTACCCTTATATTCAATTTTTGGAAGTCCTCAATGTGCTCCACCACTGAACCCTTTTGTTTGAGATTTATCAATTGGCTATAAAAGGTGTTTCTCTTTGTATCCTCATAATGTGCTATCATTTACTCCATAAAAATTGACCAAATGATAATTTTTTTACTGGAGAAAAGCCATCGATTCCATAAAAATGTATTTGTTCTAAATATAAAGTTGCAATGCGTACCTTTTGTGTGTTTTTCACATTATTGAGATCAAAATATTGCTCCATCTGTAGTATCCATGTTACAGGATCCTTGCCATCAAACTTCCTCATATCGATCTTTGGAATATGGTGGGTCTTCCATCCAACGTTCAATTTTATGAAATCACGATTAACATTTATTTTTTTCTCATCACGAGTTTCCTCTACTATATTTTCACCATTAGGAATAATTTCTTGTATCAAATTTGTCAAGCCTTCCATGTGTGCTTTTATATCATTCTTCATGTCTTCCATTTTTTCTTCCATGTCTTCCATGCCATTCTTCAAACCATCCATCTTAGCTTCCACATATTTCTTCAAACCATCCATATTAGCTTCCATGCCCTTCTTCAAACCATCCATCTTAGCTTCCATGCATTTCTTCAAAAATTCCATTTCATTTATTGTTGCTCTTTCGGAGAGTGAAATTTGGTGCACTTTATTTTGATATATCATGTTGCACTTCTTCCTCTTCATGAGTCATATTAGAGTATTCTGAGGGCTTACTGGGTGTTGAATTATTTTTAGGAGGAATTATAGAACCCAATACTAATATATATGCTTCAATATTCCCTTGGAATCACTTCAAACTAATTTTTCAAACAAGACTTATGCAATTTGAAAAACAAAATACACACATTTTTCTTGATTTTGAGGAGCTCGATATGAAAATGAATTATCTTTGTTATTTCGGATCTTCAATAGATGAAATTCGGTATTGCAGTAGCTCTATGAATATTCTTTCGAATTCCATAGGTTCAAACTGATTTGGATGCTTCAAGGCAAAGTTATACACAATATCCCACAATGACCTAATTATGGATTGGCTTAGTAGAGCGGGTTTGTACGACGTGCCACGTGTCAGTGTTTCCTCCTTCGGCTTTGAAATTGATATACATGAAACTGCAATCCATGTACTTTCAGTCACTTTTTACATAATTCCAATCTGATGCTCAGAGAGAGAGAGAGTTATGATGATTTTTCCAAGGTCACCTCTTTTAGATGAAATTCAGGAGCCTGAAAAAACCCTAACTTCCACAAATCATATCTCCAAAAATGTTGTGAACCAAGATCTGAAAGTTTTACACGAATTTCCTCAAGATTTCATATTTGCGTGGTAAAATTTTAAGCTTCTGAACCTTCATAGAAAATGTTTTATAGCGAAAATGACATGATGACCTGTTTGGAGCAGCAAAACCCTAGAATCCAAAGATCTGATACCAAATGTTATGAAACCAGCTCCAAAAATAGAAGAAAATAGAGATAAATGCCTTATAATTCAACCACTTTGAGTGGGAAACCTCATTTAGATTACATAAATGAACAATTCTTGGATTATATAATTGACCGAACCTCCTTCTATATATAGGAGTCCATGGGGTCACAATATAATCCTAGCCAACCTAATAATGTAAGGGTACAATAATAAAAATATGGGGGCTACAGGGGTACAACAATAACAATAAGGTGGCTACAATAACAACAATAAGGGACTACACTAGTATTATAGGGACCTAACATATTTTCATAATTATGCTCACTAGATGTTCACACATCGAAATTATCCATTTCTCCATATCTCCAAAGAATCTTGGACAATAATTCCAAGGTATATGATACTCCCAAAGGCCTCCCACCTATTTTTGATCATTATCATTATATTCACTTGATTCGAGGAGGAGGTCCTCCAAACATCAGGCCGTATAGATATCCCTACACCCAAAAGAGTAAAATTGAACGTAAGGTTGTAGAGATGCTAGAGGTCGGTATAATTAAACCTATCTAAAATTATTTCTCTACTCCAAAAATATTGGTGCATAATAAATATGGATGATGGCGTATGTGTCAGGATTATAGGGAGCTCAAAAAACTCACTATTAAAGATAAATTTCCCATTCCTTACATTAATGAATTGCTGGATGAATTACATGGGGAAATTTGCTTCGCAAAGTTAGATCTTCGTTCAAGATATCATCAACTTAGAATGAAAAATAAATATATTCTGAAAACAACGTTCATAACTCATGAAGGTCATTATAAATTTTTGGTCATGCCTTTTGAATTTTTTTCACAAAGGAAAAATTTGTAATCTTTCATTAAGTAGAAAAATTACATCCTAGATTTTATTGAGTATGTTATCAAGTATGATGCAAGTATAATACTGACTTCATGAATAGTCAGAGATATTACAAAAAAATAGTATGTTGCCTATTTCCACAGTAAGTTTGGTTCATAAATTACTTGTCAAAATAAACAAAAGAAAAAGAAGTTGTGTATTTACAATCATATCAATAGCTGTCGAATATGTAGTATCAATATCATAACAAAAATAAGTTTCCCAAGAAGATAGAGTCAAAAAATGCAATCATATATCAACTGCCCGCAGATCTCGGATATCATCGATGAAGGGCCTATGGAAGTATCTGTACACCTATGCCATTCCTTTTGACTTTACTAATGCACCTTCCACATTTCAAGGTTTGACGAATTCCATTTTCAAACCCTTCCTTAGAAAAATTGTGTTAATATTTTTTGATGATGTACTAATCTACAAGTCTTGGAAGGATCATGTTCAACATGTTGACAGGGTTCTCAAACTATTGGGGGAGAAACAATTATATGCAAAAACCTCCTAATGTTTCTTTGAAGTGCATGAGGTGCAATATTTGGGTCATTTTGTATCTCATGAAGGTGTTAAGGTAGACAAAATTAAAGTTATTAAGGAATGGAAAATCCCCACAACCCTAGAACATCTTTGATGATTTTCTTGGGTTGACAAGGTATTATCACAATTTTTCTAAGAATCATGAGAGAATAAAAATGTCTCTAACAAAATTAGTGAATAAAGATGCATTTTCTTGGACTCTAGAAGCAACTAAGGCCTTTAAACATCTTAAAGAGGAAATGTGTCAAGCACTGGTTTTAACTACACAAGCCTTCATAAAAAAAATTATTGTGGAATGTGATGCCTCAGGAAATGGAATTGATGTTATTTTAATGCAAGAAGGAAGACCCATTTCTCTTGAAAGTCATCCAATCAAAGGAAATTATTTACACAAACCTATTTGTGAGAAGGAAATGTTGGAAATACTACATACACTAAAGTAATGCCGACCTTACTTATTGGGAAGACACTTCAAGGTAAAAAAAAATCATGATAGTCTTAAATACTTTTCAGAATAAAGAATATCTTCAGAAGAGCAGAAAAAATGGGTCACAAAAATGTTGGATTTTGACTTTGAAATCATATACAAAAAATGGAAGAAAAATGTTGTTGTAGATGCACTCTCAAGAAAAGGCGAGGATGTGGAAGCATTGCTCTGTGCCATTTCTATTATTCAACCTAATTGGATAATTGAAACAAGGAATGAATTAAAGAATGACGAAGAGGTTTGGACACTCATTCAAAAGTTGCAGCAAGATCTGAGTACACCTGATACATTTATTTGGAAAAATGATTCATTATGGTACAAATACGCTTATATATATGTAAAAATTCTCAACTCAAACAAAATATCCCTTTTTAATTGCACATATCCCCCTTAGGATGCCTATTAGGGTTTTAAAAAACTTACCACAATGTCAAGAAGATTTTTTTTAGGATGGCCTTAAATTTGATATTCAGAAGTTTGTCGCTGAATGTTTGGTTTTCCAACAAAATAAAGTTGAGAGAATTAATACCTCTCTATTACAACATTTAGCCATTCCAAGTCAATGTTGGGAGGAGGTCTCATTGGATTTTATCACAGGTTTACCCAAGTCCGAAGGAAAGAGTGTCATCATGGTGGTAGTTGATAGACTTACCAAGTTTGCAAAATTTTGTGCAATATCTCATCCTTTTAAAGCCAATACATTTACTACTACATTTATGGAAACAATTCAAAAGCTACATGAAAACCCAAATATTATTGTAAGTGATAGAGATCCCATTTTCACTGAAAATTTTTGGACGAAATTATTTTCGTGTCTTGGTACTCAATTAGCTCATAGCTCATTTTATCATCCTTAATCTAATAGACAAATTGAGATAGTGAAAAAATGCTTGTAAGTATATCTTCGTTACTTTATATATGATAAACAAACACAATGGGTTAAGTGGTTATCTCCGGATGAATGGTGGTATAACACTTCCTTCCATAATGCAACAAAAATAACCCCATTAATGGCATTATGGATATCACCCATCGTCCATCACATCATCTTTAAGAGAAAATTATAAGGTTAAAGCAATAAAAGATGACATTGAGCATCAACAAGAAGTTCTCCAACTCTTAAATGATAACCTCACTTTGGCACAAAATCGAATGAAACAACAAGCTTATCAACATCGAAGTGAAAGAAATTTTTCCATAGGCGTCTGGGTATTTTTACAGCTACAACCATACAAAAAAATGTCCCTCGGGAAAGCTAAGAAGGATAATAAATTATCACCCAAGTAATATGGTACTTACATAGTGTTGCAAAATATTGGTAATATGACATACAAATTTGAGTTTCCTTCATCTTCTTGAGTATGTCTGTTTTCCATGTTTCATGCTTAAAGAAGGTTATCGGTGATAAGCTCCCAATTCAAACAATATTTCCAGAACTCAACGAAGAAGGAAAATCATATTGGAGCCTGAACTAGTCACAGAAAAAATAACCCGAGAACTACAAAATCAATCATTTTTAGAGTATCTCATTAAGTGGAAGAACTTACCCACTAAAGATTCCACATGGGAGGATGAAAATTTTATACAAAAGCATCCAGAACTACTTAAGCATTGAGGACAACACTTTTTTTTTTTTTGGAGGGGCATGTTAGGTCCCTACAATACAAGTGTACTCCCCTTATTGTTATTTTTAGTGTATCCTTTATTGTTTTTATTAATGTAGCCCCCATATTGTTATTATTGTGCCCTATAGAAGCCCACTATTGTTATTGTTGTGCACTTAAATTATTATTGTTATGCAGACTCTGATTATATTGTGATTCCTTAGACTCCTAAATATAGAAAGTAGACATTGCCATTTTTATCATCCAATAATTGTTCATTTATGTGATGTAAAGGATGTTTCCCCCTTGAAGATGTTGATTTTCAAGTTGTTGATATATCTTTTCTTCTGATCTGTGAACTGGTTGCATAAAAACAAGCTTGTATTAAGTTATTTTCATCTTGCATATGTATACCCTGTCTTAGGATTGTATGAATTTTATAGTGATTGATGTGATAGTTGTAACCACCTGATCCAGGTGGATTAAACAGGTACAAGTACAAATGGCTCAACACAAAGGCTCAAAAATCAAAGTGTTCGGATTGTTATCAAACTAGCTTCATGTTGAAGATCTCTTCATCCTGATCACAGTGGGGCAAACAGTTTGTCAAACCGAGTTCATATGCGAAAGATAGGAGCAGTCAAAGTTCTAGGCTGACTTGGTGACTAGGCAGCCATAAGGAGGACGCAATTTGGACCAAAATAGGCCACCCAATTACGACCAACTCAGGCCATATTCCGGGCAAAATTGTCGTCTGGTTAAAATCACTCCTTCGGTCCAAAACTGAATTTTAAAAAATGCTCATATTGTTTTAATTAAACAGATTTTATATTAAAAAAGGTGGCGGGACCACCAATCCTGCCACCCGACCAACAAATGTGGTCCCACAGGCTATGAACCCCGTGGACCACTCCACATATGGAACCATATAATAATGGGCCGGCGGAATCGAACCCTCCTGGCCATGTGGGCCGCATTTCAAAACAAACCACCATTCATATGTGTACGTTGCAAAAGGCCAACAGAAATCACGGTCGGTGGGCTGCCTAATGCGGGCCTGACTCGCATATATAAAATCATTTTGTTTAAAATTTAAAAAAAAAAACCTAATCCTGGAGGGGTCAGGATTTGACACCTCGACGTCCCTCCAACAAATTTCAGTTTTTACTATTTGAGCCAACGAATCATTTTTGAAAGCTCTGCCTTCATTTTTTTTTATATAAATCTCATTTTCACCAATGCGCGTAGGCCAAGGCAGAGTAGAAGATGGAGCACGTTAGCTCTATGAAATTTTTGACAAGCAAATAGGGGGCTAATTCATTGTTGAGTCTTCAAGGAATGCATTCCCCCCCTGAAAACACAGTCTCCTTGAAGCCTCCATGTGTCTGTTATCCTTTGATAGTATCCCCTCTGCTGATTTCCCTTATAAGCCTCTTTGCTATGTGAAGAAATGCCCAAAGGCCCCCTTTTTCCCTTTTATTTCATCCCCCTTGTCTTCCCCTTCTACTCCCCTTTTACCCCTTCAAATCCCTCCAAAATCCCCTTTAATTCCTTCCCCTACCCTTTGTTTTCCCTTTTTCCCCTTTATTCCTCTATCGTTCCCCTTCAAAACCTTTAAAATCCATTTAAGAGGGCCAAAACCCATGTTCCGACCTTATTAAAAGGCCTAGCCCCTTTACCGCAGGCTCCTTTCGAACCACTTCCCCACATGCCCATCACCCAGGACCAAGCGCTTAAGTCCCGGGGCCAATCGCAATCGGAGCCGTCGGGCGGGTGCATTCCTTTGTTATAATGCAAAAGTCCCGATCCGATCATTTTAACGCTTTAAGTCCTGCGACGAGTTTGGAGCCGTTGATCTGTCCCTTCGATCGAACGGTCAGGCTACGATCGCAATAAATTTCTCCATCGGGCCGATCGCAAGTCTTCCTTTGCTGCCGCTCGATTAAATCCTCGTCGTTGATTCGTCTCGCGATCTCATCACTCGCTTTTTAATCGTTTCTTTTTCCTCCGATCGTTCATCGTTGATCTTCCTCACGATCCGATCATTACCATCAATCGCACCCGTCCCTCCGATCGCAATCGCAACACTCATCGCGCGCCTCCCGATTGCGATCCTCCGATTACATCGCAACCGTCCATCTCCCTTCTGATCCGACGGTCATCACAACCCCCGATCCCCCGATCGCGCCAACCTTCCGATCTCATCCTGACCGTCCGATCTCCCCGCAGATCAACGGTTCACGTTTAATCGCGCCTTCCTCCCGAGCGCTGATCGCAAGTCTTTGTCTCTGCCCTCCGATTAAATTTCCGCGTCCGTTTGTTGCATGATCTGTTCCGCTCAAATACGATCGTATCACGCTTCGTCGCTCTCCGCTTCTCCTTCCGATTTCATCCCTGCCGTTGATCCGGACCCAAGATTAACGGTTATCGCTTAATCGCATCGTCCCTCTAATCGCAATCGGAACTTTTTAGATATGTGTTGCGATTGATGATCGCTCTGACCTCCGATTGCGATGGTGCGATCAGATCTTCGCCGTCCGTTCCATCCGTGATCCGACGGCTGTCGCTAAATCGCCCTCCGCCTCCACTGGGTCCCACTCTTATATTCGTTTCCGTTGCATTTCATGCGTTTTTCCCATCTTGTGTATAGTCCCGTTACTCAATCTCCACCGTTGATCTTTTCCCCAGACCTAAATCTAACGGTCTGGGCTGCGTATTATCCCCGAACCCTATTAATCATAACATCTCGTCGTTTCATTGCATTTTGTTAGCACTATCATAAAGCCACCATTTCTCCACCACGTTGCATTCTTTCCATTGTTTCTCCGTTGTTCCGCCACCATTCTTCCGCCTCCATAGCATTTCTCCACCACTGCCTGGGCTCTGTGATAAGTTTGTTTCATCATGCAGGTAGTACAGAGAGGCCATTCCAGCCGGCCAGCGAAGCAACAGAAGCAGGATTTGAGAAGGATTCGAGCCTGTAATTGAAGATTAATGTTTTAATCCTACATTCAAAGGATTCAAGCACAATTTGAAGACTAAGGGCGCACCAGCAAGTCATGATTGCGCCACCTAAAGGCAGAGCGCGTTTACTCCAGAAAGTACACCTTCCTACAGCGCCTTCATGCCTTCTCGAGCCCTGAGATAATTAAATACACTGACTGAAGCTCATTTCAGACAGTCCGGCAGCATTAAAGAAGCATGGAGAGCGTGGTGTCCATCAGGTTACACCAACTCATGGGGAAGAACAGGGATCCATGGACCCTAGCGAGCAAAAGGTAATATCGGGTTTTCGTCTTCCCATGTGACCAGAAGTGTTTTTAAAGTCAGGGACAGAACTCCTGTTTGTTTTATTATGCGGAGATGTCCTGAAGAGTTTTTCGTGAAAATCATTCTTCAGACAGTAAGGCATTTATAGAATGGACCCTCCTAGTAGTTTATCCTAGCCCCGAATTCAAATCACCTGGAGTACAACGAGCCCAAACTGTCAGAATCAAATCTGAGGCAGATCGTTCTCTTACTAAAAGGAGAGCGAAATAAACATGCAGCATTCTCAAGCAGGATGGGCCTCGGCCCTGCATTCATTATTATGCTTAAATGTAACATTCAATGGGCACCTACCTCCTGAGTCGATCTGAGGATCATCCTTTGTTATAAAAGCACAGCAAGAACATTGTAAAGGGGTTG